>WAAD01030125.1:12303-59336 GCA_013389945.1 Fregata magnificens | reverse complement strand
CAGTCGTGCGAAATGCCCAGGGGCGCGAAATGCCCAGGGGCGCGAAATGCCTAGTCGTGCGAAATGCCCAGGGGCGCAAAATGCCCAGGGGTGCGAAATGCCCAGGGGTGCAAAATGCCCAGTCGTGCGAAATGCCAAGGGGTGCGAAATGCTCAGGCTTGCGAAATGCCCAGGGGCGCGAAATGCCCAGGGGCGCGAAATGTCCAGGGGCACGAAATGCCCAGTCGTGTGAAATGCCCAGGGGTGCGAAATGCCCAGGCCTGCGAAATGCCCAGGGGCGCGAAATGCCAAGGGGTGCGAAATGCCCAGGGGTGCGAAATGCCCAGGGGCGCGAAATGCCCAGGGGCGCGAAATGCCCAGGGGCGCGAAATGCCCAGGGGCGCGAAATGCCCAGGGGCGCGAAATGCCCAGGGGCGCGAAATGCCCAGGGGCGCGAAATGCCCAGGGGCGCGAAATGCCCAGGGGCGCGAAATGCCCAGGGGCGCGAAATGCCCAGGGGCGCGAAATGCCCAGGGGCGCGAAATGCCCAGGCATGCGAAATGTCCAGGGGTGCAAAATGCCCAGAGGCACGAAATTCCCAGGCATGCGAAATGCCCAGTGGTGCAAAATGCCCAGGCTTGCGAAATGCCCAGGCTTGCGAAATGCCCAGGGGTGCAAAATGCCCAGTCACTTGAAATGCCCAGTCGTGCGAAATGCCCAGGGGCGCGAAATGCCCAGGGGCGCGAAATGCCCAGGGGTGCGAAATGCCCAGGCATGCGAAATGCCCAGGGGTGCAAAATGCCCAGGGGCGTGAAATGCCCAGTCGTGCGAAATGCCCAGGGGCGTGAAATGCCCAGGCGCGCGAAATGCCCAGGGGTGCAAAATGCCCAGGCATGTGAAATGCCCAGCCGTGCAAAATGCCCAGGCGCAGCCCTTGGCTCAGGCAGTGCACGCCGTATGCTGCATCTCCTGCTCGCAGGCATCCTCTGCCAGCCTGCGGCAAGCAGCCGGTCAGTTAGCCGTACCTCCGCCAGGCCCGGGTCTTCCAGCATCGTCTTTGTTCTTTTCTTCAAGCAAATAGAGCAAAGAGTCACAGACTGAAGCTGAAAATAACGGGCTGGGTGGTTGCACGGCACAGGTTATACATCACTAGCGTTGGAAGCAGGCTAGACGAGGGTGGAAACCGAGAGCCCGTCTTGTAGGAAGGGCAGTTTGCTGCAGCCCCCTTGGGACTGCAAACACCTGAGAGTGCGGTCACGTTAGGCAAATAGTCTCTCAAAACGAGTTTCAGTGCCAGGCGGCTGCGTGTGTGGAGGATTCTCTGCAATGAGAAACCAGAGGAGGACTTTTGAGAGCAGATAACAAAGACATCCAAAGCCCAGGGCTCAGCAGGCAGACCTTAATTCTGTAGGCACCGCTTGGGAGTGAACGCAGCCGAGCACGGGGCACTCAGCAAGGTTTTTTGAATGTTTTGAGGCATCAATAGTTGCCTTCTCCAGCTTTTCTAAGGTTTGATTCTGACCGCTAGAAACAAATCGAAGGTGGAAAGCAGCTTGGGCAAGAGTTAACCAGGAAGAAGTCTGGGTTTTGAGAGGGAAGGCTGCGAAGGTCAAGAAAGCAGGCTTGAATAAACCATGAGTTTGGGTATATAACCCTCAGAAGACAAGGGGTGGGGGAAGACGTCCAGGGAGTTGCCGGTTCCCTATTGGAATTAGAGTAATGGCACATCTGCAGACCATCCCAATGCAGGAGCGAGATAGAAAGAATAGCATGAGATCAGCTTGGTCATCTCGAACACAATGAGGAACACGCACAGAAAGTATAAATCAGAGCAGTCCCTAACGCCGAGTGTAAAAGAATAGCGTGAGCATGTGGGGACAGAGCTGGATGCCTTAAATGAGCATTTGCAACCGCAAGGAGCAGTTTATCGATAGTCAAGGAAGCAACACATCAGAAGGAGCTCTGCCAAAGTCTTTGCTGGTTCTATTACCAATCAGTGTTTTTACTTGATAATGAAATAGAGAGCGAGATTAATACGTTTCTGTACGATGCCTACGAGCCACAGGCTGCAAGAAAGTTCGGATATAGCGTTAGAAATTATCTTAGCAAATTGGACAGGTGGCCTGAGGAAAATAGGATACAATCTAAAAGAACACAAAACGAGGGCGAAGGTCTTAATTGCAAGCACGAAGGAGCGGCTGAGGCTGCAGAGGGTGAGGCCGGAGTGGCTAGGTGGCACTGCTGAGGAGCACTTCCAGCTGGTTTTAGAGGATCAGATAATGCAGAGCAGATCATCAGCGCTGGGGAAGCAAGCACTGAGGGGCAGTGTCATAATTATCAGCAGACCTATAGGAAGGGTAGCCGCACCGAGGACTATTGCCTAGCAAATCCCCTAGGCTCGGGAGCTCCGGGTGACCGGCGCCAGCGGAGCTCCCCTGGGACATTAGAGCTGTGGCTCTCGGCGCTGCGCTGGACGTGCCGCGGGAAGGCCTTGCGTGCCCCGGGGATGCCCAGGGACGTGCCCTGCGAGCCCACCTGGAGGCACCTTCTGCTGCACGGCTGTCAGGGCTGGCCTCGGGGAGTTGGGTGGTCCCTTGCAGGTCTGTGTTCCCGTGCTCCGTCATCCCGTCGGTAGGGTGAGTTTTACACGAGGCTGTCCTTGCCTGGAGAAAGCCTTCCAAGTCCTGGAACAGATTGCCTGGGAATTTGTGGGGTCTTCGTCGCTCAGTATTTCGTAGATTACAGCTATAAAGAATACTAGAGTTGCTGTTTATCCTGCCTTCGGGGAGGAGGATGAACTAGATGACCTCTCTGTAGTCCTTGCTAGCCTTATTTTTCTGCAATAGGGTTTTTTTCTTTAAGTTCTGTGTAATAGTCATGAAATTTTATGAGAGTCTCTGTTTTCATTTAAGAAAGAAATGTTTCCCTAATATTTGTGAAGAAAAAACTGGAAGCATTAACCACTGGCAACCCTAACAACTCAAGAGCAAAAAGCAAGTAAAAGCAAATGAACCCTCTGTACAAAATTCTGTAATTATTTTAGGGCAGTTTATAATTATTTGAATGCTTAGGGTTGTTGCTGTTTTTCAAGATCGAGATCCAAATTATTTAAAAACAATCATACACTGACCTACTCAGACTTGCAATAGCCTAGTTCCCTTTTCAAGAGTAATTTATGTTACTTTTAAGATGACTTTTAGAGGTCAAGGAAGCCCGAAAGTCCCTGAAATACTTTGTACCGTGTATGTTCACAGGGTCATAAAGACAGGCCCGTATTGCAAATGTCTTAAGTCCAAGCTGTGTAGCCGGGTCAATCAGTTATTAAATTTAACTGTTCATAAGAAGTGAGTTCACCACTTCTGCTCGGATCTCATTAGGGACGTTTGCCAAATCCTCGAAACGAGGTACTTTTGCCTCCTAGAGCAGATCATCGTGCAGCGCCCCACCGACTAAAGAGAAATCCCATCTGATGATATAATTAATATGCGTCATAATTAATAGGCGCCATCCCAGACCTGAGAGGGGTGCCACGTGGCACCGGTCAAGCCCCACAAATGGGGGCGTTACACCGTTCCTCCAGTATTTTGTTTTAATTTCTCTCGCACTAAGCGTTGCTGCCAGCTTCGGGCTTTGGCGAGAGCACGTGGCGGAGAGCCCTCCCCGGCCACCGACGCCTCCCTTCCGAACCACGAGTCTTCTTTCTCTGCTGAATGCAGCCGGTGCCCTTCACTTTACAAGTTTCGTCCCCTTTTACGACGTCATACCTGATACACTTTGTTATATGGATGAAGAACCTCAAAGGTTTAGGCTGTCTTCTGCAGCCCAGCCTCGTTGCTCCGAGCAGTCCCGGTCCAGGAGAGGCAGGAGCCAGAGGACAGAAAAGCCTCGCGCTCCTAACGGCTGCAGAAATGACACAGATTCGCAATGCTTTGGATGGGCTGATCAAAGGCAGGGTCCACAATAGGACAATAAAGAACAGTTCTTTTTAATTCGAAAGTAATATTACTTCTTTCACAAGGAAGAGGTCCCCCCACCCAAATTTTGCCTCTTTATATCTGCTAGAGTTTATTGGGTCCAGCTGCCCCTGCTTTTCTTCCCCGTGAACAATGGAGAGAAATCTAGGAAAAAAGGAAACATTCCGAAAATAAAGGCATTGTTCCCTCCGGCCCATGTAGTGCGGCAGAGTCCTCCGGAGGGTGGGCAGGGGCTGAAGAGGAGAAGAACCCGCAGAGACAATGTCTCTAATGCCAGGGGACTTTTTCTCTTGATTCCTCAACTTGCTGGTTTTTCCAGCATCACAGTGCCACGGAGCCTTCCCATCCAAGCGGGCTTTAACCAAAGGTGGGAGGAGAACTTGCTATAGCAGCCTGGCCGGTTTAGAAGATCGGCCTTTCTTTTGGAATGGGTAAAACTCTCTCAGCATAACACAGGGCGCTTTATGGCAGGTCCAAGCGCCAGTTGCTATGCATATTTAACAGATCGGTGAATCTCGTAGAAGGATGTTGTAAAGAAGATCTTACCCCATTTCCCATTTACATTTTGGCAACAGCTGTAATATTTGCGGCAGCAATAGAGTAGATTTTAACATGTGTGACCTAAAAGCTTTGGAATTCATGACTTTCCTTTGAGGAAAGCTCCGCTAAATTGCAGGAAAGCCATCTCTTTTACTCTCTCGGTGATGTTAGCAACAGCGCTAATACAATAAAGTCTCCTGAAACTTGAAGTCATAGCATACCGACAGCGTGTCCTCAGATACATTTGTAAGTCCTCAGGGCAACGGATCCTGACTTTTATAAAGCCTCCATACACCACTGCAGTTACAATTATTTTTCCTCGGTGAGAGCCGAGAGGTTTCATACAATCTGGCTTACTTAAGATTGTCTTTTCAATAACTATGAGCTCTGCCTGCGCAGCAAAGGTAGTTATTTGTGTCCGACTGCTTCCATAGGGGCATGGATTGAACAAGACGTTCACGTTATAGCAGCAACACGTACTAAGCAATTGCATTCATGGGATGCCTCTTTCCTGGCTCTGTCTACGACTCTTCTGAGGTTTTCCCTCTCTCAGGCCATCGCTATCTGTCTCTGATCATTCGTCTGTCCCTCCCATCTTACTCAGCGAATTCTTATAACTGCCACTTAAAATGACACCTACCGAGCTTCTCATCCCTCTCCTCAAACTCTCCTGCACCAGGATCGTCCCATGACCCCCACTTGACCGGCAGTCACCGTAACAGGCCTCGACGAGATGTGCAAGACAGAGGATGATTAGAAAACACTCCATATCCCAGCGTCAGCTAAACAGCCGCTGCATTTGAAGCCCGAATTATTTTTTTCCTCGCAAGCACTAGGCAGTGTTTACAGAGCGCAGCGCGCACAGTGTCACTCGAGGGCCCATTTTACATCATTAAACATGAAAAAAGGAAAAGCAAAACCTACCGGTATGCATTGACAGACATTTTTTCCTTTGAGATGCACTGATAATTCTCAACAAGCAATAATAACAACAACAAAAAGAGTTACACATGCTTATGTCCTTTTTACAGAGAGAAAAAAAAGAGGGTCTATTGACTCTTACTGTGCTTATTTTCACGTGTTCTTCCCCCTGTACTACTGGCTTCTAAGAATTAGCAGCATGTTGACATCTAGCTTTCCTGTATAGACAAGCCTTTGCTTTGCTTTCTGTTTTAAAGGAAGATGGATGCCCGACTGCTTAGCCAGCGTTGCTATTTCATTTCATTACAGAGTATACGAGGATGAGGTTTGGCCAAAGAAGGCTAAGTTAAGCCTAAACACAGCTTCTTCTAGAGAGGGTAACTAGGATGTTGCTCTTGGTTCTGTTGTATGTTTATTTATATGTTATTTGGTGATAATGAAAAACAAATGTTAGGAATCTATTCAGTTCTTAAACTTTTATAGACTTATTGTCTTTATTTTCAACTGTGCAACCGTCTCTCAGCCTCCCCCTCCCTCAGACACATGGAAGTGCAGTCGGTGACCAGCGTCAGCTGTGCTCTTACTCATCCTGGCTGGAACAATGATATTCCACACCACGTTATACAACCTCCCCGGTACTCGCCGCCTCATGGCCCCCGACCCTTCGGCTCCCCACATCCCAGGTTTCTCAGGCGAGCGGGCAGCGGAGGAGTCTTCCAAGTTATTGTCCTGGAGCGCCGGTTTCAGGATTCACTGTTGCCAATGAAAGAGGATACGGTCTTTGCCTCAAGGAATATATGTCTTATATGAAAGACACCCTTTCAGAAAGCCCAGAGCCTGGTTTGCCCCTTGCTTGTATCACTAGCACTCAGTCACCAACAGCCCATGGGAAAACAGGGAGGAGGAGAAGGGAGCTGCACCCTTCAGCTAACGCTTAGCTTGACTAGAGGACCAAGGGGAGGGTGCTCCTCTCCTCTGCCCGTTGCCAGAGGATGGCAGGAGTTTCCCCAGGCCCCCGCATTTCTGGCACAGACGTTTGCCTGACCTGTCCGCCGGGGAGCACGGCTCTGGATCTGCTGCTCCCCTCTCCCTGGGTGCTCCTCGGGGGGAAAGAAGCCGTCCCGCAGAGCCGCGCTGCCTCTGTCCGGGTGGGAGACCCCCAAAGCATGCCCCTTCCCACCTCAACCAAACAGAGCGACCGCCCTCAAAGCAGAAGCAGATGGGTCTTGCAGCACGCTTTGCCCATACCGGGGCTCCAGCTGTGGCCCCGCTCCATCTGCAAATGATTTCGGTCATTTGATATGTGTCTCTGTTAATGCACGGCACAAATTACCTCTTTGGAGAAGCAATCCTGATTAAATTATTATCCACAGAATTTAAATCTCTAAAGCAAGAGAAGCAGAAGCCAAAGAGGCTGGAATACGCACACACGCCACAAACCTAGGGCAGGGACATCTCCTGTCGGCTTTCCCTCTGGCTGGAGGAGACATTGCGGTCATGAAACCGGGATTACAGCTTGCTCTGCAGGGGTAAGTGCATGCACAAAATACAGTACTGCGTCGGCGGAGTTAGTTCTAAATTATATAAGCTCAATTTCTGCGAAACACGTGAGCTCAAGTACTACCCTGTGCTCGCGTCTCTCTCCACTGATACGACCCAGCCTGCGCAAGGCTCTTCCCAGCCCAGCTGTACTGCTTTGTCCTGTCCTATAGCTCAATGTACCTGAAGGTTTGGTACTCACCTGACTCAACCGACATGCTTTCTGCGCCTCGAAGCAAAGCCACAGACTTTTCTTGCACCGCTGCAGTTCCTCAGGGTGTTCCCAGATGTCCGTCAGGACAGCGGTTGTGACGCAGCTCTTACCGAGCCTTGCTCTGGGAGAGCAGTGGCTTCGGGGTGTCCCGAGGGACTGACCGATGTCCCGTCTCCCCCTCGCCAGTCCCTTCGCGTAGGGCAGGGACTTGCAGGACCGATGGCCGTGGGCTTGCACACGGTCAGCATGTGAAGCACCATCACTTGTTACAAGGGGAGCGTCGTGGGCTGCGGTCTCTCTCCTTTGTCACCTGGTGGGATTGTCACGGGAGCCCGTTCGCCCTCCAGAACCACCCCGGGGCCGCCAGCGCCAGGTCCCTGCAAGGAGCGCTCATCCTGCCCTTCCTCAGGCATATCTGGCCTGCGGCTTCCACGTCTGTGACGCACGATGTATATAGACTAATCGTGCTTCATTAATAGCATTAAAAAGTCCAGCGTCTCGAGGAGGCTTCGGCACTGCCCTCCTTCCTAAGGCAGCTTTAGTTCTGGTACAGTAACACGCCACGTCTCTCTGGGTGCAGCTGCACAGACGATGTAGGCTGCCGTAAGCAGCTCTTCTGGGCTAAGCAGAAAAAAAAAAAAAAAAAAAAAAAAAAAAAAAAAAAAAAAAGAAAAAAACTAAACGTTGTTGAAGAAACATAAAAAATGAAAAAAGAACAAAAAATTAGCCAGATTGCGGTGGTTTTTGGCAGCACGGTGACCAGTGTGTCCTCGTGCCTGATGCACACAGGCTTCCCCGTGAATACGCTACCTCCCAGCAGCGTTTCCTCGACGGCCAGTGGAAAGCGCAGATGCGGAAGGTCCCAGCTCAGCCCTCGCCCTCAGCCATCGTGCAGCCTCAGCCTGCCCAGCAAATAAAGCTGCAGGGTGGGAAATGGTGGAGCGAAGCCCCCTCGCCCCCCAGCTCCAGCGTTCCTGAGCGCCAAGCGTTTCTCTCTGCCCCCCAAAGCTGCACCCGCAAAGGTGCCAGTGGGGAGGAGAGGTCAGCAGCAGTTGGGAGCCGGGGACCAGAGTCTTCCCACATAGTTTTGGACTAAACTTGAACTTTTAAACGTCTCAGGTAGGGTAGGGTAAGTCCAGGGTGAAGAACTGAAGCCCTGGCTTTGAAATGGATAAATCTGAGGAACTTATATCAAAGCAGGAGCGGTCATAAGGAGGGCATATGGAACTGTCTTTTCCTGCTCACTTCTTAAGTTACTGGAAACTGCACACCCAGGGCCCTGATCTGGCTACGGGACCTCCACATAAGGGGCTTAGTTTCCAGGTGACCTGGGATTTCAGTGATTGGCGACCTCGAGACTGTTAATATTACGTGACAGCAATAACCAGGGGAAGGAAAACCCGAGTGTTTGTTCTTAGATGCATCCCAGCAGTTGCAGATTTAAGCGAGGGAAAAGATCAGAAGGCTCAGATGTAATATCCTATAGAAACACAGCCTTAAACCAGCAATTTCCTCTGTGGAGCCCGTGTCGGATCAAGGCTCGATAAGGCACGCCATTTGAGCATTGATTAGAGGATTTGGAAAGGGGCGGTAGCCATTCGTTGTGGTATGGAATAGTAAAAATTAAATTGCTTATTACAAAGGCATATTTCAAGCAGCGAACAGGTACGGCTCTAATGAGTGCCATTTGCCTTCATCTCTTTTATTACAGGTCCAGCAGTCATGGCTCCACGAGCTCTGGATTGCTAGCTTTCGGGAATGCTGCCTTTCTAGGCTAAACCAGCCAATATAAACATGTGTGTTTCATCTCAGAATAAAAAAAAAAAATGATTGAAAAATAGCAAACCATGTAATTTTTGAAAGGAGCAATCCATTTGTGATTTTAAACAACATACTTTTGGATGTGAAGGCCAGTTTCTCTGCATCAATTGGATGAAGACATCTGCTTCATTTCAAAAAGATCTGACGAGGTAAGACTTGACAGTTCTTTGTTGAAATCTTTGCTATCTCCTTTGTATATCTAAATTACATTTATTGATATACAATGTTGACGTTTTTGTAATACTTCTAAATCTCATAACCTTCTGTTTCAAATTCACAGTCTTCTACCACTTAAGCTATTATTATTTTTACCAGTCCCAAGGGTGTGCTAGAGTCTCTTTGGTACAAATTAGAAAGGCTTTTATGAAAAACTTACAGTTTATATAAAAGAGGTTCTCTCTTTGGCTTCCTAACTCCACCACCCCCAATGCCAACGTAGTGACAGTTTCTAGCGCAGACTCACCCAGAACGGGTCTCCGCAGCATCTGGTGTTTTAGCACTGATGCTAGACTTGTTCACAACTAGGCTCGGAGGATCTGAAGCGGTGTTAGAAACAGTAGCAATTTTCCCCAAGAGGAAAAAAAAAGCCAAATGCTGACAAGCTTGTGAATACAAACATGTCAGGGGATCTTCCGACAGCAAGACTTTCCTCCGAGCTGGTCGCAGACTTACCTGTGGCTTTACTGTAGGCTGGGCGCTAACCTGGGCTTAGCACCCAGCGATGGGAGAAACGTTTTTGGGGCAGACAGAGTACTGACTGGTTTTGCAAGGAACAAATGCTGGGGTAGCAATGGCCGAACGACCTCTGTGTAGAGAAGGTGTGGGTCAACCCCAACTAGTTTTGGAGCAAAGATCAAGTCAGAGGAAAGAAGGCTGAGTGGTAGTGAGGAGGGTGGTGGGAAGAGGCTGAGAAAGACTGGAGGAAGAGGAGCGTGAGAACTTCTTAGAGCAAGCCTTGGAAAAGGCGGCAGATCAAGTGTGAAGGGCAGCTAGGAAGCCTGAGAGAGAGACCGAGGCTATAATCCTAATTATCACATACATGGGACTCATTTCGTACTAAAAACATGAACGGGACTGGTAGGGAAAAGGAAAGCAGGGCGTAAATGAGGTGATGTGCCACAGGTAATACAAGGAGAGCCTCTCCCTAATGCGGCATTACGTATGGCAATTCCCGTTGCTTGGTTCGGGTCTCTTGTCTTGATGTTTCCACATTAAGACAAGGAAGTTTGATGTAATTTGGCATCCCTTGGATTTATCAGGTCTGTGGTCTTTGCTTGCACTTAACACTTCCCTCTTCAAAGGAAAACCAGATCCTACACACTTTTCCTTACAGGAAGCTGCCCAAAGGGCAGCGCAAGGGATGGATCCGTGTTGGATGGCACTAGATGAATACACATGGCATCCTGGACGTGCCATGCGGCATGTCTGTGTTGCTCCCCTAATGCAACACCGAATTCACCTCCAGAACCTCCTTCTGTGAGCCCTCACCTTCACCAGCTGAAGGCTCCCGATTGCTCTCACCAGGAGAGAGTTTTCTCAATGTACAACCCATTTCATAACAGGGATGAGATGTTTGTGGAGGAGGACAGAAACAGGACGCTGATCTGAGCGGTCAGGGCTGGAACGGGCTGCAAGAGGGAAGACTCCTCGGGGCCCAAGAAGAGCAGGGGGCTTGACAGGGAATAAAAACCAACAGTGGACTTCTTTTTGTATAGTACCGCTGGACTGGAAATAACTCATAACTAAGCACGTTCCACTTTCCAGATCTATTTGCTCAGTAGGTCAACAGGAGGAGGAGAATTGCGTCCAGTCCTCCCCAAACTCAGCCTACAACATCCAGCTTAACCTTATCTAGTCTCCTCTGCCACTATTTAAAGAGAAGTCCCCAGGATGGGACCAGCACATTCCTGCTGACCACCACCAAATCTTCTCGGCAGTTGGGGATCTGCCCTTCTGTAGACTCCAGGAACACGATGACTGAGGTCATCCCGCTTCCAGTGCTTCACTCTCAGGCTTTTGAATTTCCCCCCCGCCCCGCCCCAGAATACTGGGACCTACATTTTCACCTGATGCAGTTTAATTAACAGGGTTTTTGAGTAAACTTCTGGCTCAGGGCAAGCTCACAAGAGAGGACGATCACCCAAGTCCCATGTGGCACCAGCAACACCTTCTCCTTCTGTGCCTGACCCTCTCCTTGAAATACGCGTCTCTATGAATACAGATGAAAGAAAGGAAAGGCGCTTCTACTGCCTTCATGTGGAGGCGGAAAACACTGCCCTTCCCAGCCCTTTCCCATCAAGGGGCTTCACTTCAATACAATTGAAGCTGAATTAATAAAGACACTGATGTTTTGAGTGGAGGAAACATCAGTATGACCTTGATCCTCCTCCGTTACCAAAACGGATCTAACAGAACGACACGGACCGACGCGCAGCGTCAAGGCCACGATCCAAAGCGGGCAAAGGAGAAACCAGGAAAAACAGAGCGAGAGAGAAAGAAGTCACACGGTAAAACCCATCTGGCTCATAGCACCTAACATATAAAACGGTGTAAAGCCACCTTCTACGGCTCATCCAGGCAACTCCTGCTCTGCTATGGCAAGGGGGTTGCTGATGAAAAATAAATTATAAGCTCTTACTTAATGCAAATTTTAGACAAAAAGAAGAGAACAAAGGAGTCCTCCAGGCAAAAAATGTGGGAAATTACGATCATTAATAATTTCTTCAACCCTTAACTACAAGATTTTCATCAGTTTTCTGAGGCGGCATCACACTAACTTTCCAGTCACAAAATCCATAAACCCACAAAAAAAATACCTGCTTGACCACATAAAAATAAATGAAGAACTCCTCGCCAACATCAGGGCGCTCCGATTTGAATGTGTCCAGAACGCGCAGACTTTGAAAGGCCTAGAAACATCCTTGAGCTTCCTGGTCGGCGGAAAACAGCCTGAAACTGCGTTCTTACAGTGCAGTGCAGGAAGGACAATAAAACACAGTTTGTCTTCAAGATTCTTAGTCTCACGTGTTGGAACGTTGGTGTGAAAAACGAGGCCCTCCTTAGCGTGGATCTAAAAATGTGCACAAGTCGCCTGATTTTCCTGAGTCCCGAGTACTCCCGTGCCCAGGGAAGACGGAGAAGCTTCAGCAGCTCTGAAACAATTCGGAAATGTAATTAGTCAGTAAGCACGATTTCTGGATGCACGTGCTTGAAAATGATACTTTTTTCTTTTTTGATAAACCAGAATGCAGAACCTTGTGCATCATCTATTAAGGTATATAAATAAATATAGAAACAAAGGGAACTCCTAGTTCACATCCAGAAGAGATGATGTTAGAAACTCAGACCCCACCCATGATTTCAGTGTCGGGAGAGTCCCTTCTTGCATCTCAAAGTATTTCCAAGCCTGGAGTTGGATTTGGGTCTGCAGTGCTTTGTATTGTTTTCTCAGGGGTGCAGCATTTTCCATGCTCTTTCCAGCAGAAATATTTTCACGCTACCCATTTCAGTTTTTATGGAGTCACAAGGCAAATTTACAGCTGAGAAATTTCTCTCTCACTCCACGCCGCCTTCCAGCTTTAATGTCCGTGGGCCTATAGGCATGAAAATTTATATCCTCTTAACTCATATCAGCTTTAAATGGCTGCTAATGAAATCCCCGGGAGCCGGCACGTTCCTGGGTGGATTTTCGGCTGCTGCATCAGTTCGGGCACGATGTGGCCACCGAGACCCTCCCCTGCGCTTTGTCCAATGCTCGTTGCAGGCTCAGGAGCAGCACCCCTACCCCCAGGCTGGGCAGGCGTGTGTCTTCTTGCCTCCTTCTCCAGCCCCATAAATCTTGGCTTCTTTTTATACAGTCTCCAAGCCCTGACAGGAGCCACTCTCTTTCAGGGCATCCCGGAGGCAGGGAGATGGGGCACACGCGTGGTACCTCTCTCCCTGGAAAGGCAGCAACCCAGGGGAGAGAAGATCGGGGTCTGTTAAACCAGGAGAGGCCTGGAGAACATGGGCGAGGGATGCTATCTCAGATGAGAAGACACAGGGGCATCAAAAGGAGCGGCCAAGAACAAATACCTTCTCAAGCATGTGACATGGCGCTCCAGCAGTCACTGCCGCAGCAGGTGGGAAACCAGGGGAGTAGCTGGGTCCAAGAATGCAGCTACACACATTCAGCCGTTAAACATCAACCCAGAGCCGTTACATAAAGAGATGCCAGGAAATCCCTTGGTTTTGGCTCAGAAATGCCATTAATTGCATGTTGATGCGTGGTTATTTCAGCAGCGCGCTTGCCCTGCTCCTACGCAGCTTCCCTGAGGATCTGCCCCAGCAGCACACCCCGCACCCTGAGCCTGGCCCAGCAGAGCCACCCTATGGGGTTGTTTCCCACAGGCTCAGCAAACGGCTCGAGCCACATCTCCCACCCTTTGGCTGTGTTCTCCCTCCCAGGCCAGGCGCTCAAGCTTTTAATCTCCAACAGCAGGTCCATTTTGAAAGGCTTCGTAGCTCATCACCACCAGCTACCCAGTGCCACGTGCAGCAGAGATGCCGGCCGGTGCTTTCTCATCGCTGCAGCGGGAGGTTGGTAGGAATGAACGATGGCACGTGGCTTGCTGGGACCCATCCTGCCAGCAGTGCTTCCAAAGGAAAAAGTGATCCCAAACACATTTTCTGAGAAACCTGGTGCTTTCTGTATCCTGAGGCACTTTCCCAGCTCAAGCCCTCTACAGGACTCCTATATGTAGTTTCTAGAGCCCAGCTGAGGCCCAGAGCGGCTCAAATTGGGGCAGTTCAGGACCCACCCATGAGGAACCATGGTTGAAAGTACATTAAAAGCAAGCGGAGAGGCCTGCAGACATTAGGAGATGGCTGAGTTGGATTTAAGTGCCTTCAGCAGGACATGTGCTAACCTGAGACACCTGAGTGCTATTCTGGAGATAGCCTCTGGTGCACGCTTTTCTTTTGTCTGTGGGCTAAGCATGATCCCCTCTATGCAAACAATAAGAACCCCCGGTTCTGTTTGCTGGCCATTGTGCTTCTACATTAGAAGTTCATGTTCGTGCTTTGTCCCGGAAACCACCTTGACTTTGCCTTATTTTTACACTTTGGCGGCACCAGAAGATGGTACTCTCTGAAAATCAAAACAATAGGCTGGATCGGAGCAGGACAAAAGGGTTTTGGAACAAAGGACCCCACTGTCCCTGGTTTGCAACGGTGATGCTTCTGTACGGCATCTACACTGTCCCCTCGCTTCCCTACCAAGCCTGTGAAGGTTACCTGAGAAATTTGCTGGGAATTCACACAGTTATTGCTGCTGGAGACCTTGCGAGAGGTTGTAGATGACTTAATGTGACTTAAGGAACAGGGGAACAGCACGGTTTCAGTTAAAAATGGGCTGGATAATGTTGGTCCCTACTTGCCCAAACTGGGAGCAGCACCGTGACCCTCCCCAGCTGCCTGTCCCGGTGTCCCGGCCCTCCTGCCTCTGAGTTTTGTGGACAAAGAGACAACCAGGCGGTTGTATCAACGAAATGGCTCCCTCTGAAAGGAGGTGTGATGCCACCTTCCACCCAGCTAGCGGATACCCGGAGCAAAGCAGTGTGGAAATGAAAATCAGGCACCAACCCATCTGCTACCATTAATGGCCAGGGAAGAAACGCGTGTGTACCTGTGTCCACGTGTAAAAAGGCGCGCAGGCTGCCGGCAGGGACGGGCAGCCCTGGAATACTTTGGATTTTGCAGCTGAAGGGCTGAACGTGGATATTGGCTCCGCGTGGGGCAAAGAAGAGAGAAGAGCCAAAAGCGTCCCTGCAGGCGAAGGGAGAGGACGGGGGACGGTGCAGCAGCAGGAGCCCTGCGCTCAGCCCCGCCGGGCACCAGCAGCCCCGGCTCCGCACCTGAGCACAACCCTTCCAGCACAGCCTCCCGCTCCTGGGCCAGCTCCTCTGTTTGAGGAACTCCAGTAAACATATGTTTTTGTTTTTTTTTTCTTTCTGAGCCACGAAGGAAACCTGTCTCTTGTAGATGATTTGGTTTGGGCAGAGAGGAACGAGAACCTCGTGAGAGGCCAGAACATGACGCCTTCCGTCATAGCCATGATATATCCCGCTAATTATTTACTCACCCAGCCCCTTGCGGAGTTACGTACCAGACGCCCCACTCCCCGGCCGTGCTCTCCGTGTCTCCCCTCCTGCACCCACCGCCACCTCTCTGCCCTGGTTTTCCAGCAGAGCCGATGCCTCCCAGCGCCCCCCCCCTCGCATTTGCCTTCCGCACCAATCTGCTTTTTTAAAGAATTATTTCTATCTCCGTCCAATTTCACTCCTTTTTTTTGCTCTCTTTTCCTCATCTTCTTTCCAAACTGAGAATTTTCAGCTCGGGGTAGGAATGGCCAAAGTGTAAATTCAGAGTTTTATTACATGGCCTTTTGCAGCCTGGCATGCAGCATTCAATTTGGAGCGGAGTGTCCTAGCTCTGTTGCATGCCGAGATCTGTTGTCCAGATGAATTAATTCCAGATTATATGTGGGTGTGGGCTTCAGCTGGGCAAAATTTGGATACCCTGGTTTAGTCATTATTCTCTGATGAATCTCTTGGTGACAGTCTTTGCCCCTATTGTTCTGAGGTGAGCCCCATGGCAAAAAATGTGAAGGCAAGAAACAAAAGAATATAAAGAAAGGTTACGAAATCAAATTCAGTAAGGCAGGGTTATTGTCCCTCCATTCTGCCTCTTCTGTCCTCCATTTGAGATTGGATTTTGCAGGAAAAAAACACCCGTAGGACAGACAGACGGAGTTTGCAGGGCAGGTTCTGGTGGGGAGCGGAGCGGGGGGCCGGCAGCCCGTCCCACCGCGTCTCCCCGGATGCGAGCAGCACGCCGGGACCTACACGGCCCAAATTAAACCACAGAGAAAGGGAGGAGGAAGTTATCATCAATTCTTAACATTTTATTTCTTTACTGGGTTAAACAAGGAGCGGAGAAAACCTCTGCCCCAAAATACAACAGAACTGAAAGCATTACAGGTACAGAGACTATTGAACACAGAGAGTAGTAGGATAATATCTTTAATACAACTGAATTATAGCATGGGTTTGTGTTTTTGTTGGGTTTTTTTGTTTGTTTTCTGTCAAACCATTTTGGAAAATAAATGTAATAGGAACTAGTGCAAAAAAGTTCTAAACATGAAGCACAGTGTATAAAATGGCATAAGAAAACTGTCCCCTCGAGGACACAGTCACTTTCTTATGACAGAGGGGAGAAAGAGAAACAGAAGGGGGGTGGGAACAGAGAGGGAGGGTCCGGGAGGCAGAGGAAGAAAGCTGGAAAGAAAGAGAAACCGGGCAGGGGGATTAGAAAGAATATTTTGACTTCAGCAGTATGTTGGTTTGTTTTTTTTTTCACCTCGCCACCGTGTACGGTAAAAGGACCTTTTTCGGTAGGTCTGAGCTCTGTAACCACCGACATTTCACAAGCACTTGAGAAGGGTTCGGTCACAAGCAGCCTGGTCACACACACACAGGCAAAGCCATCCCGGCGGGGGTGCTGCGGTCCCTGCCGAGGTCCCCCCGCGCCCCTCGCGCCCGCCGGCGTGCCGGGACCCCCCCAGCCCGGCCCTCGCCGGCAGCGGAGGGGCAGAGAGACCTCGCCTCTGCTGCCAGAAACAGCATCTCCCGGGCTCTGAACGGAGAAGGGCGAGAGGGCAAGGACGCTTTCTTTGGGGCTCTCCTCAGTGCTCTCCCTCAAAACGGTTCTCGCTGAACCGCGGCGTTGGCTCTTCTCGCTTTGTGGCATCCCTGCCGGACCAGCGCATTTAATTGCTTCCAAATTTAAACTCCCACATGAACATGTGGGAGTATCTCTGCTTTTGAAGGCATCCCGTAACTGTGACGCCTGAATGTATCGGAGGCTAGAAGAAGCTGGATTCATTTTGGTTTGGAAAAGAAAAGAGAGCTTGGTTAGGGGGATGGCTGAGGACCTAGAGAAGAAGACGTGCTTCCTCCCAGGCAGCAGCACCTCCGCAGCGAATTGCCAAGGGGAACGTGCCCAAGTGGTTCCCAAGGTGTGTTATCCGGGACTGAAACCGTCCTGGCAAGACAGGCAGCTCTCCAGTTTGCTTTCACCACGGAGCCGCTCAGCCTACTGCCCCCAAGAAATTGGCTGGATGCTATTTTAAGTAGAGCTGGTTGGAATTCCTTACAAATTGCTATTCTCTCCGAATCCACTGCCACCAGTTCCAACTGTGCGAGCAGAAAAAGTGTGATTGATTTTTTTCATTTTATTTTTTGAAAATGAAAGGTTTTGTGGGAAAGGGCTGTTCTTGATCCATTTCTCAATTTGAAAAAAATTGGTCATAATTATCAATATGGCTTGTTTTGACAAGTTTCAAAATAAAAAAAAAAAAACTGTCTGCCTTGAAATGTCTTTTTGTTTCGCAACTCAAGCACGTACAGTTCCCAAATACGTTTAAAAATGGTAAAACCAACCCCAAATTTCATAAGCCAAACCTAATTTTTTTTTTTTTTTTTTTTTTGAGTTTCAGTTTACAAGCAGCGAAGTTGTCGACTTCCTGGGCTGAAAAAAGATCATCATAAAACGCTAACGAGACTGCAAACCACTCCTGACCTTGTTTCGAACAAAAGTACTAGATAGGCAGCCTATGAAAGGAAGCTGGAGGAATGGCGTTTAGTAACGCAGCCCACCTCCCGCCCGTCAACACCCGGGCCCACGAGCAGGGGCTGAGCGCTTTGATAAAATCCCAACAACTTCTAAAAGGAATTATTTATTTTTTTTTACGATCCTTATTTGAAAATTCTCTATCCTTCGCGTATGGCCACAGCATTTCCTTTCCTCCCTTCGTCCCAGAAGGGCAGAACTGCAGGTCCCTTTGGAAACTGCCCTGGAGCAGCTGATGGCGGCGACCTCCCTCGCAGGGTCTCAGCGCAGCTCTGCACGACCCGGGGCAGAGGTAAAACCCCTCCTTCCCCGACGCCCAGCGCTCCCCACCCAGCGGGACGAGCACCCGCCAGCCTACGTCCAGGGAGGAGGCAGCTGCACGTCCTGCACCGGCCACGCTGCAGAAGGCCACGTGTGGGACCCCCCCCAGGGACCAGCCCGCGGGCGGTGGAGCGAGCCCCGTTTGTGGGAGCCCCATTTTTGGGAGGATGCTCTTCTCCGCTCGGCCGTGGGGAGCGCGGTCGGTGCTGGCTTTGTTGTTTGAGAGGGAGCCCGGGGGCTGGGGCTGCAGGAATGGTGTCGATCACCTGGGTTTTCAGCAGTCGGGCCCTGACTCTTGGCTGGCACTCAGAGGACAAGCAGAGCAGGCTTTCCCTATCCCCCTCCCCGCAGCGATGCACAGGACTGGAAGCAGTCGCCCAAAGAGAACGCCCAAAAAGAGCTGCTGAAAAGCTTCACTCCTGAAATAAAACTAAATGGTGCTTGGACCTGGGCAGCCCCCCCCGAGCTGCCGTGATCCAGGAGCCCTGAACAGGCTCCTCCTGGGGGGAGAAGGGGCGACCGCGGGGTTCCCTGATGTAGGTACCTCCGTCACCCCGCTGGGATGCCCAAGAGCTGACTTGGATGGGCTAAAGGAGATCGTTATTAACGTCCTGCCTAAACATCAGGCGCTGCCCTTCCCAACCTTTCAAGTATAATTTAAGAGAGGTTTGTACCCCCATGGATGGGAAGCCACAGGGCAGCTCAGAAAGTCTACAAACAAAATTGTCTGCCACATCACATGGATTTTAACAGGGATTTTTGCAGAATCCGACTATGTTTCTGTCCTGATTTTGTCTCTACCAATTTCTATAGGCATTCCTTTCCGGGGTGGTAGCGAGGTATCATATTATAATTTATCACAAGCCGCTGCATGACTTTTTGAGGGCAGAGCCTTCAATCCCAAGGCTGAGCACAAGGCAGTGCCCCTCCCTGCGGGACGGGGGGGACCCTGTCCCACCGGCAGCGCAAACGGCCCCGCTCCGCGCTGTAAATCACCCACCTCCCCTGCAAACGCGGCGCGGGGAGACCTCGCCGGCCAGAAGGGACCTACAGAGCTCGGCGATGGGAAGCTTCATCGCACGGCTGACGAGGATCCTGCCCCGGCAGCGGCAGATATCAGGGATTTTCTTTTTTTCTTTTTTTAAACGCGGGCAGAGGAACCGTCTCCCAGCATCGCCTGCAGTCCTGAGTGGCAGTGAATGAACTGCCCTGACATCTCCTATTGAAGCAAAGCAAAATGTGTTGAACAAAAACCATTTCAAGATGTTTTCTGAGTGTTGCCAAGTTACTCAACATGTTCTGCTTTAGTTGTCAGATGCTTTCAAAGTGATTTCCCTAACTCAGAGCACGAATGGTGAGGGCTCTCCCTGGGAATCTTTTGCCTGGGGCTACCATGGATCTGTATTTTCATAAGAAAAAGGCTCAACTAATGATTAATCTTCACCAGAGGAAGCAGGGCCTTTCTTTGGGATTTTTCTTCAGTTATTTTTAATTAATTTGTACAACTGGCAGTTACATTAAAGTGCAAAACCCAGGCCTAACGCTCCAGCCGGGCAGGACCCGGCTACCTTTTCCTCCTGCAGCCCCATCCGCTCTGCCCGCTCCCCTGCCTGCTCCTGCATCCGGACCCTGCGGGGACAGCATCAGCCCTCGGCTCCCCCGCCGCCTCGGGGCAGAGAAAGCCTCTTGCCAGGGAGGAATCGCTGCCTTCCGATGGGCATTTTTCTCCGAGCAGAGAGAAGTTTACCCACTGAGGGAAAGGTTGGGTTTTATATATTAATCCCAATGCGTGGCGCCCTGTTTAGGGAGAAAAAATAAGATCGTTGAATGAAAAGGAGAAAGCACCTTGGTTTTAATTTCCTGGTAGGATAAATCCTGGTGTTTTCCAAGGTCCCAGGCGGCTGCAGGAGCGTGGCTCTGCCAAGGGCTCCCGGTCCCAGGGCCGCGTTGGGCGCAGGAGGGGCTCGGGCTGAAGCGTACCTGCACGCGCGGGGCAAAGAAACCCTTTCTCTCCTTATCCCAGGCACATCGACTCCATGTTTTAATAAAAATAATGTCAGTGGCATTAACTGAGACAATGTTAACGTCTCCTTTCTGTACTTCTCTCTTGTATAGCAAAGAGAAAGCTAATATAGACGGAGGATTATTAAGGTTGTAATGTCAGACCAAAGCGAAGATTTTTATCCGACGGCCTTATAATGATGGACTGCGACATACACCGCTTCCAGCTGCTCCGTCCTGTTCTGTGAACAGCCTCGTCTGGATTCACTTAACGAGATTGGCAAAGTGTTGAATACAGCATATGGTGCCCTAAAACCACAGAACTTATTGACAGCAGCCCAGACTCGCTAAATAAAAGAACTCCTTCCAAAAGCCTTGGTCTGTGAAGACTCAGCACTTTCCTTCCAGTCACACTAGGTAAAATCCCAGCCCTGCGCCTGCCAGCGCGGCTCCGCACCCCGCGCGCTCCCCCTGCCCGTGGACCCGGCAGCCTCCCTGCCGACCTGGCACGTTATCCTCACGTGAACACCCCGGGAAGCCGCAGCTTGGAAAACGTGCGGATCTCCTCCGGCTACAGCATAACTGCCCTGCAGAGCCTCCTCGCTCCCTGGCCGATGAGGCTGACACAACTGCACCTCCTCAGTAATCACACTAAAGACCCCATTTTTGAAATGGCTCGGCTTT
The DNA here is from genome assembly GCA_013389945.1 of Fregata magnificens. Lineage (NCBI taxonomy): Eukaryota > Metazoa > Chordata > Aves > Suliformes > Fregatidae > Fregata > Fregata magnificens. The sequence goes on along the minus strand of WAAD01030125.1, from coordinate 38,672 downwards.
CAGACCACTCACTGGGATGTAGCACGAGCTCCCTGCCTCCTGAGATGAAGCTCATCAGCTGATGTTATGGAAGGTGAAGACGTTTGTCACAGCTCCCAGGTTATTCCAGCAAAACCCTGCCAGCCTCCCCTTGGCCCCGAAGAGAACTGGGGCTAGTTGACCTCACTCCCGCAGCTCTGTGGAAATCACCCATCACAAAACCTCCACGCTCGGTGCCACCAGAAACCCCCCGAGCCCGGACTGACAGCCACGCACTGGTCCATCGCTCTGCTCGCCGGCGGTGCGGAACAGCTTCAAGGCAGGCAGAAGGGCACGCACCCCTCAAGAGCGGTACTTGCACTGGATTCACGCACACACACGGACGCAGGAGGTGCAGAAGAGCCCGTAACACCACGCCATCTGCGAGCACGCAGGCTCGGGCGCTGCTCAGCGTCTCACCAGCAGACAATGAATAGGGCCAGTGACTCAGGGCCACTTGCTGACGCACCACACTGGGCTATTCTTCTCTCTCTAGATGAGTCGTTCAAAGATTGGATGCAGCCTATCTCTGAGAGAGGCGCCTGGAATTAGCTTAACTCTTGGCAGTGCATGAAAAATCTAATTTCCTTAAGAAGGAACTGGATCCGGCTGTCTCGAGGCAGGCACAGGACTGTGCTCCCTCCCTCGGTCTGGCTGTATGCTTTTGCTAGTCACCAAAGCAGCTACACGACTCATTTCTTAGCAGCAGAGCAAACGGAGGAGTCGGATCCCTATTTGCTGAACTGTTGCACGTCCAAGTTCTCAGACCGGTGTAAACTAGAGTGAAAATATATGGATGCTGTGAGGAATAGTCAAACGAGAATGGCCCTACCTTTTCTGGGTAGCAGCAGCAAGGAAATCTGCTGGGGAAATGCTCTCTGCATCTTCCGTGAGCATCACCTCTCCCAGCCCAACAAGCAAGGGCCAGCGGGTTCACAGGCTTTGTATCTGCGGGACTCCGGTAACAGGCAACTGGTGACGTGTAAAACATCACCCCAAAGCTCCGAGCTTCAACTCAAAGCAGAAATCAAACATTCAGCTGCTTCTCAGAGCCTCTTTGGTCTGGAAATGGGCTGGAAACGTCAGGAAACCTGTCCTTCCCACGAGATGCCCGGTACTTCCTTCTTCCAGCCGGGTAGGAAGTAGCTTTGCTCATGGGGCTCTCCTTGGGTTTGCTTTACCTCAACAGCCCAGAAACCACAAAACTCTTACAGTCCTCAACTCTGCGACTTCTTGGACCCTCGCAGGGATCTGGGATCGGTTTGAGATGCAGCAGGACATTCCTCCTGCTCCATCCCTGCCTCCCAGCAGGGCTGCAGCGATCCACCCTGGGCTCTGCTGTAGGCTCCCCGTCAAGAGGCAGCCTAGAAACAGAGGGACCATCACACGTCCTCTGTAGGCAGCGAGCAGGTTCACATTCGTATCCCGACTGGGACGTTTTGCAGCTGACTTGTGCTAAAACGCACCCTCCTCCTTCCCCTCGCCCACACCCAGGATGAACTTTCTTGCCTCTGGTGCCTGGCCCGGAGGCGCAGCGCCGTCCCCCACGCACCACCTCGCAGCGTTCACGCTGGGAACGGTTCCTGGTGGGTGGGTGGAGAATTTGGGAGTTTCCTAGGAAAGTGGGATCTGATGTCTGTTCGGGGCTGAATCCCTGGATACGCTGAGCTCAGGCTAAAAAAAAAAAAGTGAGCCAAGTGAGGCTGCACCAGCCAGCACCTTGCCCAGCCGAGTCCAGCTGGCCCAGCTGGGCTCCTAGAAATCTTCTGATCTGGGGGGCATCCATGGATAGAAAGTATTCACAAAAACTCTCTTCCCCAGCTGGGCTTTATTAGCGCCTCTTCTTTGTGTGGGAGACTCTCCCTACAAGCCAGATTTCTCCAGCCCTTTTGCCCAGTCCTTCTGCCTTCCAGTCGATGATTTGTAGCTGGGAAGCATGGAAGGCTGCCTTCTGACACCCTGCATCCAATTTTTACCATGCGCGATCCCACTCCCTCGCTTAGCCTGTGCACTGCTGGAGTCACATCTCCCTAACTCCTCTCGGAGACCAGCCACTCCGGTCAGGAAAGAAAGCAAAAAAAGGTCAAACCAAATCATCAGGACACTTGGCAAAGCGGGACGCGGGAATGCTGGGGATGTCCCTCCCGCTCCGTGCCTCCTCCCTCCCTCTCCACCTCCTTGCACAGAGGAGCAGGAGAGGCAAGGCCGGAGGAGCAGGTTGGGGATGTAACGAGGCGAACCCCGAGTAGTACCACAGTGTAGCATAATAGCGTCCCACTCCTGTCCCCCAAGTCCCGTCAGCGAGGCGAACGCCACGCTGAGGACGCTGCACCCCACGAGGATGGTTCTGCCTTGAGTTGGTGGGTTTTTCCCCTGGGACAGGATGGCGGGGGGGCAAGGCTGTGCCAAGAGGTGCTGCCTCCCTGCCCGCCTGGCCCTTCGGGATTTACAGACCGAGGAGGAAAAGAAATGGGGGCTGGGCTGACTGTCAAACCCTTGGCATGTCGCTGGCGGGTAAGGTGCGGGCGCCCAAGGCACTCGCGGCAGGCGGCCGGGAGATGCGCGGCAGTGCCGGGGGGACACCTCTTCCGAAGGGGCCCCCTCCCCTCCGCTCCCCCCCGCCCCTGTGCCGTACCTTCCTGCGCCGGTGCCTCGGCGAGGCCGGGCACACCGCGCTGCCCGGCTGCTACTGACCGAACCCTTCTCAACGCCGAGTCCCGCAGCCCTGTGCGCATTAGAGACTCTTCATCACGGGGATGCCCCGCGGCGAGCAGCTCTTGGGGGTATGTGCGGGGGGGTGTGTGTGCGCGTCACCCCCAATCCCGTGCCTCCCATTGGAGGAATAGCATGTGCCCCCCTTAGTGGAAAAAGATCTGGCGTTCTTCTTGGAGGTTGGCTTTCCCCTCCGCATCACTCGTCCCGTGCCACGCTCTCCTCCAGGGAGGGCAGGGCCTCCAGGCTGAGCCCTCCGCCGGCCGCCCCGCCGCTGCCATGCACGCTCGAGAAGGACACCATGGTGTGGAGAAGCATCAGGACCAGCACGCACAGTCTGATCCTGCTGCTGCCGAGGCGAGACCCCGCGGAGACCGGCAGCAAGGATGGGGAGTGGGGCTGGTGGTACTGGTGGTGGTGGTGGTGGTGGTGGTGGTAGAGGTGGTAGTGGTTCTGCCGCTGGTGATGGAGGTGGGGGTCGTGGCGGTGGAAATGGAGTGACTCTGACGCTGTGGATTTGGGGGATGTGTTGTCGTTGCTGTCTGGGGGGTGGTCGCAGGAGTCCCATTGCACCTCGCAGCACTTGGCCTCCTCGTCAGGCAGCTGGTTCTCCAGCAGCCCTGTGGGAAGGAAGCGGAGGAAGAGGAGGAGGTCAGCGGGAGACTACGGATGGGGCTGCAGAGGGACCGAGCCCCGGCGCCTGCCAGAGAGAACCGGGACACCCTGAGACCCCCCGGGACCGGCCCCCCGTGGGGCTGCGAGCCTGCGCGGACCAGTGTGCAGGCAGAGACCACAGCCCTGGGACGTGTTCAGGACACCCCAAACGCTGCTTGCAGCGGTTAAATGTCCCGGCCCTGCTTTAATCCCGTCACCTTCAGCCCCTTAGATGCTTGCTTTAGCTTTCAATTAGAGGTAGGGCTTTAATTTCCTGCGCTAAGCTGTGGGCTGTTACCGTGTCTCCATTAACCACTTACGCCTCACCCCCCGATGGCCACGTTCCGGCAGTCAGGCAGTGCTTCATGTGTTTCCACGCTGTACCTCCTCCCCCTCTGCCCCAAAAAGCCTTCAAAATCTGGCGCGTGGCTTGCAAAGCATGACGGGGCTCACCAGCACCCACCCCTGCCCCGTCCCCCCGGGGTGTGCGGGAGCCCGGCCCCGCTCCTCGGACCTCCTTACCCGTACAGATGAAGCCAGGCAAACCTCCATAGATCAGCTCGTCATTGTCCGGTAACACAAACGGGCACCTGGTCTGCACCTCCAGGCAGTATTGCTTGCATGGGATCCGGTGTCGGCACTGTTGTTGGGTCACGTTGAAATACTCGGAGCACAGCCAGGCCTTGTAGACAGCCTAGGGGAAGCCACCGAGAGGGACATGTCACCTCCCCAAACGCTGGGGCAGCCGAAGCATTGCAGAGACGCGGGGTGAAAGGGGAAGGGAGACCTCCTCTTAGCTCACACGAGAAACGTGTGTCAGTACGTCGGGGTCGCTTACTGAACACGTAGAGCGCTGAAGTGTTGGGACTGTGGAACTCATCTAACAAACTAAATCCACCACAGAAATAAAGCTAATTAACCACATGGACTAACGTCCCCTACAGACAGGCACTGCGACAGACCGCGGTGACTCTGCCAAGACCAGTGGCCTGGGAGCTTGGTCCATCACGTGAAAAATTCAAGCACCGCTTATCGCCCATCCCAGAGCATCTTCCTCCTCCCCGAGACACCCCACCGCTCCCTCGGGGCAGGGTAGGGATTTGCGCCTCCTCTAGAGCACTTTGGTCCCCATCAGCTCTGAACGTGGGACACGGGACAGCAAAACAGACCGTGGGCTAAACTTTATTGGAAATTTCCAAAGGTCTCTGCCTGCTGGAAAAGCTGCTGGCCAGAAGCAGGCGGGCAGCGCTGGGATGCAGCGCACGCAGCCGCTGCAGCCTCAGGCTCGTCCCTCTCCGCCACCAAACACCACCTTCCTCACCTTCCCCACCCATCTACCTGGTTCTGGGGGAGATCCCCAATTCATAGAAAGCCGTCACTTTTCGCTCTGCCGTTTCTTTTGGCTCAAACGGGCGGAGCTTGGGGAGAACACGTTCATTTTACAGGCGTATTGCGACACTCGAATGTACCAAACAGCGGTAGGGATGCCCCTGTGCGCTCCGCTCACCTTTCTGCTGGTTAGAGCTGTGCTTGGCAACACTTCCAGAAGGAAACGCAACCCGGGGGTTCACCTGCGACTGCAGACGCAAGGCTGTGCCACAACCCCTGCCTCTCCAGCCTGTCCGGTCCCCGGCCCCCCTCTCTCGGGACCGCCACCGCTGACAAAGGAGCTTTCATCTGCAGCTGGCCGAGATGACCTTCCTCAGCAGAAACCAGCTCTTGAAGAGAAAGCAGAGGCGGCGGTTCCCTTCCACCCTCCGTGCGTTCGTGCCCATCGCAGCCGGCCGGGCACAGCCCAGATGGCTTCGGTTAAGACCGTATCTCCCACATCCCCCTTTATCTCCCGAGCATCAGGCACGGGTGGAAATTGTTTGTCTTCGCTCGCTGTAAAAGGGAGGGAGCTCTCTTGTTTCTCATGGTCAGCAGTCATTCCTCAGCCTGCAAGAAACCCATGACACCGCTGGGAAGAGCAGCACCCTCGGTGCCGCTTCCAGCTCATCTATGAATATATCTAGGCACTAGCGACAGAGTTAAGGTCATGTTAATGACCACATCCAACTTCCTTTGAAACCAACTAGAAAGGACTCCCCGTGATTCAAAGGGAATGAATTTCCCTCCTCGGCGTGCTTGGAGAAAACCCCGTGCTCCTCCTTCCAGCTGCATTTTTATTTTCTGGAGGCTTTACAAACATCACTTCTTTGTTTCCCCATGTTTCCATAGATCCTTATCATCGTTTGTTTGGACCATGGTAGTGTCTCAGGATTAAAGCTGGTTGGGAAATTCTTGGCAAGTTATTTTAGTTTCTTTATTTTTTTTCCTGGAAAATGCCAAATCATGAAAACCAGAATTTTCATGGAAGCATGTTAGTTTTGGTGAAACTTTCATCACAAAAAGTTTAATCGGGACCAGGACACAATATATGGAGCAAGCCTTTCAGAGCAGTCAATAGCCCTGTGGTCAGGGCTTTCAGCTGGGATGTGGGAAATTCCATCCTGCTTTTTCTCCCTGGCCCACTGGATGTTCAAGTGGAACAGCTCCAGAGGAGGGACTGACTCTGCAATCAGACTGTGAGGACACAGACTGTGAGGAGGGAGAGCTTCGAGGTCTGGATCTGCATCTGCCTGAGCTGATTCCCCCGCGGCCGAGCAGCAGGAGGTGAGACGGGCAGGGCGAGCACAGCCCGCGCTCCGGAGATGCCGCAACCCCAGCTGCCACGTGTGTCCTCCCCACCGGCCTCCGCTCCCTTGGGGACAGTGTCGGGAGCAAGGGGATGGTGGGACAGTGAGGAGGACGCAGAAGGACTCCTCGGTGGGGTGGCACATGACACTCCACAAGCGCGATAAGCTTTTCTCCTTTGGGAATGCATCTATCATCGCTCTCCACGGGACCTCAACAGGACGTAAGGGAGGGCTAGACATCTCAGTGGACAGTGGCACCTTAGGATAGATGGGAGGGAGAACCAGAAGGCATAAAACAGGCTTCAAACCATCCGCCGACTGTCCGGGACTTAGCCAGATGGGACACATCCTTACCTCGGTCCGAGGACTCGGCAAGTCCCTGCCTCAACGCGACGCTGTTATTTACGCATGACTACAGACGCACGTGTAATCTGGAGCAAAACGGAGAGGTCCCTGCCTCAAAGAGCTTGCAGCTGCACAGACACGCTATGCGATAGCCCGAAACGCGGGGACGCCTCTGGGAGGGACGTACCGAGGATGGCGACCGAGACACTCAGCCCCAGGAGAGCAGGCAGCTGTCCCGCAGGCAGGGGCACCCCGCAGGCAAGGGCACCCTGCAGGCAGGGGCTCCGGCTTGCCAGGCTGAAGGCGATGCCTTCCCCTTCTCCCTGTTAGAGGGCACAGGCAGCCCGCCGCAGCCCACTGGGCCGGGCGGGCAGCGGGCAGGCACACGGACCTGCCCCCAGCAAGCACTCCCACGGAAATTGCTGTGAAAGACGTTTTCCAAAGAGTTTTTAGGTCTCTTGGAGACTTAAGGCATTTGGGGTGGGGTGAATTTCCTTAATTTCCATCTTCTAAAAATTAGTTATTATTTTAATTACTAGTACTTATCCGAGTTAGTTATTTGGGCTGCCTTTATAGGCAGAGAGAGGGCATCCTGAGGACAACACATCCCTCTGAAGCACCAGAGGACCCCGAGCACCCAACAGCGAAGGGGCTGGAGGTGCTGCTCTCTTTCCCTGTTGACTGTAGAGGATTTCTGACAGCTAGTGTCGACCAGCTGCTTGAATTTTAAGTGGCTGAAGTCGGGTGGGATGAATTCTCCCCCAAGTTATAAAGTTTTCAGGATTAAAAACTGGATGCATTAACTACACCACAAAGAGCCTGCAAATTTAAACAAGAGTTAAGATACGTACCAGAAAAAGATCACTTGCCACTCACTTTTTGTGATTAATCATTTGGGCTTTTTCTGTGCACCGAGTCTGCCAGTTACATAGCGCCCACCATGTCCTGCTACTTAAGCCTCTCTCTTGCACCCGCTCTTCAGTGCTCCATGGTTATGAATAATAAACAGCAAATAAATGAAGTGGATATATACAGCTCACAGTGTTACATTTGCTCACAAAAATTCTGCTGCAAATGCTAAGCGAGAGCACACGCAACAGCAGACCCCAGCATCCATCCACAAACGAGTCACGAATGGGAAAGGGATCAAATCTGCAACGTGATCCGCAGCCAAGGCACTGCCCAGGGCCAGCGGTGGGTGCTCCCCGGGGCCAGCAGCGGCGCGAGGCTGCCGCTCCACGCTTCCCCGGGGCCCAAACTGTTCGGAGCTGCCAAGGGGACGCGGAACTGCTGCACGTGGACCCTCACAAGAGAAAAGCGATGTCTGCAGGGTAACTGCTCCGTAAGGACAAGGTCACCCGTCCTCCCAGCCGGCAGCCCCAGGGGACCTCCCCAAAGCCCAGCGCAGCCTGCACGGACCCAGACGGGTCCCGCTGGTGTGCCCGGCCCCGCCTGCCAGCCCGGGGGGGGGGCGGGTGGAAGGAGCAGATGGGACACACCGAGTCCATCCCTCCCGCTCACTCGGTTTTCCAGAGCCTCATCTGGCTCAGCGTTAAACATCTCCAATGGTGGGACTTTCTCACGTTTCCCGAGGAGGTGGTTTTACCGCTGAAAGCACTCATCTGGCTGCCTACAAGTTTTCCTTCATACTTGACCTACATTTTTCCATCCAAAAGTTCATTCCCTTCAATCATTCCATAAACCAGCCCTCTCCCTCCTCCGTGTTTACACATTTCTAATATTTGCAGATGTATCGCGCTCCCCACTTAGTCATAACTTAGGCAAGCTCAACTGATTTACTCTCTCACACTTCCTGCGAGTCTCCCAGCCCTTTAATCATCTCCGACTCTCCCCCGTGCTGCTTCCCAGGCCCCGGTCGCGTTCACGGCTCCCACCTGGGGACATGTGCAGCCCGGTGAGCAGGGATGCTACACCGCGTCCCCTGGCAGGGGACCGTGGCTGTCACCTGCACGGTCCCAGCACCGGCTTTGGGCTGCAGCAACCCACGGTTCGGCCCCGCAGGCAGAAGGGGCAGCCGGCACAGGAGACTCCCGAGAGCTTGGTAGGAAGGAACTCGGGCTCATCCCGCTCTTCTGCGGAAATACAGCTTGCACAAGCAGACTCTGCATGGATCCGCACGTTTTCCCCCTAAAATGTTTCTGTCGACTCCTATCAAGGAAGTTTGGCAGAGGGTTGGGGTCTCAGACAACGACATTCCTGTGAATTTAATGAAAATACTGAGTGAAAGGCTGCAAAGAGCTGGTGCTACCTCAGCCACCGGGAGGGCAGAGGAGGTGCTCTCACCTAGAAACCGCGATCAGACACCAATATTTCCCGGGTGCCTTCCCTTTCCCCTTTCCAGGACACCCACCCGCCCAGAGGGAAGCACCGGAGCAGTGCAGCTGCCCTGGTCCCATCCAGCCCTTGTCTTGCTGGGCTGTGGCTCCCCTGGGTGTTGCAGCAGGCATGACCATGGCTGCACGTGATGGAAACTGCCCATGTCTGCCCAAAAATAAAGGCAGTGAAGACCTGCTGGTACGACACGGCTGGCAGCTGCCCCGCTCCACCGCAACCAGCTCTCTGGGAGACACCAGCATCCTCCCATCACACGTCTGCACAGGTCAGCGTTACGGGCAAGGAGCAAACTCCCCAGGATGCTCAAGCAGCAGCATTACGGCTTTGGTTTTTCGACAGCTTTAGATATCTCCGAGCTTACCCCACACAACCTGCTTTCTCTTGCTGTTACAAAGGAAGTGTGAGAATTTAGGACAGGAAGAAATTTATTCTCCGCTTAAATGAACGGGGAAAGCTCACTGTTTTCCATCCTTGCCCTTTATGGTTTCTTCAGGAAGTGAGTTTGGTTGCAATCAGCGTTTCTTCCCATTCTGTTTTTGCTTTTGGCCGATCTCCAGCCTGGCCAAGTAAATACAAGTGACCTGAACTCCAAAAAGCTCTATTTTGGTGCCCTCTTCCTGCATTTTTAGCTCAGAGGACTGGCTAGACGACTCCAAGAAAGCACAAGGAGTTTTGCTGCCTAGGAAAGGGGCCAACTTCAGACACCCAATGCATATGTGAGGAGGAGGACAGGCTATCTGTCTGCATCTGAATTTTGCAGGTGTGCCGAAATACCCCGTCATAAGACATTAAAAAGAAACAAAATGAACTGAATTTCCAATAGCTATCTAATTAAGCTACCTGTCTGCTCACACTTCCACCGATATCTGAAAGCAGCAGCCAGAGGGACGGCCTTTTCGCAGGCGCTTCTGTGCCAAATCGAGTTCCTCGCTGCCTGTGCTTCTGCCGCTGCCTCCTGTCAGTACCAGGATAGCATCCTTCGTCAAACAGCTTTTCCAGAGTCCTTCTGCGTTCTCAGTATTTCTGCGCAAAGTAACGTACTCACTTTTTAAAGTAATCTGGCCATTGCAATGCCAATCTAGTTGCTGTCAGTATTTTGCAAAACACTGGCGTTGCCTGTTGAACCACCCCAGCTAAATTTCAGGAGAACCAAGGGGCAGGGACAGAGCAGCATCCCTGGGACGCAACACCTCTGCAGAGGATGCGGTGCATGGGATAGTCTGGATGTCGACTGGGACCACCAGCTGCAATTAACCCAACGAGCTGCTGTTTTCCCATTAGAGCAGGAATCAATGCTTGGGAGGTTTCCCCCAGGAAAATTCTGCTAATGGCACAGGGAGCCTGGCCCAGCTGCAACGACCCCTTCTCCGTAATTAGAGGCAGGGGCTGGGGCAGCATCCCCAGCCCAGCACCCGCTCCTCCGGAAGGGGGATTTGCAGACTGGAGTCGGGGGAGGATAATGAGGGCAGAGGAGGAAGCAGGAGACCTTCCCCTACAAGATAATCTCATTCCGCATAGAAAAGGCAAGACTTGGTGCTCGCCCTCTGCTAACCTCACGCCTGAGCAAGGCGGGGATTTCCCCCATCTACCTGCCCCGGGGGCACCCCCCAGCACGGCACTGCCGGCCGACCCCCCCACCCACACCGCTCCCACCGAGGGGACGCCCAAGGAGAGCGGAGCTGCTGATCAGCAGTAATAAGCGGTTACACCAGGTGCAGGCAAATTGGATGCTTTGAGAAACCGAGTGTGAGTTTATAGCTTGGCAAAGCTGCCCGGGGCTGTATTTAATTGCAATAATATTGGGCTCTGCTGACTAATCCGAGGAAGCGCTGGGGTCAGCTCTGGAAGGAGACCCAGGAGCGTGCTCGGGCCGGCGGCTGGGGATTCATGCTGGAAGCTGCTGGGCTCTGCCGTCACGACTCTCCTCCTCCTCCTCCTCTTTGCTGCTGCAGAGGCCACGAGTGCTTGACCCGGCCGCAGCTGCGCCGGGCTGGGGTGGTGCACGAGCATCCTGCGAGCCCCTGCCAGCCCTGCCGCTCCCTCGGACCAGACCCCCCCATCAGTGCCAGGGAACCTGTCCGAAACCCTCCTCCCAAAACCGCCCCGTTCACCTGCACCCGCAGGGAGCTCGCTCGCGCCTTGCTCATCAGGACACCGTGTGCGCCCAGCCATCAGCTTCCAGGGGGACTGAGAGGAGAAATCCCTGCCTGCCCCTGCCAGACCCCCCCGACCGAGAGCTGCCCCCTCCCCTCCCGGAGCGGTTCCTGGGACTCATATTTCCATCATGGCCCGAGATGAGCATCTGGAGTGGCTGTGCCTCATTAATCTTGGACACAGGGAAATGAGTACTGCTAATGAGCCGCTCGGGCATCTCTCCAAGCTCTGGCACATCAGGATGCAGCGCGGGAAGCAGGACACGCGGGGGGGGAGAGAAGAGCCCCCTTGGATGGCAGAGGATTAAGGGAATGCTAACGTCCACGGCCGGCCAGGAGGAGTCACAAACACAAGCTGCAATGTCCAATTACCATTGTATTCAATTACTGCCGCCTGCAATTCTGACATTAACAATGTTGAGCTGTTTAAACAGCTTTTTTTTTTTTTTTTTTTAATTAGCCTTGCTATAGGCTGTTCTAACATCATATCTGTAACAGCTGGTTTTTTTGGTAACTTCTTTGATAGTTCTGGAGCTGTGTTATCCCCGCCTTGCCACATTCACATGCTGTGGTTTGGGGGGGGAGGGGGGGAACCAACCCAACCCCAAAACCCAATAACTGTGTGCGATTATTATTTTTTTTTTGTATTGTTTTTACTTTTGTTTTTTATATAATGTTGACTTGTGCCTGGCGATGACAGCGCTGGAGCCATGGATCCTCCGTTTCACAACCAGGGGAGGCGAGGGCTGGGGCGCCTCTGCCCATTGTACCCCGGCACCGTAGGGCACGGAGGGGAGTCAGCGTCTGCGGCTCCGGGCATCGTGACGGAGGCTGCCAGCAGGAATGGCGTGGGATGGGGCCGGGCGCTTGGTGGGAATGGGGCCAGCTGCATGCAGGCTGCGGGGTGCTGGGAATGGCACCGGTGCGAACCCCGGCCGCTTGCCAGAGCCGGTATTCCTCAAACATCACTGGAAACACTGTGCTGTTGGACCGGCATCCCACCTGCTGCCCACCGGGGCCGGCTGGCATGCGCCCGGGCCAGGCTCCCCGCTACCCTGCAGCCCACCCACCTCCAGGGTTTGTTTTCCCCCAGCCATCCCATGCACGACGCCAGTCTGCATCCCGGCTCGTCTTCCCAGCGCTGCAACCGTGCAGCATGCCGGCGCGGAACGGGCACAGGGGAGGCTGTGCCGGGTCCGGCACCGACCAGGCTCGTCCTCAGGGAGGGTCCTGGGCAGGGGAACCCCCGCTGTGCTCCCCAGCCACAGCTTCCCACCCACGTCCCAGGACCAGACCCACGTCCCAGGACCTCATTGATGAAGTCACTCCCAAACTACCCAGAAGCAACGGAAGTCAGAGCTACCGGCTCATGACACCTTAGTGACTTCATGAAGCAGCTCATAGTTACAGCTTTAAAGCATGACCTCCACGCACCTTATACACTCAAAGCCCAGGTAACAATCCTATCGCACTACAGTTCACGATATCGGGTAGCTCGACACACACCTTGGGAACACCTGGAGCGGGCAAAGGACAGGAGAACAAGCATCTCAACTTGCCTCTGCAAACAGACACGCACACCTTCAACACCCATGGGTGTGCTGGGCCAGGGGCAGCCCCGGGTACCGGTTAGCAGTGCCAGCTCCCAGCCCAGGGATGCCATCAGGGGACGGGCACCACATTTACAGGCTCATCTCTTAGCTAATCTGCTCATCGCAACTGAGGGCTGCCGGTGCAGAGGCCAGGGAGAAGCCTGGTCTCATCCCAGCAGATGCAACTCTTGCCTCGGAACAAACTCAGGAGGAATAGCCCGTAATTGTGCTTTGTACCGAAACAGGACGCATCCCCTGGAACAGCGGTGCTCATGGCCTCGCTTCGGACACTGGACAGCCCTCAGCAGCACTGCGGCCACGCTTAGGAGACATGGCACTTGGCATCCCAGCGCGGCTGTGTGGCTGCATCTACCTATTACACAGCAAGCAAGAAAAAAAGGAATCACACTAATTAACGTCGCAGCTGGACGAACGGAAAGGCAGTGACCACTGCCAAGCCTCCTCGCTTTCCACAGCCGGTACCCCTATGCCTGCATGTCGCAGGTCCCCCCATTTCCCTGCGCCCCCATGCACCCTCTGGCAAAACACCCCGTACAGATTCTTGGTGCGGTGCAGGGTCACAGCACCCAGCGCAGGAGCCGGCACTGCAGCCACAGCGACGCGGGGTGCAGGGGCAGAGGTGAAGGACCCTGGGCCACAGGGCAGGCAGCGCTGCCCGCTCCCTGCCCAGCGCTGCCTGCAGCCCCTTCCCTCCCACCGCAGCTCCCACTTTGCCCAGTTCAGGTTTGCCATGGTGGCCCCACGGCCATCAGGACCCGGACGGGGCTTACCCCCGTGGTCCAGCCGCCCACCTGCAGCCACCCAGCCCTGCGTGGCTGCTCCTGCGGACCCCAGCCCGCTGCAGTTGCCTTTTGATACCATATCACTGCTTCAAAATGTTACAGTTCCCATGAAATAATATTTTCGTTTAATTATCAAACTCCACCTTGGCATAGACACATCCTTCCTCCAAGGGAGGATGACGATGGGGTGGAAGCACTCTGCTCGCTGCTGCCCACAGACCCCTGCTCTCGCTCCAGCGTATGTGATGTCAGCGGTGCGTTCGGTCCCCCCGCACCCTGAGTCTGTCCCCTCCGTTCGCCCTGTGATTTCTTCTGGCAGTGACTACCCGTGCTTGGACAGCGTCTAGTACAATGTGGCCCCAGTCTTGGTGGGCTGCCTGCAGGCGCTGCTGTAAAACAAATGTACTGAATCCAAACAAAATGCACATGGAGCCTGCTCCTTCTGGAAGTGCCTTGGAAGGAAGGACTGGGCCCCATTGTGCTACAGGCTGCGCAACACCAGCAGCAGACAGTCTCTGTCCTGAGAAACGTCTGATGCACACAAGCCCGAGAGCACAGTAAAGGCCGAAAGGACCGGCACTCCCATGCTGAGCCCACCGAGCGAGAGGGGCAACAGTAAATCCAGACCACTGCTTTATGCTCTCCTTTCAAGAAGGGTTTTGGCTGGGGTTTAGAGAGAAGACGACCAGCTCGCCAGGACGGGAGCGTGAAGGTATGCCTGGAAAGGGGATGGACACGGGGAGAGCCGGCCACAGGGGTGCGATGCCGCTGGGATGCTCCAGCATCGAGCTCACCTCCCACGGCTGGGCATGGGAGCCCGGCGCTCTGTGCTTGCAGCCAGGCTACACCCCTGCGCCTGGACTCAGCCTTCGGCCTGCCAGAGAAGCTCCTGACACAACACTTTTTCATGGGAAGGCCAGTGGGAAGCAGAGGAGGCAGAGAGCCCCGTCACCGTGTGCAGCCACGTGGGGAGCGCTTCTGTGCTGGCCCCTGGCAGAGCGGGGTCAGGAGCGTGGGGTGCTGGGCGGGGGTCAAGGCAGCGACAAAACCCAAATAACCCAGTAAGAGAGGATGAGCGACTCCAGCTACCCACCTACAGACTGGTCAGGTCTCATGACAACGATGAGAAATGAAATTTCTCCCGAGCAGCCAGCCCGAGGCCACGGGAGGCTCGAGCAGCTCCAGCGACACAGATGCCGGCTACAGGAGTAACTGAATAACCGCTCCTTAACAGCCCCCCCCCGGCACACGGTCCTGCCTGGCTGCCTTGCAGAGGACGCCGAACTAAACGCTAACGCCAAGAGATGGCGAGAGCAGAAAGAGCAGCAGCAGAAGGCAAGAAAAAGCCAAGCAGAGGCTGGGAGAGCACCATTTCACTCCAGTGCGGCTCTTTTTAAGCAGCTATTAACTGAACCACGGCTCAGCTACAGAAACAAGGAGAAAATGTGGATATCGCTGGGGGAAGCATCCCGTCCTGGGTGCTGCTCTCCCACAGGCGCCCATCGGGCAGCGGGAGCCTGGCCGCAGGAAGAGGGGATCTGGATGACCATTAACCAGCATCCTAAAAATAACTCCTGGGGGTTTCAGAGCGCCTTGGAAGGTGGGAGGGCTCGGCGAGGCAAGCAGGAGGGCTGCTCACGAGCAGTGATTTCTTTGCGGTAGTTGCACTAGGCGGCACAGCTCTGGAAAAACACGTGCCCATCGCTCACTGGCTAGCCCCCCAGTGAGGCTGCAGGTAACCGGTGGGTTAGTTAGCAGCCTAGTCTGCTATCAGCCCAATTAGTTAAAAAGTAATTAAAGACAGCTATGAAGCTGAACACAATCGAGTCGGGACAGAGGGAAAGTCAGGTCCCTGCAATCTATTAGCATCGCTTGAGGAATTCACTCCCATTAGATACTGCTGCAGCCAGGAGCTTAGCAGGATTCAAAAGCAGATTAAACATTTATACAGATAATGAGAACATCCTGTTACATCAGATAGGATATAAAAAAATAAAGGCTAGACACTTCAGTGCCACGAGTCATCAATTACCCACCAGCTGATGGGGGCGAGGAAGAAGTTTCTCCAGCAGAGCGGGTGCATCTACCTTCCAAGGAAGCGGTTAGGCTGGAGCATCGTTTTTGGGAGGGTGCGAGTGCCCAGCCCAGCAAGGGCTATGGTGGGGCATCACGACAGGGTGGCCTTTGCAACCGATGCATGTCGGCGGGCCCGATCCTGCAGGTTGCCAGGAGCCCCTCATTGTCACTCAAGTGCTTGAATGGTGCACGGCATCGCGCAAGGTCTCATTTTGTATGAACGGGAAGACAACATGGTACAGGGTCTAAGGTGCACCCCGCAGCGGGAGGAAACCGGCCTGCCTCGTGCCATGCTTGGTGCACCTCACGGGGAGGGTGAGCAGCAGGATCTGGCCCATCCCAGCTCCCTCATGCAGCAAACAGCAGGGAGACAGGAGCGTCCCGCCTCGGCAGCCCGGCTCCCAGGCACCTTTCGGGGTCAGAAGGAGGTGCACGGCCTCCCACGCCAGTGCTGGGGTTGTTTGGGCAGCTGCAAGGGCCTGTTACACTTAACTTGTGTGCAGAGGTCCCTTAAACTAAAGACAAATGAGCAAAAGATCATTTCCTAGACGCTTATCACCACTCCTGGCAGCTTCTACTGATGGAGGCAACGGGACTGGACATGGCTCACGTCAGACCTGAGAGCTGGAACCTCTGTTTTTATCCCTGGCTGAACACTGCTTGCAGAAATCTCCCCCTCCTTTCCAGGGGGGGCCTTAACACACCTGGGGAGGTGGGGAAAAACCCAGGATGACTCTCGGTCTCCTTTGTGAGCAGCAGGCAGATGCTCCCGGCCGGCATCGCTCCTCCTCAGGCAGTGAGCCTCAAGGGATGCACTCCTGTGGGGAAGCCCCATCCCTGCTGCTCTCCCCTGGAGCAAGCCCAAGACAGGCTGGGGCTCTCCTCTCCTCTCTGTAAAGCTGCAACAAACAGCTGCACATCTGCTCGGTCCCCCTGTGCCAGCCCTGCCTGCAGGCTGCCTCCCCTTCCAGGCCAGGAGCCAGGATGCAGGCAAGCCCCGGGGGCTCCCCCGGCCGCTGCTGCCTGCCGGACCCTTGAAAACAGCCGGCACTTGGAGCCTCGGGGCTGCGTGCCCAGCACCCCGTCACCCGCAGAGCAAATGGGTGCAGGAGGGAAGGCAGCGAGTCGCAGGCAGGGTGCTGCAAGATAAGGGGGTGAGCAAGGGAGTCGGCGTCTTTGGTAACACTAACATGCAGAGACTTGAACTTCCAAAGCACGGTACGAAGGTTAATTATCCTCTGCAGAGTGGAAGTGCTTCCCCGGCATTTCCATCAGTGAGGAGCGTCCAGAGAGCTGCCCCACGCCCTGGGCTCATCGCTGCCGCAGGACCGTGCTCTGAGCCAGCCCTCCGTCCCAGCAGCTACTGCTGTTCCCCGACAATCTCACTTTACCAGGAGAGCAATGAACGACGACAAACAAGTAACACATCACGGCAAACAGATGCTGCTCTTGCCTACGGACGCAGAGACTTCTGCGGACACTGCTTTGCCAGCTGTGCTGCAGAGGTAACAGGGGAACACCGGGCAAAGTTCATAAACACCACTGAGTCAAATGCCTTGATTATTGCGAGGACTTCCTCGGATATATTTTCCACATGCCCAACCAACTTGGTACCGGGCTGCAATGCTCCAAGCGCTTCCAATGCCAGGTAGTGCAGCAAGCAGGTTTGCTTTGTGGGCATGGCTGGGCTTCGGGCACGGGACAGGGAAGCTCTGCAGCCTGCTTAAGAGAAATGCCATCATGAAGAGTTACTGGGGCCAATAAAAAGATCCAGATAACTTAAGGTTGTATAGATCCAAACCACGCACCTAGAATTCACCTAGAAACTAAGCAGCAGGCAGCAAAAGTCACAGGACCTTGGTGCTGCACATGCCTTGCCTGCACAAGCACCCCTCCTCAACAGGCAGGCAGATGCACTCCCTGGACACAGAGATTTCCAATCCCCGCCAGTCCCGCGGGAAGCAGGGCCGGGCTGAGAGGGGGGGTGGGTGATGGATGCGCTGGCAGGTTACAAAAGTTTGCCAAATACAAAGAACAAACAACATTTCTACAGATGGCGTTTCTGTTAGCAGCCATGCCCTGAAGAACCCCAGGGATCAAATAAGGATCCGGAGACCGCATCCGGGAGCAAAACCTGCTGACAGCACTAGGCGGCCGGTGCAGGGAGCCAGCAAAACACGCAGCGCTTCTCCACCCCAGCAATACCTCTCCTGTCACCTACCCGTGCCTGCTCCCCGCCGAGCAGCCTGAGCAACTGGGTGGGACCAGGAGGAGCCGGGGTGCCCGGACACTGCAGAGACCTTTGGGATAGAGGTGGGAGCAGGGACTGCAGGGAACATCTCAAACATACCCTCAGAGAGCTCTGCAAACTCAGCCAGCATCCGCACACCCAGATATACCCTCTCCCCACGCTGGGGGCTGCAGGCCCACTAGCACCAGCTTACGCATGGCAAGGGGGAGAGAGCAGCTACCGCTTGTGAAATAATCATCACCAACACCTGACCCTGCTTGCCCGCGGCTCAGCCAGGGCTGCCAGCCCCTGCCTGCCTGCCTGCCTGCCCCTCCTGCCCAGCCAGGGCTCAAAGAGCCGGGACCCCCCCCCAGGCGTGGGGAATACGCAGGGGAGGAGGTGGCTATGGGCGAGGACTTCTCCCGACCTCCATGAGCATCTCCTGCCCCGGTTTGTGGAGGCAGGTCTGTGCAGCGGATGAGCTGCCGAAGCGGCGGTTGGTGACATGGCTGCCTGGGAATGTTCTGGCTAAGGGTTTTTTTCCCCTTTTCGAAAATGCCAGTTCTTGGAAACTGAAGCATCTCATGGGAACCCAGTAGCTCAGAGATGCTTCCCTGGTCTAGAATGGAAATTCTAGTGAAACCAGGTGGAGGCTCTCCAGGAGTGAGGCTGGAGGGGGCCTGGGGTGGGATGAGGGAGGCTTCCCTGCGGCTTCCCCCCAGGGAAACCAGGACCTGCCCCCACCCGTCCCCAGCAGCCGCCAGAACCAGGGGCTTTGGGGATGACGCTGGAGACCCTGTTGTGAGGAACAAACCATCCAGAGCAGAGCTCCCATCTAACCTCAGGCTGACGGTAGTTGCTTCGTATCCTCAAGCATAAGGACTTATCTCCTTTTACAGCTTGCTTCTTGGTTATGGGGTCACTCGTACTCTCCACCCTCCAGCTCCGTGGAAGATGACGCTGAAGACCAAGAGCGGGTCAGGGAGAGACCCAGGTCTGGAGGGAACTGACCTTTGCACTCTTGTTAGGTTAAACACAAAAATACAGCTCTTGCTCCCCTCGCACTGGTCAGCCCCCACCGCCCTTCCCAAACCATGTCCGTTCAGAAGCTTCCAAGAAAATCTCCCCTTGCCTCCTCTCCCTCCGTAACAACCAGCAGCGGAGAGCGCTGGGGACCGGTGCAGCACGGTGCCTGCGGGCACGAGGTGCACCAGGCTCCCTGTTCTGGGGAATCACAGGCGCTGGCACAGTCGTCACCAGGAGAGCCCCCGCCACCGGTGCCGGCTCCAGTCCCCCCTCTCCAGCTCCCCTCGCTGCCACATCACCCCTTCGCCCTCCTGCCCCTCCGCAGCCTCCATCCACCAGAAGCGCTGCAGAAGCTGCTGTGCAGAGATAAGATGTCAGCCGAGATGCCAAATACGTGTATCTTTTACTCCCGAGGGGATGTGCAGGGCAGGCAGCGTTTCCTTCTCCAGCTGGGACCAGGAGCACAGGGATGCTCACCTAGGCAGGGCTCTGGAAAGCCAAAAACTTGCCAGGTGATGCTGTTTCACGCTGCCTTTTTTAACACAATGGCCACATCAGTGGAGTTTGGGGGAGCCCACGCTGGCTGTGTGCGCCCAGCACCACTCCTCCCTCTGACACCCCAGGATCATGGCTAGAAGAGAGGCTTCAGGGAGAAGCCCAGAGCAAAAGCCAAGCGGGGAAGAGGAGCGAGGCCGAACTGGTCAAGCCTCCCCAGGCAGGCAGCTGCCGGCTCTGCCCGCAGGAGCTGGGGCTGCAGGCAGCGTGGACAGATGGCTACTTCTTGCCCAAGCAGCCTCCGTGTCTCATTCACAGATTTGCTGTCCCTGAGTCATTGCCCTTGAAACGACAGCGGAGCCAAGCTTCCTCCGCACGGAGCCAGGCATGAGTCGCATCCTAATGGCATCCCGGTGACAGCGGGAATAGCCCCAGGCAGCCAGGTATATCCTGCACTCCTGCCTCTGCTGCCTGCCTGCCTGCTGCCTCCCACCCCGGCAGGCAGCTCGGGAGCTGGGCAGCGGAGGAAAAGCCCCGTGGGGCATCTGTGGGGCCAGGCCTGGGGCTGTGGGATGTTTCGATGAGACCCCGCTGCCTCCTGGGGTACGGAGGGGCTGGGTCTGCTGCGTGCGGTCCTCGGGGCTCCCAGGTGCCGAGCCCTGCGGCGGTGCCCGGGTTCTCTGCCACGGGGAGAGGCCAGGCTGCGCATGATCCCTGCCATGCACAAAAGGCTCCTTTCCTGATGCAAAAGACGCCTGTCTCCGGCCAGGGACCACATGAAGCCCTTTGCGTGGGCAGCTCCAGCGATGGCCTGGGTTCAAGCAGACACCACGTGCATCCTCTTCCACCTCTCAGTGCCTGGCTATGGGGAGGGTGCTGCCTCCTCTCCCCCGGCGGCGCAAGGATGCTCGCATGGCTGGCAGTCGGCGTGACACTAGCAGATCCCTTTGCCCGTGGGGACAGCGTGTATCGCTGCCTGTTATGAAAAGCAGCATTGCAAGCCGTCCCCGATCTGGGCCACCCCAGGCAGCCCGTGGCGATGGGTGTGTACAGCAAGGGGAGGACTGGGGGGGGGTGTTGTGTCATTTTACCAGGTCACACTTTTTGCCGATACCGTTGCACACGCTGCTGAACTCACTGACTCCCGGAGGCTGCCCGCACCCAACAGCGCCATGGCACACCAGATGCTTTCTAAAAGGCATCGTTAGCTGCTGAAGCATCGCACCGCGCCTCTGCCGCCAGAGCTGAGCCTGCTTCTCCAAGGAGCTCGTTCCACCCCACTGGTGAAGCCCCCCGTGCACATCGTGCTCCCAGGGACAGGCACACACGGAGACGAACCCGGGCTCATGTGCATCCAGCACCGACAGCAGCAGGCACAGCCGGGAGCGCACGGGCACAGGAACAGGCGCTAGTGCCTGCGTCACTTGTAGCTACTTGGTGACAGTTTGATGGAGACAGATCTCTCGCCCTCCCTCACGCTCTTCCCTGCACCATTTGCCGACCTGCCTGTTGTTGCACGGAGACTTGCTGCCTTTGTAAACTTCTATTTTTTTCCCTTAAGCACCACCGACAGACGTTAACAGGCGAGGACTAATAGATGACCAACCAGCCCAAACCAGGCACCAACCACCACTGAAATCAGTGGCAAATCCCCCCCTGGCACTCACACCACCACCCAACAGCCCAGCCAAGCGCTGGCGGGGAGCACCCCACAGCCGCTGCCCCCACCCCAGGCTGCTTCGCCCCACAGCAACCGCGTGGGTCCGGCGGCCAGCCCTCCGCGCACCCCCAGGCACCTTGAGATGTCTCGACCCCAAGGCAAAGCTCGGGACTGTCCAAGCACCGGCTCAGCATCCCCCTTCCCTCATGGGTTGCAGCACTCCCACGCATCCCGGGCACCGCTGGAGCATTTCTGACACCTTGACACTTTTTTTTTATTACAGAGCAAACTCCTTTCATCAGTCAGTTTTTGGTTCTTCTGTTTTTCGATCTTTGATTTCTGTTTTCAAGCGTCTAGGTAGCACCCGACACAAGGCACAGTAATTGGGCTGTGACAGAGGCTGTGGCTGCAGTAACTGCACGCCTAAACCCACACATTCCTTTTGTTCACATTCTTTATACAATTTAATCACATCTTTGTGCAGGGCTGAAAAAATTTACCTTTGCTTACACAGAATTGGTGTGTAACGTGGAGCTGCGCCCTCGGCTAAGCTCGTGCATGTGGTCTTGCTAAAACTGCCAAGTTACGTACTGCGCTGATCCACTGGAATTACTCTGGAATTTACCCTGGAATTTTTTTTCACCTCACAAAATGCCAGTAAAGCTCCACCTCTCCAGCCAGGCTTGCTCCTAAGGAAAAGCTCCAGGTGCAGACACCAGAGCTGCCCGGGTGCTTGGGGGCAGCTTCTCCCCTCCCAGGAACCGCTGCTCCTGGTGCAGCATCCACGAGGGCACTAACGCTGCAAGAGGGGTCCAGGCGCCCAGCCCAGGCTGCAGCTTTGCAGTCACCCATCGGCGGATTCATTGCGAGCCGCAACGTTAATGTAACTCCAACCTGGACTTCACATTAAAAAAAAAAAAAAAAAAAAAAAAAGGAAGATTTTGGTGAAGCCACTTTTGCCGTGGGTCTCAAGGGACCTCCCCTCTGCGTGCGGGTCTCCGTGCAAGGAGCCATCCAAGCTCAGAGCCAGAGTGCGCCAAGTTGAGCAGCATTTTGGATAAGCCCAGCCCAGACAAACTCAACTCGAGCTGCTTTTGTGAAGGTAAAACGCTGCTTTGGTTCCCCCAAGAGGTGTCTCTGGCACTGGGATGCCCCCAAGACACGGCCCTCCCAAAGCTCCCGGCCCCAGCGTGCTTGGGTTTCCAGAAAACGCTCTGCAGGGAGGGATGCTCAGCAGAGACACCGATCGCTGATGCCGTTCCTGGCTAAACAAGAGCAAGAAAGCAGGACCCTCGGAGGGTGTTGAACCAGGGCACTGCAGATTTGCTCCCCAGCTGCTCGGTATGGGCGGCGCGATGCTGTGGCACCTTACAGCGGGGACCGGCCCCCGTCTCTCACCGCACTGCCTGTGCACCCACGGCAGGGAAACACCAGCACGTTGCGAAAACTTGGGAGTGAAATCCCGCCCTGCCAGGCTCCCCCAGACGGGCTCTCTGGTAAGTAACGGGAAAACCAGAGGCGCAGAAATAGATCTGGCCAGGGTCGCAGCAGGATTCAACAGCCGTTGGCCCAGGCGCGCAGAGAAACCCTGGTAATCTAATATAATTTGAGATGCTACAGGTCCTGTCCAGCCTCGCCATCCCACCAGCGCTGTTACCAGCCCCGGCCCTGCAGCTCCTGGCTGTCAGTCCTTCTCTCTCCACAGCTTTGTTTCTTGCAACCTAATGAGTCCTTAATTCAGCAGGCTCTGTCCCATAGATCTTGATTTGCCCTAGCACCGGCGGGTGTGCGCACTTTAGGAGAGCTCTCCGTTGCGGCTGTTGGTGAGGAAGACAGCGCAAACACAGTGCTCTGCCTTTACAGAAGCAAACCTCTCGTCAGTGGGGGCTGAGCTGGAGCAGCGCTGCTTCTTCCCTGTTCAGAAAGACGGAAAAAAGGCACAAACTAGCCATAAGCATCCCGCAGGGCATCACTTTGGAGGGACGGGGATTTCTTCCTGCACCAAGTCCTGCAAAGCCTGAGCCGATGGCTCGTGTGCTGCATGGGCTGCCGCTGCCCTGCATTTCCCAAGGGACGTTCAGCTGCAACATCCACGTCCCCGGGCCGTGACCTCCTCGAGCCCTTTTGAAGGATGCTACCAACGTGTCACCACAACCGCTCAGTGCACGAAGTTCATCGTGTCTTGCAGCGACAAAGGGTACAAGTCGTACAGGAAGAGGGGAGATGGCGGTAGCAGGCAGCTGCTCCCGACTCATTTAATTAATTTTCCCTCTTACAGGCAGAAAAAACCCAAGTATTTTCCACCACTTTTATGTACGTCACCACTAACTAGCACCATGACCCCAGCAGCTGGCACTCAGGTCTTCTTCACTGCAAGAGGTGAAACGTGCTTCAGAAGACGGACGGAGCTTGCGGACCTGCTTCGTCCTCTCCCTGCCCTGTTCGCACGGTGCCGGGGGACCTGCCCGCAAGGGGCTGTGAGAGCCAGCCTCCACGGAACCCCACCAAACGTAAAACGCAAACAAACAACAAACCCGAGAAACGTATTTTCACGTTTCACTGTCTCTCAGCCATAGGGATTTTTGGTGTGAGTTGTAGGAGTAACAAGTAAAACATTTTCGGAGTATGATTTGGAAGCTGTCGGTGCTGCACGCGAATAACAACGTATGCAGAAAGTGGGATCTGCCCGGGAATTATTTCCAAGCGGAAAATAAAAAGGCCTAGGAGAATATTACAGCAATGAGTAATCTAAGCAGCTGAATTACACAGAGACCCCACCATTTCACGGCATTTCTATCTCCTGCAGCTCCCGGGGAGATTTTGGCCCAGCCTTCCCTGAGCGCTCCCCCCCAGCTCCGGGCACGGACGGATCCGGGGTTTGGATACTCAGGATGCTGCTCACCGCCCCCCCCCCCCCTTCCCTGCAGCACCTGCCTGTCCCCTCCCAGGCACAGCGCCCCGAAACTGGGGTCGGCCCCCGAGGTGATTTATTAAACAGGGAATGATGGGACTCGTGTGTCCCTGTTCCTCCTGAAAACAACCCGCAACGCTCAGCTGTTTCCAAGTTTTTAACTTGGGGTCAAACTTGCTGCCCTAAGAAGGAACCGGCTGCTCCCGTGGGGCTTTTGTTGTCGTTTTAAAGCAGATGCAATAAAGAGCCAAAATCACTGGGGTGATTCAGCTGCCAAAGAGCTCCGTGTGTGTGCTGTTTATCGAGCCACACTGCTCCTTGGGGACGACATTACCCGAGGATACGTGGCTCTGCAGAGGGAGGCTGTGTGCAGGTGAGCTGGAGCTGCTTTGTTTCCCTGCTTTCATTTTTCCAGCCACTATTATGGAATAGGAAGGATGCGAATGGGAGGCAGCCACGCGGCGCAGCAGCCCTGCTCCCACGGCGAGCACAGTCCCCTGCCCCGTGTACTCACCCGGCCCCAGAAATATTGTTTAAACCCTGTTTACTCAGCTACAGGGCTCTCTGCAGCCAGAGTCCTGCTACAAGGATTTTGCAGGAGCCTCTCACGCCGGCTGAGCTGTCTATTATGCCTACCTCCACTCCTCTCCTATTTTGCTGTCATTTGCTCTCACATGTTGTTACCATCAAGCGGCAGCTGTCTGCTGTCGCTTACAAGCAGGGATTCACATGAGCAGCGTGCAGCCGCAAGTCGCATCAGAAAATGCGGTATTATTCAGCATCTGGATGGGAATTACAAATTCAGGCTGCTTTAAAAATCCCGCCGGCCAGATTTTCCAGCGCAATGAGTAACTGCGGCCCCTGCTGAAGTCCAGGGGACTGGAAATCAGGCCAAAACTCGCTCGTCACTACCGCACTGGATGAGTTTGGCGTTAGCCTCATTTCACAAATGGGGAACAGCCACCGAGAGGGTGAGCTTGAGACTCGCAGCTGTGAAAGCCTAAAGTAAGGCACCTAAATACGTATTGAAGCACCTTAAATAAAGCGGCCTGATTTTCACGAGAGACTGAAACGAGCGGGAGCTGTGAGGGCTCGGGTCGGTGAGTGCAGACTCGGGCACCCGCACTGGAAATTTCCCCGCGGGTGGCCCGGGGGAGCGTGTACAGGTCGGCCCTGCCGCTCACGCCCTCCTGTTGCTTCCCAAATGCTGCCTGTGAAATCGCGAAGCTGGTGCTCACAGATGCTCTAAGGATGCAACCGCCAATGTGACAAGGAACAAGCAAGGAGGTACGCGCCTTGCCGCTGCTACCTTCAGCTCTGCACCTTCTAAGCTTGTTTCCTGCTTTCTCACCAAGACCAGGGACACTTAGTGAAGACTCGTCTAAGCACGGCTCTGTTTCTAGAGGCTTTAGAGTCCATGGGAACATCTCCTTGCCCAAGACCCAAAGGTAGTGATTATTTTCTTGCCTCTGTTTGCTTCTCTCTCCGGGTCTCTATACCAGCGATCAGAAGCAAGTCAGACTCAGCAGAGATGGACGCTAAGCCTGAATTGAGGGTGTCTGTACGCTCTGCCCGGACACAGCATGGGAAGACCCTGCTTCTGCTGGGCCCCTGGGAGCAGCACAGCGGCGGGCAGCGCTCAATCCCTTCGTTCACAGCGGAAGCGGAGCAGCAGGACCAAACCACTCGGTGCAGGCTGAATACTATGTACCTTTGAAACCGCAGGGGGAATTTGGGCAAGCAGATTGTAATTACCTGGCCTGGCACCGGCCCAGAACGCCAGCACTAGCTCCTTTCCAAAACCGGCTCCTTACAGAAGCGATGCAGAAACGCGGGCCGGAGAGCGGCGGCCAGGATCTCGCCGTTGTGCCCTTGATGAAAGACACCACCTCGGTGTCCCCGGCGCTGCACCCCGGTGCTGCTCCCGCGCTTTCCCAAGGGACGAGTGCCGCGCCGAGAGCCACCCGCGCCACCACCACAGCTCCAAGCGTCCCTCAAAACTCTCCCAGAAGAGCAGTGGCCAAGCCCCGTCCCGTCACCGGGGGATGTTCTGCCACCGTCCCTCTGGGGACGACGCTGTAACGCACCCCGCTGCCTCTCCCCCAGGACACGGCTCCGAGAAAGGGAAAGCAGGTTTAATTATCAAGACCATTACGCTTCCCAGAGGCGATGTCCGGAGGGAGCACGCGCAGGTGAGCCAGGCAGCTCGGAGCAGGTGGAGGCTGGAGGAGCCGCAGCGCCGGGGCTCGTGGGAAAGCAGGGGAGCGCCCAGCGGAACCGCGCCGGGCTCCAGATGGAGATGCGACCAGGGGTCTCGCTTTGGAGAGGAGACGGCACCGTGCTGAGGCTTGATCTGACCGATGCCGGGGGAGGCAACCCGTTCACTTGCGGAACGTGGCCCGTGCCCCGGTGCTGGGGATGGTCAGTGACACTGGGGTGAACGCCAAGGGGGGAGGCGCATCCCGGCGCCCCCAGCCCACCTCCCTGGGGAGAAGAGGTGGAAGGGCTGGAAAACAGCCGCTGCGTGTGGGGAAGGGGGTCCGGCACCGCAGTTCATCTCAGGTCGCCGCTCGTCTACACACCTCAGCTTAACGACGGCCGGGCAGAGCCCCGGGCCGCCCCAGCCCTGTGCAGCACCCCTGGGCGGCAGCAGCAGGCCAG
>WAAD01030124.1:248971-315854 GCA_013389945.1 Fregata magnificens | reverse complement strand
GGGGGGGGGGGGGGAGCAATAGCCACAGCATGTGGTGGGGTAGAAGCACAAGGCAGAGAGAAAGGGAGATGGGGGAAGACAGGGAGAAGCCTCACCGATGACAACAGAGTTGGTCAGCACCGACAAAGACAAACACTCCACACCACCATCAGCTGCAGAGTCCATTCATTAGCAACAATACAGAGAGAAGCATGGACGAACGCTCAACATCGACAGCGACAGCAGACACACAGGTGACTGGATGCTCATCGCCATCCTCATCAGCACAGAGAGTTAGGTACCACCGATACAGAAAGATGGACCGATGCCCTACGTCACCCTCATCAACAGAGTTACCACCAATTAAGATGAACAGACAGTCTTCACCATCAACAACAGAGAAAATGACCTTCAGGAAAGACAGCAAGACACTCCTCATCCATCACCCTCACAGCTAGCTACCTCTGGTAAAGCCAGGCAGACAGGTGCTCATCAGCATCGCCATCACCGGCACAGCTAAGTTACCTCTGGTACGGCCATGCGGCCTGGCGCCAACATCAGCAACAGAGTTAGCTAGCTGCCATACAGACAAACAAACCGGCTCTCGTCACCCGCAGCAACAGCAGAGTTCATTAGCTCTCTGATAAAGCCAGGCAGACAGCCTTCGCCGCTGACACCAGAGTGCCTTACCATCCAACAAAGACGGACAGCCGCTCACCAACATGATCAACAACAGAGATAGCCATCATCTCCAGCAAGGACAGACAGCCATCACCACCTGCTACAGAGTTAGTTATTTAGGACAGACAGGCCCTCCTCACCATCACAGACTCCCAACAGGCACCCCCCCACACACCCCAACCACAGCACCAACGCAACTGCCTCTGCTAAACCACCCCGCTAAAAAACTACAGACACTTCTCACCACCATTGCCAACAGTCTTAGCTAGTTGCCTCCAATTAAGACAGACCACCATTCCTTCACCATCACCACCACCGCCAGCCCCACGTCCTCCCAACACAGCTACACATCCAAAGCTATACACATACCATTCACGGGGCACATCACTCGCTCTAACTGACGCCAAGCCCACTGCAACCCCCACAAGCCGGTCACCACCATTAAGCACAGTCATTGTCGTCAACACCACCACCACATCCCACCTGCCCGCATGACACCACTGAGGTCAAGGCTCGCACTGCCTAGACCGGGCACAGACATCCAATGCAGCAAACGTGCATGTGGCCAGGCCTCCCCTGGACCCTTTCCCCCCCTTACAGTCTACACCTCCGACAACCTCGGCAGCGGGGCCAAGCCCACTCACCAGCCCCAACAAAACCACACACACCACCGCCTCTACCATCACCAGGCCCCAACAACCACCACTCCAGCCAGTACCCACAGTGCTTGGCCCAGCACTGACAAACATCGACGCTCCCGTTGGCAGCGAGATCACCACACCCCCTCCACAGCATGCACTGACAGTGACCACCAAACGCATGCCATCCTATGTGAGCCTGGACACAGCTGGACGTGTCGTCCGTTCCAGGACACCCCCCCCCAATCTCAGCACTACTAACACACAACACTACGTACTTGCGCTTACAACACAGACCCCCTTCCGAGACCCTGCTCCCTACAACCCCTTAACTAACAGACATCAACCCTGAGCATGACATCAGCGCCGACACAGCAGGCATTCCAAGACCTACACAAACACCTACATACACACAATCATCAACATATGGAGACTCACATCAACGGTTCCATACACACCACCAGCACTATCATCGCCACAACCAAAACCAATGCTGATGCCACCACCGCCGCTACAAACTTCATAGCCAGCTACAAGATCCTTGGGTGCATCATCAGCAATATGAGCAACAAAAACCTCTTTGCCATCAGTTACAGCACCGCTGCCTTCAACATTCTCCCACCTATCAACACCAAAACCCAACAACACTAAAACACTGACACCGCACAGACATAGACACTGCAACATCCCTACCACCGAGACCAACACCATCGGTGCTAACCTCGACACCAACGGTGAGACTACCATCAAAGCAACCTCCAACTTAAACACCACCCACCACGCCACTTACTTTGCCTCTAATACCTTCATCGACAATACCGTGCCCACCAACACCAACATCGCTGACCACAGTTCCCACCCAGAAATAGCTACATCACACTATCCCCAGAACCCGCATCAACACAAACACACACCCACACCACCACCAACACAGACACCAACATCTACACTACACAAACTTCAATTAGGACAACTCCATAGACAGCACCATCTCCAGACACTACCTATTTCAACACTGCCAAGCCCCCTCGGGGACCCCAATTCTACGACAGTACAGCCTACCAAAAAAAAAAAAACCCCAAAAAAAACCCAACCAAAAAACCCAGAAAAACCCACCCCCAAAAAAACCTGGCAGCACCTGTGACAACGTGGGCACCGCCAGGCCCCTGGCCCTGCCCAGAATAAACCCTGATGACACCCACTCTGCCAAGCCACCTCCAGTACCCAAGCATACACTTACAAACTTTACGACTAATTTCGAGGCTGCCAAACCCTCTCTCTGACCCCTGCCCTGCCCACACTGATGCCCATAACCAACACGCCCTGACACCCACACCTGCAACTGTGATAACAACCGAGCCACCACACCCTGTGGACAGGGTCTACGCAGCCCGGCCCCCTCTCGGAACCCTGCCCGGCCATCACCCACATTATCACTAGCCTCACCTATCCTGCTGCTCTGCCCACACACTGACCCACGGCTCACCGGACACTCAGACACCCACACCAAGCATTCAACAATACAAGCGACACGGCACCACCGCCCCGCTGCCCCACCAGCCCACCCTGGACTACCAAATAAGCTAATGGCCACAACAAGAAACAAACGCTGCGCTGCCTACAGCACGCCTCCCATGCTCTCACCCACCACCATAGACACCCACCTGCCCGTGCCTGTGCCCCCCCCACTACTAGTGCTTGCCCAAGCAGCCCCAGGCCTCTCAGAGGTGCTCCCACCAAGTCTTGCATTCTCAAAGATCTGCACCACCCAAACCCAAGGCCCACCCAAGCCAGCAGAAACTCCCCTGTGGTCCATATGCTTCCACCACAGTACCCTGGGGAATCTTCCGCACCCCTGTGCCACAGCCTGAAGCCCGCCCGCCTTCCCAGAAGGTAGACACTGCACCCCGCTGCTCCCCTGGGACAATCCCACCCCACAAGACGCCCCGCCCACCCCAGTCCCTGCCCAACATGGCACTTTTGCCTCGACAGCATCTCCTGAGACCGCCGAGCCACTCTACGCCCAGCTTGCTCCAGACAGCCGACCCCACGCTAGCCAACGTGATGCTGCCGCTACAACCATTCCATTCGGTCCAATGGGCCTTGCCTGCACAACACGGGCTCCTCCTCTCCACTCTATGGACACACCCACCAAGACAAACACAACCTCTCCACCACCTCCACCAAAAAACTCTCCGCCCTGCTCCATCATGCCCTGCCAAATCGCCCAAAACACCGTCATGGCCATCAAAGCCCTCCTGTGCGTAGATCCGCGCCCCAGCACTAGATACGTGCCTCTCCGCACCCAGCCTTTGCACGTGGCATGCTGACGTGCTGCGGCTATCCCAAAGAGAGCTATGTCCCCTCTCCACCTCCACTATATAGTGACCAAACCACCCCTGGACCTGCTTCAGACCAACACCTCCAGCCGTCTCAGTGCCCTGACCTACACATGGGGACTGGTACAGCCCCAGCCCCATCCCACTTCCAGCCTCACCTACTGCCACCATACAGGATGATCACACACACCATCCCTTCAACAACAGACAGCCCTCAACAGTCCACAACACCCCGCTACCCACCTCTTCTCTCAAGGCAAGGGGAACCAGCTACCCTCCTCCTGCCACCCCAGGACCCCAATCTCCTCTTACGAGCGCCTAGGCCTCTGCCACACATCGCCTGCAGACGAATGGATGCCTGCCCGTCAGCCATGTGCTGCCAGACAGCCTTCCCCTGCACCAGGCACCCCGACAGCCCCCCTACACGTGCCAAACCCAGCCCTGCCCCTCCATCACACCCACGTGCCCCTCTCCCCCCGACACGCCGCCAGCCTTGAGAGCCACTGCCCCCACCCACCACATGCAACCATCATTGATGCCAGCCCCACAGCCCCTTCCCCCAAAAAACTCCCTGCCAGCCCCACCAAAGGACCATGCTACTCCCACCAACACCACCAGCCCCGGCTCCCTGCTCGAGTGACCCGACCCACCTCCCCCCAACTCTAGGCCACCTCCATGGCCCATGTGCCGCAAGACCCCCCCTCCCAGGACCTCTCAGACCAGGAACGCTGCTCCTCTCCACCTACCTACCTACCCCCTGTGGGGACCCTCCTCACCCCGGTCACTGCAAGCCACCGCCCCTAACGTGGCTACCCCTCCGCAGTGCCTCCCAAGATGGCCTCTATCATGCATCGCCACAACATGACCTGCCCCAGCCAACACACCGACGGCCAGGTAACATCCCTCATCGCAGCCCCTAGACACCCCTTAGCCCCAAGAAACAACACCTTCCCACCGTCCACCCACACCTTCTCCCTCTCCCTTCCCACTCATGGTCCCTTCCAGCAGAAGGACACCCCGCAGCCTTCACCTGCTTCCTGGAATTGAAGTTAGACTAACAGGTCTGTAGTTCCCCGGGTGTTCCCTCGGGCCCTTTCGTAGATTGGGATAACATTGCCTAGTTTCTGGTCAGCGGGGACCTCCCCAGACTCCTGAGACCTTCAGTAAACAATCGAGAGGGGTCCCGCCGTAATATCCGCTAGCTCCTTCAGTACTCTGGGATGAATCCCTTCGGGCCCCGTGGGCTTGTGAACGTTCGGCTGGTACAGCTGGTCCCTGACAATTTCAGTGTCCACAAAGGGAAAGTCACTGTTCCCGCACTCATGGTCCTCCGACTCAGGGGACTGGGTAGCCCAAGGTCTATCGGTATTATTAAAGACTGAGGCAAAAACCGCATTGAATGCCTCCGCTTGTTCTTCGTCCCTATTAGTTAGATGACCATCTTCAACAAGGATCGGTTCGATGTTTTCGTTGGACCCCCTCTTGCTATTAACGTACTTAAAAAAGCCCTTCTTGTTATCTGACACAATGCTGGTCGGCTTCAACTCTAATTGACCTTTGGCTTTTCATGTCTTCTGCCTGCATGTACGAATCACAGCTCCGTACTCTTCGCACGAAGCCTGACCTCNAGACTGAGGCAAAAACCGCATTGAATGCCTCCGCTTGTTCTTCGTCCCTATTAGTTAGATGACCATCTTCAACAAGGATCGGTTCGATGTTTTCGTTGGACCCCCTCTTGCTATTAACGTACTTAAAAAAGCCCTTCTTGTTATCTGACACAATGCTGGTCGGCTTCAACTCTAATTGACCTTTGGCTTTTCATGTCTTCTGCCTGCATGTACGAATCACAGCTCCGTACTCTTCGCACGAAGCCTGACCTCGCTTCCAGAGATTGTACAATTTCTTTTTCCTCTTGAGCTCCGCGAGGAGTTTCCCGTTCAGCCGAGCCAGTCTTCTGCCCCGCTTGCTTGACTTACAACACAGTGGAATTGCCCACTCCTGTGCTTCTAGAAGGTGGCTCTTAAAGACTGACCGGCACTCATGGACTCCTAAGCCCTCAAAAGCAGATTCCCAGGGTACTCTGCTAAATAACTGCCCGAATAGCTTAAAGTCTGCTCTTCTAGAGTCCAGGGGAGCAACTCTGCTGTCCTTTTCTCTCATTACACTGAAAATTTTGAACTCAATCATTTAGTGATCGCTGTGGCCAAGACAGCCACCTACCATCACGTCCCACACGAGTCCTTCTCTATTCACAAATAGCAAGTCTAGGAGGGCATCTTTCCTAGCTGGCTCACCGAGTACTGGTGACAGGAAGTGATCTCTTACAAACTTCAAGAATTTCCAAGACCTGCTCGTCACACATTCCCGCTTGATGTCTGGAAGTTGAAATCTCCCATAAGGACAAGGGCTACCGATCCAGACATTTCTGCTAATTGCCTATAGAATAACTCATCACCACTATCATCCTGGCTGGGCGATTGGTAGTAGACGCCGCCTACAACATCTCCTTTATTTTCCATCCCCCTAATTCTCTCCCAGAGGCTCTCAACCACATCATCACTAACTGTAGGGGCTGTACAATCAAACCTCTCCCTTACATAGACTGCGACACCTCCGCCTCGCCTGCCCTGCCTATCCCTCCTGAACAGCCTGTAGTCTTCCAGCCCGGCGCTCCAATCGTGGGACTCGGTCCACCAAGTCTCGCTAATACCAATGATATCATAGCTCTGGGAGCTGACCAACACATCCAGTTCATCCAGTGCTCCTCTTGACCCTCCCTCTCCATCCCCCTGCCCGCCTTGGCAGAAAGGGCCCTCGCACCGGACCCCCTCTGCTATATCAATCTGCCCCTTGCGACTGCTCCCCCTCCCCAAGGGAGACGCCTCCCTCCTGGGCTTCCCCCGGACTGCGAATGGCCCCTCGCCCCAGAGAGCATGCCCGTGCCAGGAACGCCAAGACAACTACATCCCTCACCAAATAGCACCGCAACAAGACTGCTGCAAACCTGCCAGACCCACGCTGGCGCCACTCGCCCACCCCCAGACACCAAACACATCGGCTTCTCGCACCGATGGCCAGCGACCGCCCATGGTCCTGTTCCTCTCCCCTACAATGGTGACCTCCCACTATACTCCACAGGCGAGTGGCTGGGNCCTCATCGCAGCCCCTAGACACCCCTTAGCCCCAAGAAACAACACCTTCCCACCGTCCACCCACACCTTCTCCCTCTCCCTTCCCACTCATGGTCCCTTCCAGCAGAAGGACACCCCGCAGCCTTCACCTGCTTCCTGGAATTGAAGTTAGACTAACAGGTCTGTAGTTCCCCGGGTGTTCCCTCGGGCCCTTTCGTAGATTGGGATAACATTGCCTAGTTTCTGGTCAGCGGGGACCTCCCCAGACTCCTGAGACCTTCAGTAAACAATCGAGAGGGGTCCCGCCGTAATATCCGCTAGCTCCTTCAGTACTCTGGGATGAATCCCTTCGGGCCCCGTGGGCTTGTGAACGTTCGGCTGGTACAGCTGGTCCCTGACAATTTCAGTGTCCACAAAGGGAAAGTCACTGTTCCCGCACTCATGGTCCTCCGACTCAGGGGACTGGGTAGCCCAAGGTCTATCGGTATTATTAAAGACTGAGGCAAAAACCGCATTGAATGCCTCCGCTTGTTCTTCGTCCCTATTAGTTAGATGACCATCTTCAACAAGGATCGGTTCGATGTTTTCGTTGGACCCCCTCTTGCTATTAACGTACTTAAAAAAGCCCTTCTTGTTATCTGACACAATGCTGGTCGGCTTCAACTCTAATTGACCTTTGGCTTTTCATGTCTTCTGCCTGCATGTACGAATCACAGCTCCGTACTCTTCGCACGAAGCCTGACCTCGCTTCCAGAGATTGTACAATTTCTTTTTCCTCTTGAGCTCCGCGAGGAGTTTCCCGTTCAGCCGAGCCAGTCTTCTGCCCCGCTTGCTTGACTTACAACACAGTGGAATTGCCCACTCCTGTGCTTCTAGAAGGTGGCTCTTAAAGACTGACCGGCACTCATGGACTCCTAAGCCCTCAAAAGCAGATTCCCAGGGTACTCTGCTAAATAACTGCCCGAATAGCTTAAAGTCTGCTCTTCTAGAGTCCAGGGGAGCAACTCTGCTGTCCTTTTCTCTCATTACACTGAAAATTTTGAACTCAATCATTTAGTGATCGCTGTGGCCAAGACAGCCACCTACCATCACGTCCCACACGAGTCCTTCTCTATTCACAAATAGCAAGTCTAGGAGGGCATCTTTCCTAGCTGGCTCACCGAGTACTGGTGACAGGAAGTGATCTCTTACAAACTTCAAGAATTTCCAAGACCTGCTCGTCACACATTCCCGCTTGATGTCTGGAAGTTGAAATCTCCCATAAGGACAAGGGCTACCGATCCAGACATTTCTGCTAATTGCCTATAGAATAACTCATCACCACTATCATCCTGGCTGGGCGATTGGTAGTAGACGCCGCCTACAACATCTCCTTTATTTTCCATCCCCCTAATTCTCTCCCAGAGGCTCTCAACCACATCATCACTAACTGTAGGGGCTGTACAATCAAACCTCTCCCTTACATAGACTGCGACACCTCCGCCTCGCCTGCCCTGCCTATCCCTCCTGAACAGCCTGTAGTCTTCCAGCCCGGCGCTCCAATCGTGGGACTCGGTCCACCAAGTCTCGCTAATACCAATGATATCATAGCTCTGGGAGCTGACCAACACATCCAGTTCATCCAGTGCTCCTCTTGACCCTCCCTCTCCATCCCCCTGCCCGCCTTGGCAGAAAGGGCCCTCGCACCGGACCCCCTCTGCTATATCAATCTGCCCCTTGCGACTGCTCCCCCTCCCCAAGGGAGACGCCTCCCTCCTGGGCTTCCCCCGGACTGCGAATGGCCCCTCGCCCCAGAGAGCATGCCCGTGCCAGGAACGCCAAGACAACTACATCCCTCACCAAATAGCACCGCAACAAGACTGCTGCAAACCTGCCAGACCCACGCTGGCGCCACTCGCCCACCCCCAGACACCAAACACATCGGCTTCTCGCACCGATGGCCAGCGACCGCCCATGGTCCTGTTCCTCTCCCCTACAATGGTGACCTCCCACTATACTCCACAGGCGAGTGGCTGGGGGGACGGGCACACAAATGGTCACCTGCCAAGCTCATGGGTAACTTGCTTGATCGCTGCCCACCTCCAGCCACCGCGTTCCTCAGCTCTCCTGAGACTCCGGCAGAGAACTCGGGTGCCCTCTTCCCTCCCCACAACAGCTTACTACTCCCTGCCCCCCCATCTCGCCCCCCAACCCCAGCTCTTCTGACCCACCTAATGAAGCACAGGCGCACCTCCTTCCTCCAGCCCCGACCCAGGCCCTTGGCTCTGGCACACCCTGTGCGTGGCTCCTGCCCGGCGCCCTGAAACCACCGCTCCCTGCCCTTCCAGGGGAACCTCTCTGGCCCTGGTGTCCTCCCGGCCCTGCATGCCTTGCCCAATCCTTGCCGCCATCGCACGGGACCACAACACTTACGAAGAATGATAATGCTTTTTATTCCCACGCAGCCATTTCACACAGAGTAAAAACACAAGATGAGACACGAACACAGCCCCCCCACACCCACCGGCACCCCAAGGCCGCTCTCAACTCTGCTGCCGGGCACCCCAACGCTGCCCTGCACCTGCGGACCCCGACCCTCCTCTCCCCTCAAAAAACTCTGCCGCGGCACGCCACACAAACACGGGAGGGAATTCTGCCCCTTGTTTCTTGGGCTCTTGCCCACCAGAAAGCACCTCTTTCCAAACACTGGGACTGGCTTCTCACCACCGTAGCACACTAACAGGTTTCCCAGACCCCTGGGGACGAGCTCGGCCGCACGCCTCGACGACACCTCTGCTCCAGAGAGCTGGGGAGCGATGTGCTCCCGAGGCATCTGACGACAATGCGCCACTCCGGCCTGCGACCTGTGCCACAACACCTACCTCTGGCCAAGTCGGTATGCTCACGAGACACCGACAGCAGCTCCCGAGGACTGTGGAGACCCGCGGCCGTCCGTGCGAGGGGTCGGCACACGCTCTGGCCCGTTCCACGCTACCAACAGGGGTGCGGGCCACCTACAGTGCATGCTACAGGGGAAAGCCTGAGAAAAAGCTGCAAAAGAACCCCTCAAGTTCCCCACCAATGATGGAAAGCTGCAAAAAAACCCCCATGTCCCACATCGATGCCAGAAACCTGCAAGAAAACCCCCAAGTCCCACACTGATGCTTGCAAACATCCAGCTCTGCCTCGCTGTTGTCACTGCGGCGCCTGCCATGCGCCACCTTCGCGTCCGGGTCCACGTCCGATCTCTCTCCAGGTCAAGTCCCTCTCTTGCCTCCACGCAGCAGGTCAGGTCGGTGGCAGCATGGCCACTGTGGGGGTGCCGTCTCCTACCCTACAAAGACTGAGGCTGACGCGAGAACAGTACTTGGCTGGGCAGTAGAGTCCCGCCTACGAGGTCAGGTCTCGCGGAGCTGCGCACAGCCACAGCCACAGCTGGGCCGCCACCAGAAGGCTCGCTTGGGCACGGCGCTCCCCTGAAGAGCTGGAGGCTGCCAACACAACAAGACCCACGTGAGCTGCAGCCCCGGCACATGTGCAATGGGCACCTCCCTCCCCCCCGACACCCCAGGTGCCCCGCAAATGGGGGGGTGCTGGTCCAGTGCCCTCCCGGGCGCCCTATCTCATCGATGGGCCCTGCTCCCACAAGCCCCTTAGTTGGCCTCTGAAGTCTACCCGTGGCCTCTACTCTACCCCGCCGCTGCCCCGTGCCACACTATACACCATCACCGCCCTTGCAAGTAACTGCCTGCCAGCCCTTCAAAGTCTGCCATCATTGGCCTTGCAGCCCGCGCCGCACTGCCAGGCACCTCCCTCCCCTGGGAACAGCGCACACCCAGCGCCCTGCCCTCCGCCTCCCTCCTATCTGTGACACGCTGCGCGTTCCAGCCGCCTTCGGTGCGCTGCTCACCCCTATGGCTCCTCGGCTCGGGCGTGGAAGCCCCTCACTACGGTCATCCCGACTGCTCCTGCACCACCCCCGGTACTTGCCCCTGCAGCTCTTGCCATCCCCTTGCAGCGTTCCCGTCACGCAGCTGCACAGGGGTCCGTCTGTCCGGCTCGTGCAGATCTGCTCGCAGCCTCCGTTGTCCTCGCACCAGTCCGATCCTGGGCACAAAGAGCAAAGGAGGACACCTGAGCGATCCTCCCAGACCCCAAGACCCCGATCCTCGGCTGCCTAAGACCCACGCTCCCCGCTACAACAACGGGGCCCACGAGAGCACGCCCATCACCTGCCAGGCATACCCTCATGTCACATGCGGCGTGGGGATGATGCTAGGACCCAGCTAGCCTCCCGTCATCCCCCGTGACCCCAAAGCAGCAGCTAGTCTGATGCTCACAACCCTCCAGGGGCCTTTCAGGAAGACAAAGAGGAGCACCCGCAGCATGGGGCCACGTGGCTGGAAACGGAGCGCCCTGCACCACCCCGGGCTCCCGCCACCCGCCCTGCCATCGTGCCATCTCCTGTGTGACCACCCGTGGACCCCTAGGAACACACATTCCCAAGCAAGATGGGCCCTCAAGACGGCCCACACCTGCACCCATCCAACCGGTACCCACGTGCCCTCCACCCTCACCTCCCGGCAGCAACCCCCCCCTGAGTGCTGTCTCACACTTCTCCCGATTCCTGCCAAAAGGAGCAGCCTCTCCCCACGGGACACAGGCACGCACACTCCCTCGTCCCGGTGCCCCAGGATCATGCTGCGCCCAGGCACTGCCCCGCGGCATGCCACCAGCCAGACAAATCCCCGCTGCCTTCCTTGGGGTCACACACACTTACGCTTCCTCCTAATAGGCCCCACAGAGATGATCTGCTCCTCGGGCTCCGTGGCAAACGCGCTGGCCATCCTCGTGTGCTGAGGGCAGTTCTACGCGAGGATAAACGCCGCCTCCGTCGCTCTCAGCCCCTGCCCGGGCACCCTCTGCGCCCCTCCGGTCGGCTGGGCTCCCAAAGGGACCCTGCGACCAGGCTCAGAGCGCACAGGTCCCGAGGTGACCTGCCTGTGGCAGGACTCTCCTCCCGGCACCTAGAGGGACACGCGACCCTCCCAGCCTCGCCCCTGGGGCTACGTCTCCGGCCGCCTCTCTGACGCTGGGTCAGCCGGGCTCGCCACACTCCACCAGAGCCCTGCAAAATGAGCGACCTGTCCCTCGGCGCTTGCCCCACTTACTATTTTGCAGGAGTATTTCTCCGAATCGCAGAGCGAGACGGCGCAGTGGAGATGAACTTCGTCATAATCCCCGATGAACTTGAAGACGGTGACGTGGAAGCGACACGTCAACGATACCCCATTCTCCTCTATGCCAATGGTGTTGTCCTTCATGTTTTGGCACCTGCGCAAAGCACCGACGCTCGCCCCAGCCCTCCCGTGACCGGGACCCTCCCTCAAGGGATGCCGCTCGCTCCATCCCCCTAAGGCCCCTTGCCCCGGGTCCCATGGCGGTGCACTTAGATCCCGCCATGCCCGCCTCCTCCAGATGAGGGTATCGCACCCTGTCTCCGTAGCGTGATCTCCCTCTGGCACATCCAGCTTCGTTGTACTCCAGCTTCCCAAGACATCTCCGCCACGATCCATGTCCCCCCATCTCCTACGGACGCCCTGACGCCCATGGCATCGGCAACGTGAGGAAGGCCGCTTCTCTCTGCGGCTGGGACTCCGCCGCACGCAGGGCCTCCGGCTACCTCTGTCCTAAGCGAACTAACTCCTGCGCTAACAACGTGAGCTGCCCTGTTCCCCACCCTTTCCAGATCTTGGTCAACAGTCTCACCGACCGAAAGGTCCCCTGCTCCAACTGCCACCGCCGCCCCTGCAAGCACCTCCCCTGATAGACATGATGAAAAACAACAGGGCGTGCTGGGCCGCCTGGCCCGCAGTCGCTCACCCTCCCTCGATGATGAAGTAGCGCAGCTTGTCATTGCTGTCCCGTGAGGGGGTCGCGTAGCACTTGTTCAGCATCAGGATCAAGTGGTTGGAATCGGCCCCGACAACAAAGACCCCTACGTAGAGCACATCCCGGGTGGTGAGCACCACCTCGCCCTGCCGGTAGGGATGCTTGTAGGACGAGTTCTTGTACAGGGCCATCTTGGTTGTGAAGCTCCCTTCCTGCGTCGGCACCGTCAGGTTAATCACACTAACGATGACAAAAAAATACCAGCTCAGACAGAGGAAAGGCTACGAACACCAAATCGGCACCTCACTTCGGACCCTCACTGCCTCGCGCGCTCCCGCACCTGGGCAATGGGAGAGGACGCACGTCTCACCCCGGCTCCTACCTGAGCATCGGCCGCACGACCGAATCCAGGGAGATCTTGATGTCCAGCTCATATGCGCAGGAAAACTCCACGTTGATGGTCCGGTCCCGGGTGATGATGTTGCCTGTGTTGTTTGCGCTCTCGATCCACACTGTGTTCTTGTACACTATATGTGTGCTGTTCGACTGCAGAAGGAATGCAGGGCATCGCATACGTAATGGCTCAGAACACAGACTGCTCTCCTCAGCCTCCCAGCTACTCCTCTGCCTCCTCCTGCATCCTCTGGACCAGGACACCAGTCAGCGGGGTGACGGCAACCCCGTGCGCTACAAAGCCTGCCTGCGACCTACTGCCCGAACGCGAGCTGCCCTGATCGATGGTCAGAGCTACATGCACATCTCAAGTACCAGCCGACTCTCGGGTCCCTTTCGCTCCATCGAGCCATCTCCCGAAGCCATGCTCCCCCCGCCTCCTCCGCCCTCGAGTTTGAATGAGCAACAAGACACCCAAGATGAACGGTCCAGCCTTCACTCCTGGCCTCGCATGCCCCGTGCATGGACTCACCTGCACCATGTTGCCACAGTTGCCCTTGGTGTTGTTGATCTGGAAGGAGATGAAGTCCTCCCCTTCGATGCCAGGGCAGTGGCGGTCATTGACCCGCACCCCCTCGCGCTCGAAGCCCAGCTGGAACAGCTTGCACTTTGAGATGGACACCTCCATTTGGGCGGCTTTACAAGTCACCTCCGCATCAATGATGTCATGGGTGGCTAGAGGAGAAGACGAGACAGCTTCAGGTCAGCACAAATGGTGCTGCGGGCCCAGGCTGCCGGCCCGCCCGGCCCTCCTCCCCACCGCCAGAAACGCACTGGGATCATCTCCTGCAGCATACCTTGCCCGTCCGACATCCCTGCTGCTTAAAGGGCTCCCGAGCCAGAGATGCCCGTAACGTGCGCTCCAGAAAACCTCCTCCCGTCCTGAACTGCGCACGGTGGCAAAACCCTGTCTTGGCAGAGGTCCCAGCCCTCGGCACCTCCCTTCCTGAAGCCCGGGCAGTCCGATGGCCTAACGCGCGCCCACGCCGCTCGGCCCCAACCCTGCGGCTGAGACCGGAGGACTCACTGTTCCCATAAGGCGGGGGCTCGATGCAGCCACACAGCTCCCCGCCATTGTCCAGCTCGCAGCTGCGGTTGGGGCAGTCGGCGCCCACACAGGGATCTTCCACCACTCCTGCTAAACAGCACAAGACAGAACGCAAATGTGATCTTTATCCTCAGACCGCAGGGCGGACACCTCCAACCGCCATGGGCCACCCACACCCCACCGGCCCCTCTCCCGGCAGTTGTGGTCCCAGCGAGACGCGGCTCCTCTCGACCCGGAGGGCCCCTGGCTCTCTTACAGCAATTCTCCTTCTCGATCCACTCTGTGCCCAGGATGCCAAAGGTGCGGCAGGCCTCGCCATAGGCGGCCAATGAGCCACAGAGCTGGACCTTCTTGTGATTGTAGCAGCCGTCCAGAAAGCAGGACTCGTAAAAGGGCAGGGGGTCCAGGAGGCCGTAGCAGGGCTGGAAGAAGCCTTTCATGTCCGTCAGCTTCAGGCAGTAGCCGTCACTCTGCAGCTCCTGGATCTGGACGTTGTCACAGGAGGCAGCATACTGCGAGTACTGCAGCTCGTTGCAGCTGTGGGCACCGGACACGTCACGGGGGCTCCTGTTGTGGCCTGGCCAGCCCCGCTCCCGCTCCCGCCCGGCGGGGAAGGGCCGTCCGACCGCTCACCTCTTCTGCATGCCGTTGGTCTTCCAGCTCTGCGCCAGCACCACACTGCTGACCGCTGGCTTCCCCCGCAGCGTCGCATGGTCATCTGTCCGGTCGCCGTTGAAGTTGCCACAGAGGCCGCACACCTTGTTCTGCAGCCGCTCCCCGATGGTGATTTTGATGACGTTGAAGCCGTTGTAGCGGATCTGGATATCGGGGCTGGAGTCGATGACCAGGAAGCCCTCCTGGCTGAAGATCTTCGTGGAAAGCCCCGTGATGAAGGGGATGTTCACATGGCTGCCGTTCACCTGGCGCAGGAAAGGACACAAGTCTGATGTCCCTCCCGTCCCCTCCACGTACGGACACGAGCGTGAGCCACCCGCAAACGGCTCTGTGACTGCCTCCCGATATCCCGGCGGTGGAAACACACCACCTTGTCTTTGGCAGGGGCCGGCACATCCTCCTCCTCCTTCTGGCCCGACGGATCGCTCTGGGCACACCGCCTCCCTTATAAGCCCACAAGAGGCTGTGCTGCAAAGGGAACTCTACTCACGTGCAGAGGCTCTAGCTTGGGACTCATCGCTCACCAGGAAAGACCACAGACGGTGCCCTTCAGACACCGAGTGACACCACAGCGATAGCCAACCCTCTGTACCCCTCCACTCAAAAGGATGGCTTTGCCTGCACCACCGAGAGGTGGACAGCTACACGACTACAAACTCCCTGGCTGTGGACAGCCTTGCCTCCTGCCGGCCCTTTTGTCCCAGCTGGCATCCCTCTGCAAAGCCCGACAGGTGAAGGCTGCATCCCTCACCAATAAAGCTGCCTCGACTGGGATGCAAAGCCACTGACAGAGCCTTCCGGGGCCCTTGCAGAGACCATCTCACGGCCCTGCACGCCATCC
Source organism: Fregata magnificens (assembly GCA_013389945.1). Classification (NCBI taxonomy): domain Eukaryota; kingdom Metazoa; phylum Chordata; class Aves; order Suliformes; family Fregatidae; genus Fregata; species Fregata magnificens. Next base: position 300,198 of record WAAD01030124.1, on the reverse strand, counting down.
TCCTCTGCTGCTCGGGAGCCGGTCCCTCGCCGCCTGGCCCGTGGCCCCTCTCTGGAGGGCATGGATGCCCCTGATGAGACCTTACCTTGACGGTATTCCTGTCAGTGATGAGGATCTGCTCCTCGTTGATGTAGAAGTACACGGGAGAGATGATGGTGAGGTTGGGCAAGGACCACTTGTCAAAATTGATGATGAGCTGGAAGGAGAAGTCGGGCAGCTTTTGGCAGATGGTGGAGAGGACAAAGGCGCAGTTGGCGGGGAAGCGGAGGAAGGCCCCGTCGAAGGTGCGGAAGACACCGCCACCCGCCGCCAGGCAGAAGGAGCTCCTGGTGCTGAAGCAGCCACGGACGCCGTTGCGCAGGGCACACTCCTCATCTGACTTACAGTGCCGCGGGTCGCACTGGATGAGGTTGCGCCGGAAGCAGCGGCATCGACGGGTGCAGTCCCCATTCCAGAACAGCTGCTTGGGCTAAAAGAGGGACCTGTTACTGGCCGGGAGGGCCGGGGACCCCTGTCCTACCCTCTGCAGTCGCTTGGGCCAAAGCTTACACCCTTCCACCACAGGGCAAGTGACAGCGGGCAACGAGGACAGAGGAAAAGGTGCAAAGAACATGCTGGCAGCTCGCACCTACCTTGCTACATCTCTGCTACCCCCAGGCACGAGGAAACCGCACGTTTCCACCACCCCCACAACCTCCCTCACCTCTCGTACATGCACAAAAATGACGTCACGCTAAATACCTCCCCTTTCTTGCGCCCTGCCCACCGCCAACCCATCTACTAGGGTCCCCACACAACAGTGCCGCAATACTGGCTTGTTATAGGTGCGGGGCTTGGCAAAGACACCTTATGCAGAGCAGTTTCACCAACACAAAATACAACCCACTGTAATATGAGCAATGCCACCAGCACAACACCCTACCGAATCAAACTCCCAAGTAACATCCAATAGGTACAAATAAGTAAATTTCATGTGAAACAGTAAGCCCGTCCCATGCGGAATACCTAGAACAATGTGCTCATAGAGTAGTGGACTTTGGCACTCATCAAAGCTGGTCTTCCCTGTCACCATCCTTTCTTCCCCCTGCCTCCACCAGTTCCCTCCCATCCCTGCCTGACGCCCAAGTCACCCCCACCCAACAACCGCGTGATGATTTTGCCAGACAGAAAGACTCGCTACGCAGCACCTCGTGGGTGGACGTCCCTCTGCTTTCTACCCCCGGTACCCTCTAGAGCCGTGAGAGCCCTGTGCTGCTGCTGTGTCATCCCTATCCTCACCGACAACCATGGTTTCCATCACCAGCATGGCACCAGGCTCTCGCCTTGTGAAGTCTTACCGACTCCAACTTTCCACTCCTGTAGGAGCTATAATTCCCACAGGGCCGTCAGATTGAGGCTTCCTTGCTCTATGCCAGCCTTCCTCGGACCAGAGCTCCAGAAGAGCGGCCACGCGAGACTTGGACTGGAAGTGAGACTGGCACGGGAGAGGTGCCCCCAATGTGTAAACCACTTCACCCGAGTGCATGCCGGTAGTCAAATCAGAGCTGGACCCCGGCCCCAACACGGGGGCTCCTCCAGCAGGAGCAACTGTAATATGCTCTGCAGCTCAGAGAGCTGGGAGACCGCAGGACAGCAAACACCAGCAAACATCCCATGGGCCATCACCAGGGCTTCGCTACAGAGCCTGCTTTGCCTCTCTCTGCCTCCGCTCGATGCACATCTGCCCGCTCTGCCCCTCATTCCCCACCCGCTCTTGCTCAGTGCAAAAATACCAGACTTCAGAGCAATCCCCAAGCATGGCCACAGACTGGCAGACACACGTCATGCTGATGAAGGAGAGGACCTGTCCCTCCAGGCCCTGTGAATCACTCTCTCTGACTCAGGCTATAACCCTGGCAAACGGATCCAGCATGACACCCGGTACCAGCCCGGCCTGACTGCCATCCCTGCTCAGGGCACGAGACGCTGCCCAGGAATATCAGAAAGAGGGTAGGAGCAAGCACGGAGAGAAGGACGCGAGTGGCGTACCTCGTAGTATTTGCCATCGGAGTAGCAGCCACAGTTGTGGGGAAGGATGCAGCTCTTGCCATTGAGGACGTACCCGGGGTCACACTGGCATCCCTCCACGCAGTAGTGGCTGCAGTCGCTCTTCAGCCGGATGGCGGCGCATCGGGGCTGGCACAGGGACACGCAGCTCTCGTAGTGGCTGTTGGGGGGACAGCTGACGGCTGTGACGTTACCAGAGGACAAGACGGATGCTGATTAGCTCCCCAGACAAAACCAACCTGGCGGGCAGCCACATGTGGGGCCATAATCCCCACCGCTGGTGTCCCTGGGCAGCTAACTCCCCTGCCAAGGTGGTTAACGTGGACCACGTTGCCCAGAGAGCGACCCAGAGCTCCCAGGCACGCAACTGAAGGGAAAAGGCAGCCTTCATCCCTCCGTCCTACCCTGCTTGCCAGCTGCCTAGTCCAAGCTGAGCAACACTACTCCGTTACTCACCGCTGTCTCTGAGTTCCTGCACGCCAGTTTCCCAAGAGCCCTTTCCCCGTGCTCCCTGCTCTCCTGCAAACAAGCCTACTCACTGACACCAGATTAACATCGCCCTCCGGAAGGGATGCCCATGCTGGCCCTGGCGCCTTTCAGGCAGCGTACAGAGCCTCTGTGCTCTCCGCGTGGAGACGCATTTCAGGGGACATGTTTTTGCTGGTCCGTCAGAGTGTGAAGACTGTGAGGGCTGCTGCCCGTGCCTGGGCAGGCTGCCTCTCCCCGTGCCCCACTGGCTCAGCAGGGACCATTTCGGACCCGGCATGTGGGGTGCCGGTTGATGGCCTCGCTGCCCCTACCCCATGAGAGCGGTGCCTTCTGAGCCATGAGTTTGCTCGTTAGAAGGAAGAACGACGTAAATTTAATTTTCAGTCTTGTTAGCAAAAACAATTACTTCCCATCTGATTTGCCAGATAGATCAGCTGCCAGAGAGGCTTGCGTCCCCCATTCTCCAGAGTCTAATTGAACATTGCATCATAATCTTATTGACAAGAGTGTGCGGCTTCATCAGAGCAAACACGTCCTCCTGGCTTTGAAGCTGACTAATACAATTCCTGCTTAACAACGGAGGTACGGCTGATACCTTCTGAACTTGAGGCTTCCCCCTTTCCATTCCTGCTCCCGCTATACCACACGCAGTTTGTAACAACTCCAAGAGAATGTGGCACCCCAGACCCGATCCCACACCCTCGCCCCACCCGGAAGGGCAGCAGGGACCAGCTGCTGGGCCATCGGCACCCCCGCCCCGGTCCGCACACAGGTTGGTCTAGTGCGCTCGGCAGTCACTACATGCACATCTGCTGCGCCACTTTAGCTCACCGCTCCGTTGACTGCACCCTTATCCTGCAGGGAGGAAGGGCCATCCCCAGGCACTGACCGTGGGGACCTGGGATGTGTCTGGGTCGATGGCCTGGAGGTAGCGGGCACCTGCTGGCGCTCCGCGTGGTACTCTGCTGCCTCTCTACAGGGTGAGCTCCAGCAAGTGCTACAGCTACGGTGGATGGCCCTGGGAAGCACCTCTAAGGAAGAAGGGCCCAGAGGCAGGGTTGCACTTACAGCACGAGGTGAAGTTCCTCCAGCCGGTAATGGCGATGCCCTGCGTTTGGCACGTGCTGGCATAATTCTGCAGCCAGCTGCAGGCCGTTTGCATGGCTCCCCCATCAACGCAGGTGTCAAAGAGACAGTTCTTGTAGAAGAAGCCAGGGCCGATCTTGCTGTGGCACTTGGCGAAGACGCCGCTTTGGCTCGGGATGAGGCTGCAGAGCTGCTGGGGTTTCCAAAAACCTTCCACCTTCCCGCAGGCGGGGCAGCGGTCCCCGCAGCCCACGCGGCAGAACGCGTCCCGCTTTGCCCAGCTCTGGACGAAGTCAGTGATGCTGGCGGCCGGTGCACCGCCCGGGGCTGCCAGGTCATCTTCGGGGTTGCCGTTGTAGTGGCCGCAGAGGCCGTAGGTCAGGTTCTGGAAGCTGCGCGGGATGGTGACGGAGAGGAAGGTCTTCCAGTCGTACACCACCTTCAGCCCAAAGTCGGTCTCAACCACTATGTGAAAGCCAAAGGCAAAGATGTTCACTTTGCCCTGGCCCAGCTTCAAGGGCAGGTAGAGACGCTCGTCGTTGATCTATGGGGAAGGAAACGAGATGCACCATGAGCGGGGATGATGATCGGAGCTTCCGTGGGATGACACAAAGGAGGGCGGCTCGGCGCTCCCGGAGCAAGGTCCCCACCGGCCTCGCCGCTACATCCAGAAGAAGGCAGCCAAAATAGAAGTCACCTTTGAAAGCTGCGCCTGGTGGCACCCTAGGGATGAGCCTGAGCATACACCCTTCCCAACCCCCGGAAAACCTTGCGAGCTGTAAGACCTCGTGCCTAGGGCATCGCTCCGTGGTTTGGGAGCCGCGGCAGGGAGAAATAACCCCGGCCCTCATGGCCCCGCACTCACCAGCACGGTATATTTGTAGGCACGGTGGATGACGATGTTGTAATTGAAGACCTCCACTTCGACTTGTTTCACCCACAGGGCCAGAGAGGTATCCCGATCCTCGTTCTTGGCTGTGACTGTGAACGCCGGGAAAGTGTCTGAGCGCTCCGCCCTTGGCCGAGCAATCGTGGTGCACAGGACCAATGCACAGCTGCTCTGGAAGTCAAAAGAGTAGCCGTCGAAAGTCAGGTAGTGTCCGTAGCCAGAGACGATGCAGGAGGCATCGGTGCGGACATGGCAGTAGTAGAGGCCATTCTCCTCCAGGCAGTACTCATCGTCCTTGCAGGAGACGTTCTCGCAGTACACGCTATTGTCGGAGCCGTTGCAGTAGCAGAGGAAGTGGCAGGCAATGTCCATCCAAAAGGTCTGGTTGGTGGCCAGCTGGCGCCCCTCGAAGTTGCAGCCGCACTCACCACGGGGAACGCAGCGGGTGCCATGGAGGGCGAAGCCCTCGTCACACCGGCAGCCCTCCGCACAGGCGTCTGCGCAGATGGGGCCCGTGGCCAGGGTCTCGCAGGTCTCCACGCAGCTCATGCACTCCTCGAAATGGCTGTTCTCCGGGCAGGTGAGAGCTGCAGGGGTGACAAACACGGAGCGTGAGTTCCCAGCTCTGGCAGCCCCGGGGCAGCGCAGGGTGGGGGAACAGGCGAAAGGTGGGAACGGGGTGAGTGGCGACCGATTTGGGGGAAAAAAACAAAGAGGGGAAACAGTCCCAGCACCTTGCTGGCTGCTGGCTCTTCCCATCCCCTTTGGAACCCCTTCTCCTCTTGGCCGTTGCCTCCTTGCATCACAGCTCTGTCCTGCCACGTGCTGAGTGACACCTCCTCCCGCTATTTGGCAGGGTACGAGGCCAGGGCTTGGCATCAGGCCGCCACCCAGAACAGAAAGGATGCACCGCTCCCCTCTTCCCAAATGGATGCCTCCCTCAAACCTCCGTGGCCAAGACAGGGGGCTGCTTCCCCGCCGTGTACTTCCACGCTGGGGATTTTTCACATTTGCTTCTGAATTATCAATGTTTTCCTATCGACGGCAAGTTTACAGCGACAGCTAAAAACAAGCGCTATTCAAATTATCCTCTGGTGGTGGCGTACAGCACTGTCAGACACCATCGGCAGCTCTGGAATGCTCCTACACTGCATCACAAAACTCCTGATGCCTCCTGAAATGCCACCTCACCAGGAAATCTGTCTCTGCCGGCACAAGCGCCACTTAGAAACTACCGTCGTTACGTGGGGCAGCGCTGCCTTGCCTTCAGGCTTGGGAGACTTTGCGTTCCTACTGCAATTCCCCTTTTCCTTCCATATGCTATGCGGGAGAGCGCTTTGTATGCGCCGGCCTCCCTCACGGCAGAAAGCTCTGTCGGGCATAGCTCTTTTGACGGCAAAGCCTATCTTTGGTTGACCAGTAGGGAAGAGAATAGGAAAATTGCCCCAGATTGCCAGCGTTTAGACGCCTCTACCCCTACCCCTTCGTATGACTTTGGACATCTAATGCTGCCATAAGCACTGTCGGGTCAGGACCTCCTGCGCAAACAGCCCTTCTGTTAGTGAGTGTCTTCCAGCTCAGCCACATAGGAGCACCCTGTGGGGAAGGGGTACCCACCAGAGATGAGAGAAGGGGGAGGGAAGGAGAGCCCGTACTTTTTGGCATCCCATAAGAAAAGCTGCTCTACCTCTGTACACCCGCAAGCTCCTGACAAAAAGACTCCGCCCAAGGTCGGTGGTGTCTACATCCCCTTCTCCCTGCCCCGGGTACTTAAAAGCTTCGGCCAACTCACGGCAAAAACTGTGGCTCCTCCACTGGCCAACGTCCACCTCGGCGTTCTTGCAGGCACCAGCATAGCGTGCCACCGAGTCGCACAGCTCCGACCGGTTGCCCCCACTCTGGCACAGGCGGAAGAGGCACGTCCTGTAGTAGGCCGAGACGTTGACTACACCATGGCACTCCAGGAAGGAGCTGTTGGTGGGGTCGTTGATGATGCCGCAGTTGGAGCGGCTCCTGTAGGACTTGAGCAGCTCCGAGTCGTTCTTGCAAGCCTTGAGGAGGTCCCCGCACTCGCCGTTGCAGATCTCATCAAACGTGGTCCAGCTCTCCAGGAAGAGCTCCAGGTTGTCTGTGCACTTGCCCTTGGGCAGGCAGAACTCATCGCTGGTGTTGCTGTTGAAGAAGCCGCACAGGCCCCCAGTGCAGTTGAAGTAGGCGGTAGAAAGGCGGATCTCCAGGAGGCCTGAATTGTAGTAGCCGATAGCCAGGAGCCCCTCCAACTCCGTCACAGTGCTGTTGTCACTACGGTAGATTTCCAAGCGGCCGGAAGGGTGGAAATAGGGCAGCTCCACGTCGTAACCATTCACCTACAAATAACAAGCGGATCGAGATGCTTCAGGGTGGGCGATGCGACTTTGCACGGCCCCTTCCATCTCTGGCTGCGCCATGCTGGGTACGCTAAACGCTTCCTGACCCGGACCTCACCCTCCAAGGCCTGGAGCCTCCTTCGAGTGGGGGAATACAGCTGTTTACTTGCATTTTGGCCCACAAACAGAGAATGTTTTTCCAGGGAAAAAACAAGTTGCAGGGGACAACTGCAACATTGGGAAAGTCTCCAGAGCTGACTCAGCAATGTCAGGGAATAATGGCACTGAGACAACAACTTTGCAGGCACCTAAAGGGCCTCCACGCAGTGGTGGCCCATGCAAACTTCCTCCAAGTGCCACCGTAGTGCTTGAGGCCCCAACCTGGGGGAATGGTCTGGGGCTGCAGACCTGCGAGCCCTTCTCCAAAGGGTCATCAGATCACAGCATGAGCCACTGCCTCCCGCCCCGGGGTGGGCTGCCCTGACGGTGGCACCTTTACCTTGATCTCAGACAGGCTAGTGCCTCCGATCTTCACTTCTTGGCCGACTGCCTGGATCCGCACGACACGTGGCCCGTTGGGAGCAGATCCGGGCTTCTTTTGGCTGATGTCCACCTCGATGAAGTCCGGTCTCTCCGGGCAGGTTTTGAGCAGCGTGTAGGAGTGCTCCAGGGGATAGGGGAAGGCGACGCCATCAAATGTCTGCAGCACCTCGTTCTGTCCCACCAAACACAGGCTATCCCGTTTGGGGTAGCAGCCCCGGTAGCCATTCTCAATGGCACAGACCTCTCCTTCGGGGCAGGTGGTGTTGAAGCACCTGGCCTCCCCGCCATCCTCACACTCGCACTCCATTGTGCAGTCCGCCACCGCCCAGAAAGACTCTCCAATGGTGTAATAGCGGCCGTCCACATCGCAGCCACACTTCTGGATGGGGATGCAGCGGTCCGTGCTGAGGACGTGGCCCTCATTGCACTCGCAGCCCTCGGTGCATGGGGAGGAGCAGGCCAGCGGGGCCGTGAGGTCCGAACACGTGGCGGGGCAGCTGCTGGTACACACCGAGTAGTGGCTGTGCTCCGGGCACCACACGGCCATCGCTGTGGGTGCAGAGGGGAGGCAAACAACAGGAAGACCATATTACAGCATGGTTCGGGGCCAATTACCTCTTTCCCGTTGACCCACAACAGAGATAACACCGAGTGACCCAGGAGCCCCGCTTGATGGTAGAATTGGCTCCTCCATTTCCCTCCCGTGCCTCCTCAGCCATTCCACTTGTGCAAGCAATAGCTTTTACTGTGTTCAGTTTTGGGCCCCTCACTACAAGAAAGACACTGAGGTGCTGGAGCGTGTCCAGAGAAGGGCAACGAAGCTGGTGAAGGGTCTGGAGCACAAGTCTTATGAGGAGCGGCTGAGGGAACTGGGGCTCTTTAGTTTGGAGAAGAGGAGGCTGAGGGGAGACCTTATCGCTCTCTACAACTACCTGAAAGGAGGTTGTAGTGAAGCAGGCCTTGGACTCTTCTCCCAAGAAACTAGCGATAGGACGAGAGGAAATGGCTTCAAGTTGCGTCAGGGGAGGTTTAGATTGGACATCAGGAAGAATTTCTTTACCGAAAGAGTGGTTAGGCATTGGAACAGGCTGCCCAGAGAGGTGGTGGAGTCGTCAACCCTGGAGGCGTTCAAAAAAGGTGTAGACGTGGCACTCCAGGGCCTAGTTTAGGAGTCATGGTGGTGTTAGTTGATGGTTGGACCTGATGATCTTGGAGGTCTTTTCCAACCTTAATGGTTCTATGATTCTATGATTCTCCAAAAGAGCCCTAGAGCCATGGAGCCACCTGCAGCTATTTAATGCCACAAGCGAGGAGGGTGGGCCAAGGAGTGTGCCGTTGCCCAGTCCCTCTTCCCATCCAGCCTCCACCTCTCATCACGGCAGCTGACCGTCTGCAGAGCAAAGCGGAGCTCCCGGCTCGCGCCACCCTTTTGCTGGCGCAAGAGCCCGATGCCGTGGAGAGGAGGGACCAATCCGCTCTCGCCCAACTCCCTCCCCTGGATTTCTCCCCCCTCATCTCATGCACTGCTGGGCACACAGGCAGACCCCTGAAATTGCTCCCCTCCTCCAGAGGGGAAGTCTCCCTGCAGGAGCACGCAAACACTTACCGCATCCCGTCTGGGCACGCCAGTCTCCCACCGAGATGCCCAGGGCCTGGCACACCGCGGCATACGCCTGAATGGCTTGGCACAGGCCCGTGCCATTATTTCGCGCACTGCAGAGGTCGTAGACGCAGCTGTGGATGAAGGCAGTCGGGTCCACGACGGTGCCGCACTCCCACAGCGGCCCACCGCTCTTGTTGATGAAACCGCAGTATTCGGAAGTGAAATAGAGAGACTCGGTGGCGGCGTCGCAGAGGCTGCAGTTGTCCAAGCAGCCGGGTGAGCATTTCCGCTCGGGGTGCGGCACTCGCCAGCTCTCGCCCAGGTCCGGCACAGACGCAGCCAACCTCCCATCTGAGAGGAGGGTATCATCCTCGGGGTCTTTATTGTAGTTCCCACACAGACCGCACGTGGCGTTGATGTATGTGGCCGGAATGGAGATGGAGGCATAGTGTTGTCCATCATAGGTCACCAGGAGCCCAAAGTTGGTCTCCAGGGCTGTGGACAAGCCACTTTGGTAGACTTTTATTGCACCCAGTTCCAGAGAGACGGGTAGGGACACCACCAAATCATCTACCTGCAGGAACAACACCAGATGACTGAGCCGGCACATGAAAAAGCAGAGCCCTCATACTGGGACATGGACAGGAGCCGTACAGCCCTGTTAATGGGTCTTAGGGTTAGGCACATGCGCAGAAGGACAGTCGTCGGTAAGCCTCAGGCATTGGCCGCCATGCCCGTCACCCATGCCTGTTCCCCGAGGGATACGCGGGGCCCAGAAGCACTGTCCAACGCTCCCCGGGCTGCCATCACGGTCTCAACGCTGCCTCGGAGGAGCTGGCCCAGCAAGTTCTTCCCTTTCAACGGGGCTCTTACCTTCGCTTTCCCAAAGCTGCCTTTGGGGAGGACAATCTTGTGCGAGTAGACCTCCACAAAAATATCCCTCAGCCAGGAGACGGAGGAGCCGCCTCGGTTCTCGTTCTTGGCCTCCACGTTGAAGTAGGGCAGCTGGGAGCCTGGCCAGCACTGCCTGGCGAGGAGGTAGGAGCAGGAACCCTGGAAGTGAAAGAGGAAGCCATCGAAGGTGTGGTAATGTGGATCTCCGAACACCACGCAGGTGCTGCTCTCCACCGGCACGCACTGGAAGAACTTGGTCTTTGGCTCGCACACTTCAAAGGGGCCACAAGCCATCTCCTGGCAAAAGATCTCGTTGTTGAAGTCCAGGCAGCGGCACTTGGTGGTGCAGTTGGCATTGTCCCAGAAGATCTCCCCTTGACGAAGAAACTGTCCTAGAAAGACAGAAAAGGAAAAACCCATGCTACGTCACTTCTCTAAACAGAGGAACATGCTCTAACTGCACCATGTCAGTCCTTGGAGGGGTCTGCTGGCTCTATGATCGAGACTGCCGCCAAAGTGTCCTGCTACTGGGCTTCTCGGCCGCTTTCTTTGCGCAGACTCCCGGCAAGAGCCACTCAGCAAAGTGCTGAGATCGCAAGCTTCGTTTTCAACGTACGGCACATCCCCTTCAAGTCCTACCTGCGCCGCAAGTCTGTGAGATGGTGCGAGCGCTGTCACGAATCTGGGGCCGGTGCTGCGCCATGCAGGCTGGCTAACTTGGAGGCTATTCCTTCCATTTTGTACACCCACCACCCTCATTCTGCTTCGGTATTGCAGGACACAAGAGACATCTGTGCTATTTTCTCAAAGGGAAAATCCACTGGTAAAGCTCACGCCTTTTAGAGGTCATTTCCAGCACCTTCGCTGTACTTTTGCCATCCTTCAGCTTCATTGCCATCTCTGTAACTGCTCCGTTGACATAACGTTGCCGGTCGAAGAGCGACTCTGGTGTCAGCGGCCCAGAGGCAATTTGCTCCCATTCAGAAAGCGCTCACAGTAGTTATGAAACCAAAGAGCTGTTGATAAGTAACTTCCACACCGTACACCAGTGATGAGAGGAAATGATAAGTGATCACACAGCAGTAGACTGAGCAGACTTGTTACACGGTGGTACTGTAAAGGGAGGCAGGTTTGTCTGGTGAGAGACATGAGAGGCAGAGAGAAGACGAGAGAACAAGGGTGGCAAATACCCGTGAGAGTTTCCCTCTCCTCCATATGGCCGTCTTTCACACTTCTCACGCGCGTGGCTTCCACCGTGCGCGCTGCCTGAATTTACCTCTCCTAAACTTTTTATCTTCCCTGCCTCCTACAAAAAAAGGCTATTTTCCACTTCCCTGCAACAAATGACATCTCCTCTTCGCAAGACCCACTTGCGAGGGCTCCCGCGGCAACCGTCCTGGTGCGGGGGATTTGGGCAAACAAGCGCCATTAGGCACAGTGGGACCCCTCGCGTCCGATTCCTCGCGCTGCATCTCCTCTTGTGGAGGGCAACCGGCTGTCCACTGTGAAACGCAAATCCAGTGGCAGGATCTACCCACGCTGCCCTCGTCACCTGCAAAGCTGAGACTGGTTTTCAGCCCCTTTGCAAAGTCCAGCCTTTCTTCCTGGGGTTGGCGGGGCAGTTGGACCCGAAACCTCCGCTGGGGCTGCAAGAGCCTTGGGGTCTCGTGAGCCTTCTTTGGTACAGTCCTAAACCAGGACATAAAGAAGCCACATGTCTCAGAGTGGTGCCATCTCCAGTGTCTGTCTGTAAGTGACAATTCTCTCTTGCTAGAAAGACTCCCGGAGCACAGTGGACGCTCCTGACAGTTTTATTTGTCAAATGGTAATGCAATAATCTCTCCACAGTAGAGTCCCTGTGCAGTCACTGTGTGCATTTATTAATCCCTTTCTATCTGTGACACATGCACAGACACTGTAACTGGTGCAGGGGCATGGCATTTGTCCTACCTGGAAAACCTGCTATTCCTCATGCAGAAACAAGGGAAATGGAACCACACCATCAGCTTTCCCACTCTGGGGGCAAGAGGAAATTGCCAGCTGCAGGTCTTTCCCGTTGCCACCATCAGTGTCGCAGAAAAGAATCGAGATGACGGCTTGGTGGCATTCAACTCCTGTGAAACACTCGAGCCCCATCCGCCCTTGACTTTGGGTTAGGATTCTGCTTCTGGGCTGCAGAAATAGAGGCTTACAGCAACGCCATGCTACTAAAATCCCAGGAAGGAAAAAAGCCTAGCACGGGCGACAGTTTTGCTCGCTCATGGTTGAAAGCAACACCGAGAGCAGAGAAGACTCCCGAGTGTTTATGGGCCCCTCTCATTTTTCTCTGAGCTGCCAAGTCAGGCCTCATCTGCACTGAGAATCTGCTGCAAATATTCCTTGCGAGCCGAGCCTGGCCATCCATGAGCGTGCCGACATCCCCCTGGGAGAGGCAACACCAGCCGGGACAAAGGGAAAACAATGGTTGACCACGGCTTCTTCACATACGCTGCCGAGGATGCTCTCCCGCTGAACAAGACGTGCCAAACAATGACAAACCTCTCTGTCCACTCTTCAAGGCGTTAGCCTTTTGCAGTGGGCAGACTGACAATTATGGCTGGAAGTTGGGTGATGACTTTGCGCTGCATGCAGCGACTCAGAAATGCGCATGGGGCCCAAACTCCGCTGGCATGTTTCTGTCCCCACAGCCGCAGCTCGAGGGGATGCCTTGGCAAAAACACAAATTGCGCAGCAGCCCAGAGCAGTCAGGCACTTCTCCACCAGCTTCCCAACAGCATTACCTTTTCCTATGCTGCACCCCAAAACTTGAGAAAAAAGCACTGCCGTATCCCCCTTACCTTTCAGGCTGCAGCCGTTGGCTGGATCTATTTCTCTGCCATCTATTTTGAAAGCCCAGCGCCCAGGGACGTTAACGTTGGTTGTTTCTTCGATATTGACTATGTCTGGCATTCTGGAGCCCGGGATGCTAAAGAAGTTGGTGATATTTCCACCATTGAAGCCAGCCTAAAACAGAGAGAGAGCAAATTTTATCACATATCTTTGCTACGGGAAAGCAATGCTGCATTTCCGCACTTCTCTGGCCCCTGCAATAACTCCTGAGCATATTTTCTTTAGTTTTAAAGTCTCCTTTCAGGGATTTCAGTTTTCAGGTAGTTTGAATGTGAGTGAAAAGCTCAACGGGCACTACAAGCGGTATGGATGTATGTTTATACATTTATGTATGTATATATACATATGTATGTATGTACATATAGATCTATGGGTGTATGTATTGAGCGGCCAAGATAAAGTGAGGAAGCGACGGAGGGAGGCTCTCTTTAGGCAGGAAACCTCGCCCCCCTCGGGCAGATGGACTGGCTGCGGCACCACTGCTGACAGCAAATTTTGGAGCGCTTGTCCCACCCACTGTGCCCGGCAGTGGGCTTGCAAGGCCAGTGCTGGGGACGCTGAGGGACCAAGTGGCATGAGTGAGCATGGATACATCACGAAAGCTACAGGCAGCCACCCGAGAGCTCGACAGAGATGGGGATATGTGAGCGAGAGCCTCACCTGGGCCATCACCCCACCGAGACCGGTCAGGGGGTCCCCTCCGCTGGCTGTCCCCGTGGTCCAGCTGATTTCCTGGTAGTTAAATATGGCAAAAGACGACACTCCATCTGTGATCAGGACAGCTTGGAAAGTGTTTACCTGTTGAAAACCATGAGCACATTCACAAGGTGAGACTGCTTTTCCCACACTGCTTGCCTGCCGTTCCGCCAGTTCATCTCCGGCCCGGGCGAGATGCGGGAGCCTCGCAGTGAAGAGCGGCAGAAGCCAAACGAGATCCAAAATACCCTCAGCCCTCCGCCAGCTCCCATCCCTGCCTCTGCCTGGGAGGATGACAAGACCATCTCCGATCTCATTTAGTGCCAATAGATGGCAGCATGAGAATAAGCTCACGGGGAAAAAGCGATCGGCAGGATTCGGGTTGTTTTGACCGGTTATCTTCCATTACGCTATCTTAGCATTATTCCTCGCCGCACTACCTTACCCGCTTCCGTTCTGCATTCATATCCTACAATACTGTTAACGGTGGATTACATCCAAGTCAACCATGTATATTATGCACTTTGCTTGGCTGCCAAATCCCCTTGCTACCTGCTCAATCCGCTGCTCGCGTTCTTTCTTTCACTTGAAATGACTCTGCATTTCCAGCCCCCCAAACTCCAGACACATTCACGTGACTGCCATCCTGGGCCCCACATGAGAAAGGCATGCTTTGCCAGCCAGCGAGGGCGGCATAGCCCCAAGCTCTTCCCTTTTACGGTTGCGCAGAAAGACAGAAAAGGCCTCTCCCTTGAGATATCCCCTCTGTCCATGCAGATCCAGCGGCAGAGGTCACCACTGGGAACTAACAGTCAATCACTTCTCTCAGCTTTCTGCATTTTCCCGTCCTTCCCGTCCTTGCCCGTCCTAGACCGCTCTGCATCGGGACCACGCCGTGATAAACGACTGCTCCTCCTGCCTCTGAGCGAGCAGGATTTCAGTGGAGAACAACGGGTGGGCTGCCCCTCTTTTAATTATTCAAGACCAATAGTAGGAACCCAGCTACCTGGGCACTGCAAACTGTGAAGGAAACTGCAGCCACAGAAACAATTACCAGGTGACACGGGAAAGCACGTCGATCGAATCATCTCACACTAGGAAGCGCTAGGTCTTACCCTGCCAGCGACAGCTGAGCTGCTCCGCGTTAACAACAGTTCACATGTGCTGCTGGACGAAGGGAAGACTCCAGGGCACCCAGGGGCTGAGGATCACTTTGCACCACTTTACGTTCCCTTACAGCAAACCCACTAGTTTGATTATTGGCGCTCAGGTGAGCACAAATGCCTGAGTATTGAGGAGGGGACTCCACGGCTGCACTCACTACTTGCATGCCACTAGGGAAGTCACTTCCAAGGCGCGTTAGGCTCCTGCCATGAGAAATCTTGGAAATGGAGGCAAGGCAGCCTGTACGAGCTGTCAGGGAGAGCGAGAGGTGTGGGCAGAGCTGCCTCATGGCAGCTGCAAATGGCACAGTTCACACTGGGGCAAGCGGGAGACCAAGCTAACGAGAAGCCACAGTTTCCACCCCTGCATCCCTTCCCTGGGATTCTGCCTCCTATGTCTGGCTTCCTATTGACCTCCTCGGCACTCCTGCTCACCTTTGCCAAGTCTTTTCCCATGACTGTGAGATCAGAAGGCACTAAAACGTAAAGGCAATATCACTTTGTTAGTGCAACAATGGCTCTTTGATGGAGCAACAAACCCCACTCCGGTCAGGTGCCTCTTGGAGGGTAGCGGGAGCTGACCTGGTACCAGAAGGTTTTGGATGGCTGGCACTCCTCGTTAGGAGCACTTACATGAACCACAAACATTTCCCTGTTTGGCACTCACGGCCAAACGTGCATCAAGCACCCTAGCCATCTAACAAGGCTCTCGAAAACTGAACCCGTTTGCTTGGGTGTCATCAAGAGACGGTAACTGCAGCGTCCCCAAGGCCACATTTGCAAAATTGTTTTCTGCAGCTTTTCTGCATTGCGATGAATTCCCTGCTTAAGTTGCATCGTGCTATTCCGTGTGCCAACCCAGAGCCCTGGCTGCTATTGAACGGGAAGGCTGCTCTATAACAAAATAAATTGCATTGTGTTGCAAATGTAATTCTTCAGGCAATACACGAATCTCTATATTGCTTGCTGTCTGCAAATATATATATATATATGTATTTTTTTTTCTGCAAGTGCTGCCAGGAGTGGCAAAAAATATGCATTCAATCTCGAGCCTCTCTAACAAATGAAAAAGAGCTGAACTGTTTATCAGAGCCAACTCCTCGAGACAGAAGAAGCCAGTTTTTGGCACTCACAGTACACAGGCTAATCCTAAACAACCTTTCCCTCAAACAACAGCAGGGATCCCTCGCTCGCTATCTGCACCCCAAGCTTCCACACGGACCCTACCAGCAACGCGTCAGCAGCCTGGCACGGACCTCCCAATATCAGCTGCGGTTGCAGCTCACATATTAACCAGATATTTAAAAGCCGTTCATGCCCTGAAAAACATCACACCGCTGTCCCCATCCTCTGAGATACGACTCACACGTTTATGGAAATATAACAGAGCTAACACGGCCGAGCTGCTAGTGTGACTCTCTGGTCAGCCTGGGTCAGTCTCCCCGTGCAGACAGGGCAGTTGTCATCGCAAAAATGCTGTCAGTATTCCCTTTGGTTTTCCCCTTCCTACCTCAATGTCCGCACAGGATTTCAGAGCAGCCGTTCAACCCTTTTCTACGAGACGCCCTCTCCACCCTCTTGGATTAGTGCTGCACAGAGAGCGTTTCAGCCTCTGCCACAGAAAAAGCCATCACGATTTAAAAGGAAAAGGGGTTTTTTGCCAAATAAATACAAATTAAAGCTCCCATTTTCTCTTTCCTGTCTCCAAATCCTTGGAGAGTGGATTACTTCCAAAACTTAATTTACTGCAGATTCCTGAACTAGGACCTTTTCTGCTGGAGCAGCCCTTCCTCCTCGCAGAGGCAAGGAGCAAATAACGACCTTAGCTTCATTTCAAAGCTGTAGTGACCTTGCAAGGTGAGCTCAGGGTGCAAAACCGAGCAGACTTACATTGAATCACAGAATCACAGAATGGTTGGGGTTGGAAGGGACCTCTGGAGATCATCTTGTCCAACCCCCCTGCTTGAGCAGGTTCACCTAGAGCAGGGTGCACAGGACTGCGTCCAGGCAGGTTTTGAATCCCGGATAGACGTGAGGGGTGGGGAGGGAAGGGCGAGTTACAAAATCCAGCCTTAAGAGGGTGACAAGGAGAAGAAGGGAGCACGGAGAAGATTATGGCTGGCCAGCCAGACAACGAAGGGTTTCCCACCCACCTCCACAGCCCGTTGTTTCCGTCACTCCTCTGCCTCGTGCTCTCTTTCCCCCGTGTTAGGAGGCCCCGTGCCCTCTCCCCGGGGCTGAGTGCAGGACCAGTTTAACCTGGACCCCTGTAGTGGACAGACCTGATCCAGCATGGAGGGTCAGCGGAAGGCTGCCCTCCAGTCCCACTTCAGGACAAGATGCAAGCGTGTGCACACTTTGGCATGCCCCTTATTCTCTGCTCTATCGCTGGGCACCGCTCACCACATCGCAGTCTCGGGAGGAGCCTGCTCTACGCGCACACCCCGAGCACACGCACCTCGGCACGCTCAGACGGCACGCACACAGTCAGGCTGCTTTCGGTACCTGGCCAGCTGCTACAGGGTGCTTCTGGGTCTCGCCCAACACCCTGGCCCCATTACTGCCATGATAACATCCCTTCAAACTGAATGACTCCTTATAAACTGACTGCGCAGGAGCGGGTGGGAGCCTCAAGTGGTTTATATCATGACAGAGCAACTGTTCAATGCCAAAACTTTGGCTGCTTTATAAAGGCCTTTCTTCCGAGGTGCCTGTAGCCCCTGCACAAATAGCTCTGTTTTATCACTGCAGAAGCACAGGTGAAGTGAAGGTCGCCTATGACGGCACAAAGGAAAAATGAAATCTGCATTTGTATTTAACAAAAAATAGCCACACTATGATCAAGCCGAAAACTCTTAACTGGTATCAGAGCCTTGTTTAGGCCTGTTGCCTACAAACACTGAAGAGGTGATGCTTTCCCTGGAGATCTGAGAGCAGGAAGTGAGGCTCATACGGCTCCTGCAGGAGAGAACGAAAGGACCATGGATGCTCCTCTGCCCAAAAGGGAACTGAGGAGTGGGAAGACAAAGCAACTCATTCAGTTTTACGTACAAAGGCCAGGACAGTGATATATATACAGACATATACTCAACCATCAAACACCACCCATCAAGAAGCACAGCTGATTGCTCTTACCGGAGTCGTGCTGCTTCCTCCATAGAAAGTGACTTCCTCCCAGGTGACGATGAAGATCCAGACGGCAGAGAAAGAGGACATGTCTTTGAAGTGCTTGCGGATGTCTTTGGAGGCTCTCGTCAGCAGCTCAGGGTCTGTGCTCTCCCTGTAGTAGATTTCTCCCCGGATGCCATTGTGCACGTCTGCCCAGAACGGCGCGACGAAGGCCCGTCCGTCCGTCAGGGGGAAGGCTTCTGGTGTGAACTGGCTGACAAGCGCATTGAAGGAAATCACGCCGTTGTTGTTGACCTGCACAAAGAGACCCGCTTTGGTTTGAGCAAGCCTCTGCAGGTAGCAGAAAGCTGCTGGTTTATCAGAAAATGTGGGGTGAGCAATTTTTGGCAGAATGTGGCTTATAATAATGACATGAAGTGAGGCAGCCTGACCATCTAGGCAGAGATACAACTTCAACCTACCAGTGGTGGCCAAAGGCTGAGCGCAGGAAGCCCCAAGTGGGAGAAACCCCTGAAAAGTCTGCAAAACAGGGCTCCTACGGGACAATGCAGGAGAGGCACCCATCAGAGCGGGATGGCACCCAGCTCGGCAGGGACCCTGCGTTGGAGCCCCGGGTTTACCCAGCTCTGCAGCACTGAGACACCCGGTTGTATGACATGGGTGGCTGCACGGCACAACGGCTCCCAGGCAAAAGAGCTAAAGCATTGGGCCCACTGCCTTCGGCTTTGTTGTCTGAGACAGATGCTGGGGCTCCCCAAGAGCAGCGTGACACGTGGTACCAAGGGCAGCCTCTCCAGAGTCTGCTGAAGGTGCTCCCCAAAACAACAATTATTTTTGCAAAGCGCGGAGAACACGTGGCCCTGCTGTCCCAGATGCTGAAATCTCCCACGACGCAAGGATTCGAAACCACCTCAGGATTACTGCTTTCCCAGTATTGCCGTGTACAAATATGAGCCGGTCAGGCAGAGGAACAAACGAGTCTTTGCCTCTCTTCTGAACCTGTGGGGCTGGCAGGTTTATATCCTGCTTTGGACCGGGCATACCCGCAGAGACCGGCTCACCACAAAACATGGACGCAATTGGGATCTGGCATACGGTCACGCTGACTTAGGCCCCTGTCTAAAGCACTGTTCTGATGCACTCAGGTGAACCCTCTCTTAGCCCAGCCTGGAGGAGCCAGTGTCCCCTTTGCCAGGCTTTTGCTGTGCCGTCATCTGAGAACAGCAGCAGCCTGTCCTTGTCTTGGGCACCTACATACGGGTCCAAGCCGTTGCCCTTTTTCTTCCCCTGCGGGTCTCTGCATGTTCTTTTTTCTTGTCATGTAACAGGAATAATGTTCCTTGTGTCAAGGCCTTAGCTTTGCTGTACCATTTAATCACCTACAAAGAAAATTTATTGCCTTTTATATTCCTTCCCCATGAACATTAGCCCATTAAATATACCTTTGACTTTCTTAATCATAAAACCTATCAGTTCATGAAATCTAAGAACTTGTCAGGTAGGTGCTAATAAATCTTCCGATTCCTCACGATGGGGAGAGCGCATTTAAAATGTAGTCGCTAACGTTAGGGAAAAGAATAAAGGGAAGGTCTGCTTCTCCACTTACATAAACGCTTCTGTACGGGGCTCCAAAAAAGATGAATGGGACGGAGATCTTGATTTCGGGAGAGCTTCCGTCGTCAACTTTGGGCGTTTTCGTATCATTCTGCCAGAACGGATACAGACTTGCCATGGTGTGAGCTGCAAGGAGAGGGAGGAGAGAGTCCTTACAGCAATGTCAGGACCGGTCCTGACTTCAGAGAGACCATGGCGGTGGCCCCGGGGTTGCCTATCAACAAAAGTTGACCTCCTGTGAAGAGTGAAATCGCTGCCTTGCCCTCACCTCCTTCCCTGGGGTGGACGTGCTGGGGAAGCCGAAGGTCTGCTGGCCACCAGCCTGCACCTAAGCCATGCGAGGCTTCTGGGCCGGGGTGAAACTCTGTGCTGTGCACTTGAGGCTGCAGACTAACAGTGACTAGCCAAACCGGTACTTGACCACGATGCCATATTCTGCATTGCTGCCGCTGAGGAAAACAGCACCAAAATCCAGCAGCGCCAGCAGCCAAATATTGTTTCAAGCCAGGGCAGAGGTGCTAGCTCTGGCACAGGGCCGTCACAGAGAGCATCATCCAAAGGTTATTTAGCAAAGCACAGCAAAGTGACCACAAGATGTGCGTCCAGCTCGCAGCTGCACATCTTGCTTTCCGTGTAACTGTGATCAAGTCATAACGCCTATGTCTCAGCTTCACATCGGGACAACAAGGACAACAGGTCCATCCCCCCCTGCTCCAGGATGGGCAGGACCTGCTGTTTCAGATGGTGAGGTGCTCAGGTGCCTGGGGACCAAACAGCACCAAGACCGACACCCAGAGCCACGCTCCTGGCAGCGGCCACCTTCCACCTGCCTGCACAGCACAGCCCTCCCAGGCAGCAGGGCCAGCCCGCCCCACCAGACCCCCGAGTGCTCCTGGCACTGAGTTACAGCCCAAGGTGTCGTGACTGCTCCGACGTTTCCTGGCAAAATTAAGTTTCCTGCTAGAAGGCACTGCTGGTGAACATAATTGCCTCTCCTAAAAATATTTCAGAACACAATTTTGACACGTTTCAACACAAGCCTGGTGCTTTCTACCAGACTAAAAACCATTTTCCATTTGCTTTAGTTGCAAGTGGGCACTTCTGGCTCTGGGGCACGTGTCCTTTCCCGTTCCAGCCCCTGCCAGATCTCTGCTGTCATTTCATCCCCCGTTTCTTCCAGTTAGCTACTGGTGTGCCTCCTCACAGATCAAATGGGGATTTTGCCGGGTTTTCTTCCCCCTCCTCCCCTCTTTGATGTAGAAAAGCAGCGCCCCGCCCTCACGACATTCAATCTTGGCCGACATGAGCCACCAGGCTCTGAACAATCCCGGCTCTGTTCGCCTGGATTCAGGACATGCTTTTATTTCCTATGCCCTACGCTGCACTGTTCAGGGGCTTCCAGCTGAGGACAGCTTGCTCTGCACCCCACCGTTACTGACGTAGGAGGGGCTCTTTGTGTTGCCCGAGCTAGAGGATGCTGTCGCCTAGCCACCCTGAGGATGTTCCCTGCTCGAAACTGCCTGGGAGCAGAGAGAGTTGCCAGCTGACCCTCTTTCACAGGCTCAACTGGTCCAACTTTCCTCGGGGAGAAAGGAGACAAGGGGAAGCCTGGCCTAACCCTGCTGGCATCCCGACTTCCTGAGACACACATGTGTGGCCCGAGTGCCCCGCTGGACATAAAGGGAGGCGGTGTGTGACAGTGTCCGAGCCACAAGCCTGGTTTCACAGATATATCCGAAGGGCTGCAACAAAACTCCTGGCTGCCAGGTAGTAAAACAAGTCATTTCACAGCTGGTACACACCTGATGAGTTATTACAGCTGAGGCATAGCTACGAGACACAGATTTTACTTCTTTTTTAAACAGGAAACTCAGCAAAAACTTCTTGATGCCAGCTTCTTGAGTACTACTAGTGGGACACTACCATACCTTTGCATGCACCATGTCATCTAGCCAAGCAGCCCAGCGGGCCCCGCTGATGGTGATTTTTGCCCCAGTGGCATTCCCCTCAGGTGAACTGGTGGCCTCATTTCCCGCATGAAGAAAAAGAGTCACAACTTTTGCCCGAGCTGTCCTCAGCCTGATGGCAACTCTGCAGCTGACCAGGGAAACAGCTTCCAGACTTCCCGACTCCCCAGCTCTAGGCTCCCTTGCTAGAGGTCCTTGAGCCGGCCACACATCTAGTACCAGCCATGCAGCGCACATATGCCACATTACCAAGCTGCAGAGGCTTTTTCCTGCCCATACCAGCTCCGCTTGCCCTTCTTCGAATTGAAACATGACAAAGGTTAATTACCCCACAGGACTAGGGAGCTGCTCCTGTGCTTTTCAACATCACAGAAAACCACAGCTCAGAAGGGGTCCCCGGCTGCCGGCCGGTCTCACCTCCTGCCCAAAGCAGGGCTGACCCCTGAGCAGGTCAGAGCGGGTTGCTCGGGGCCTCATCCAGCCCAGATGTGAACACCACCCTCTTCACAAAACAAAACGCACCATGAGAAATGGAGCGTGAGCGCAGGGAGAGGCTTCCTGCGGCAGGCTGCAGCCCTGCGACCCTCCCAGAGGCACCTCCATGTCTGCTGTCAGATGTCCTCCACGAGCACCCCAGGCGAACCTCACCACCCACAAACCGTGACATTTTGCCATCACTCAACCAATTTGCCCTCTACTGGACGTAGGCTGGTGAGCCTGCTCAGCAGGCCTAACACCAGAAATGTTTCAAGTCCCATTTCATAGCGACTGGCAAGACCATCGCAACCTCTGGAATGCCCCATGTGCGCACACACAGCCATATAGATCATATATGCACGCATACGTAAAACAGTCACCGAGCTCAACAGCTTCTGTGGCCTGTATATGCTGCCGGCCTTGCCAGCTTCGGATTCCACACAGTGCGCCAGCTCCTCGTTCAATGTAAATGATCATCGCTTCATTGCTCTCGATGAAGCGAGGGCCATTTGTGCAGGCTGCCGATCCATCTCCATGACGCTGTCGCTCGTGCAAAATTGGCACCTGTGCTTACCCACGAAGGCGCAGCAATCTCCCCGCTTAGCACTCACCCTTAAAACTGGTGGTCTGTCCCTCCCGCCCCATGGGAAATAAGTAGTTCACCCTGGTTCTTGTCCTTGCTCTAGCCAAGGGGCTGGGTGTGTTTTCCAAGCCCCCTGTACTTCTAGGGTCTCTGGGCACAGCGCTGCTCCGAGGTGACTGCTTTCCCAGCACAGCTGACGAGCGTCGGCCCCCCAGCACCCGAGCGGGAGATACTCACCTCGCTGCCATGCAGTTATCACCAAAAGGGCCACCCAGGTTCCGAAAAATGATAGCTTGTTCATCCTACAGGAAGGAAAGAAACACAGACATGCATCACATCAGTAGGAAACCACATCCTCGGGCAAACCCCGGGTGTCGCCAAGCGCCGTCGCTTCCCGAAGCCACCCGACTGCTGCTGACACGCGGATGTTTCAGAGACGGAGGTCCCTCACCCGCCAGGCACACCCGAAATGCCTACTCCATTAAGTGGTGTAATGAGACCTCCCGGGTGATAACAGCAAATCACCCTGCAGGTATTGTCAAAGTAAGCCCATAACCACACAGAAGAGCTGCTGCTAATTTCACGCAGCGTTTGGAAGTTGTAAGTAGCCCCGGCTCTCCATGGGCCGTCTACTCTCCCGATAGTTCAAAAGCAATTCCTCCCTTATCCACTTAGCGTGAGGACGCTTCTGCCTGCCTTCAAGGGGAGCAGCTTCGGGCTGCTCCAAACGCGAGAGCCGATGCAGAGCTGTGGCATGTTCTCATAGTTAAGGGCTTCAGACACCACTTCGACTAATCCTTTGCGATGGCTGCTAACACAACGATCCCTTACCATTTTTGACGAGTGTGGACGAAGCATAAACATTTACACAGCTGGACAACTCCTTACTGTACAGGAATCAATGATAGAGAGAGAAGCAGATATGGGGCTGGGAAAATGAAAGCAAAATCCTGTGCCAGCTTTAATTCCTTCTGTGCCTAATGCAATTTGTTACTCATTATTAATCCAATAGAAAATATCGCTAAAACACCTGCTTTGATTTCTTCCCCCATCACTTCTGTTCATTACACATATGCACGGCTCATGTAGAGCTCCCAGGAAGGTATCGTGTGCTCCCAGCGTGCGTGCACCCACCAGAAAAGTACGCCGTCAGCTTCAGACACAAACTATATCTATGCATTACGTACAGCCTTAGTTTCAGTACCAACCTCTCTACCTTCTTAGCTTTATACGTTCCATGCATTTCAGTTGCATGGACACAGCGGCTATGAAACCCCTTTATGCTCTCCCTATAGATCTGTTTCTATAGTGTCTGGGGATCAACAGATCCAACTCCTTCTAAGTATATCCACATACATACATATATAATGCATAGAGCACAGGACTACAGCGGGGAACACGCCATCATCTGTCCCACCTCGCTTCCAGTTGGCTCCCATTACCGGGAGCTTGGAAGGCACGAAACACGGTGGAAAGAAAGTTCCTCCCTGCTTCGCTGCTCCTCAGAGTGCCACTTGCACCAACGCTGGCCACAGCCTGCTTCCAGCAACCGCGTTCTCCGTTGAGAAAAATTCATTCCACCAAGGAAAAGTTTTACCACATTCCCTATCTTGGAAAGATGAAAGGAGGACAACCGAATTTTATATAGATTGTAAATCTGAGTCACTGTGGATGCGTTAGCAGAGACCGGGCAGACAATGACTAGTGGAGACTACGGCAGTCCAAAAACAAGAGCAAGACTGGCACCGCTTGGGAAACACAACAGACAATAAAGAAAACATTACTTAACATATCACATTCAAAAATACAATTTTTTAGGTATGGAAAAAAATTACCAACCTGTTTCGTAGACTAGAGGAGCAGTGAGGTCTGAAATTTTAGACTGATCTTGGTAGACCAGGGAGAAATCCTATGTCAATGGAGAATGCATGCCGGTCCTCCTGCCAATTATTGCTGATGACTGAAACAATGTCTCAGTCCCCTTGCTCTTGCAAATGAAAAGTCAGTTTTCTTCAATGCTTTTCCAGGGCTGGAGGAGTGTTGAGTTGCAGTCACAACTGTTGCCTCTATTGATAACCAGCAAGCTAATCTGGAAATCAGATTCTGGCCTGGAGAGGGAGAGAAGCCTCTTCCCCAAAAGCTCACCCCCTTCAGGTGGATTCAGATGGAAATGTCAGCGAGCCGGAGCTGGGCTTGCGGCTGTGCTGCTCAGCATCGCTTTTCGCTGCAGGGGGAAAAAAAAAAAAAAAAGCCAGCTCAGAAAAATTGAGCCCCTTCCTCCTTTGTGTAAGTGAAAAAAAAAGCCCCATCTATATAATGTTACAGGATTAGCATTAAACAGTACTAGGCTTCAAGCACTGTTCAAAGGCAGTGCCCCAAATCTTCCACAGAGTTACTTTTCCATCCAAGTCTTGCTTTAGTTTCTGTAACGCAACTTACTTCTGCTTTTACAGGTGGAAGAGGAAAAACTTAGCCAGTGCAGCGCGCTCTCTCCAAGTCCACTGGAGAGGGTTTCACTGATGTTCCCGTTTCCACCCTCTCTGGAAGGACTGACTAGCATTTTTACTCAAGCCTGTGGGGCGTTTCACTGGGGGACTGCTGTGAGTGTTATTACCATTTTCACTCATACAACCTGCAATTTCCACAGGGATTTTCCCTGCCTCTGGTGCCTGGGCTGCACGACACCGTCGCAAGTGCCCGCAGCAGTTGGGGAAGTTCACTGGTGAAGTCCTCTCTCGGCACTATCCCCCTTCTCTTGCAGGCGCCCACAGCCCAGCCTTTTCTCCATCTCCCCTGCCCTCCACCTCTAATGACAGCGTGCCTCTGCAAGCCTCTGCAAGGCTTTGCAAGATACACAACTACCTTGAGGGACAAAACTGGCCACCTGAGCTGAGCAACTACCAGGGATGCTTATTGTTCCTTGGCACTCAGTGGCGGCTGCCGCTTGGTGAGTGTTTCCACCCGTGCTGATCGGCAGCCTCTCGCGCACCCTCGCTGACGGTGCACAGGACCGCTGCTAGCCCCGGAGAGCGGTACCTGCCAAAGGTTTGCAAGCTGTAAGCCTCAAACTGCATTACAGGGACCAAGCTCTTTATCCGAGCCCAACCTGTAGCCCGAGAGAAGTTCTCTGCTTTAATTGCGTTCACATCAATGTCGGATGAGAGAGGAAGAGAGAGGCAGAATAGCGGCTGAGGGGTGAAGGATGCAGTCAGCAGAACCCCATTAGCGAGCTGTCTTTTACAGCCTTCATTAAGGCTCAGTTAAGACAGGCGGTGCTCCAACCCCAGCAGTCTGTCGTGGGAAAATGGCCACGTTCTCACGGACATAACCGCACAGCGCAGTCTTGGCAGAAGGATTTTCCCTTCTGACTTTTTGGGTGAGGGCCTTTTACTATGTATTTTCCCTGCTAGGAGGTAGGTATCCCTTCTGCGCTCCCTGTACACCCGCTTCCTGCCCTTCGTCAGGAACGAAGAGGGGACGGGAATGCCAGCAGCCAAACAAGAAGCACCTAGAAGCCCAGACTTTTTTCCCAGGACGCCGGGTGCTCCTAAAAGTGTGTTTAGCAAGTTCACTCCTGAAGTGCCGTATCTTACCTCAGCAGTTTCTTTTAGTACATCAGGACACTGAGCAGTACAACGCTTCCACAGCAAATCCCAGACTTTGCTTTCTCTTTATCTTCCAAGCATGGCCTTGCTAGCAGGAAGCTTTCTTCTTTTTTTTTTTTTTAAATTTATTTTTTCCCTTTTCTAAACCAACAACTACTTCAGGAGGGCAGGGGAATTATAAAGCACTGACCGATATTCCAGGGGCAGATTACTTCCAGCCTGCCACTCCACGTTCCCTGGCTCTTCCTTTCCCTCCCATACAAATTTTAAATGTTACCAGCCACAGGGAAATCGATTGACTTTTCTCATCCTGTTTTGTAAGATAGAGAAAACCGGTGAAAATAGGTTTCCCTCTGCTCCTTCGGCAGTTTAATATTCTGGTCCTGTTTGTCCTGGGCAAGTCTACACTGATGAAGTTTGATTAGGTTTCACTGACTCTTTGGGGAAGACTTTGTCTTCCAGGCTATTTTCTTTTGCAGGGGATGCTCCCATCATGCAGTGCTGAGCACATCGGAGCTGAACAACCAACCACTTTTTTTTTTTCTTCTAGCAGAAAACTTCCTTCCTATACCTGACCTCAAGGAAAACCAAGCATTAAAAGTGAGACAAGGGGGTCTCCATCTTCTTGACCTCGGCGGAGCAACCGCAGACAGCACTTTGTCACATTCCTGTTTCAAGGGACACAGCCCAGCCCAGGGAAGATGCCCTGGGGAGGGGTTTGCTCAGGAGCTGTACCCCATCCGGAGGGGCATCTCCCTCCTCCTGCCTCTCCCCAGGGTCATTTCGCGCAGGCCAGCATGGGGTAAGCCCACGACTACTTCTTCAGTTGGCCATTCTGCCCTCCCCATCAGCAACTACAAGCCTCTATTCGAGGGTGAATCTCGTTTTAACCCCGACGCCGGTCCCACCGAGGACACGGAGCCGGTAACAGAGAGCGAGCTCGAGCCTTGTTCCTCACCTGGAAGTGGAGATGAGTCACCACCACAGAGAAATACAGTCCAGAAGAGGACCAGGTCTCCCAGCAGTGCAACTTCTCCTTTCGACAAGTGGCATCTCGCACAATGAGGTGGCTGTGCCCGAGCTCACCAGGCAGACAGCTGGCACGAACAGTCAGCAGAACAAAAAATCTCGGCAGCTTTCACTCTCCCAAAGGCGCGCATTAACCGTGCGGGTGAGTCGGAGGGCAACGTTTTGCTTCAGGGAACACAGAAGTGCAAAACTCAGGACACTTTTCTTGTGTAAAAACTTACATAAGTTTATTGAACCGATCCAAACCAATTACCTATTTGGCCTGAATTCCACTGCTAAGTCTGCGAGCAAACCAAAGGCAAACTGTGGGAGCGGGGAAGTGTATTCCCCGTGAGAGAAACCAGAATAAAAAATGAGATGGACTTACAGTTCTTCCTTTTTCTTTAAAATTACATACAGATGCATCATTAATAGGGAGCAAGAATAGACCTTCATGTTTAAATTATATTTGAAGTTTCCAGTAACTGCAGAAGAGTAATCACAGAGGCAAAGGCCCGAGATGGCTAAAGCCCCTCTAACGTTGCTCTGGGGAAGGCACCTCTCTACTGCCTACAAAAGCGCCACATTCAAATGAGGGAGGCACAGCTGCCAGGAATACATATTTCAGCCTCCGGGCTGCTTTCAGCACCTCGTTTGCATTTTCAAATCTGCACATGAACAGAACCTACAGAATCTCATTTACAAGCAAAACCGGCAACCGACAGAGGCAGAGCCGCCACGTCGCCTTCTTTGGATTACAGACCTGAGTAGGCGAGGGCAAACCAAGAGCCTCTCCCCAGAAGCAACGAGCGCCATTAAGTGCAGTTCCTCCGAGCTGCTCCACGCCACCGTGGGCCACACTGTATCATCCGCCACCAGGATGTATGCAACTCCAAATAAAGGGGGTTACAAATCCCACTGAGGGAGCAGAGGACAGTCGCCACGCCATGCATATTCATAACATCGCCAGTTAGGTGATCTGCCTGAAACATCTGGTCAAAACATGGATAGTCAATAGGAACGTATCAAAAAACACAATGGCACAGCATCTAATCTCAATACACGGAGCCGTGCGACACTTTGGTATATAGCTGTCACCTAATTCCTTCTGAACCAGGTGGTGTTCCCACTGCATAGACTGCCCGTGGTAGACTTTTATGCATGAACAACAAAACAGTTCTTGACAAAAGTAGCCCTCGGATAGAAGGACACAAAAGCTGGAGAAGCTTGCAAATCTATTCTGTTTTCTCAAAAGAGCATGACAGAATCAGGGCCCTTTTGCTAAAGCAGCTATATGCTGACACCACCAGGACACAGCCCCTTGTGACATCGCATCAATTTAAATCAAACCGTCCGCCCTCTCAGGACCCTCCCAGATTCTCGGCACCCACCGTTGGCCCCAAACCCCCTCTCTCACTCAGAGCCCTCCCCTCTCTCCCCAAGATCACGGTCCCCTGTTAAGCGGTAACACGGCACACATACAAGACCCTTTCCCAAAAGGTATTACAAAAGGAAAGTGGGCCAACTTGGGATATTTTGCCACATTGCTTGCGCACCATTTGGCCCTACTTTTCAAAGTCAGTCGTCTGGACGCATAGACTGTTCTCGGGTTGTGGATGTGACTCTTTCTCCGAGATGTTTGGTTTCCACCCCACAAGTGCTCTGCTAGCTGCGCAGAAGGTGAATGGCTTGAGAACGTCATCCGCAAACAAGCTTCCCCCGACAAAGTGGCAAGGTGGTGATATTCGTACCATGACTTTGCTGACCCGAACAGACCAGGGGAACTGGTTTGGGTGTTACCACCAAATCCCGGGCAGCTACACGGTGCTTGTTGACCTCGTATACCAGCAGGTGTTCTCTTTTTCCATCTTCCAGTTCCCACCAGGTCCGCCATAAATAAAAGCATGATTTACAGACAGTTCTGAGCTGGCACAGTGACAGCACCGTTCCCTCCGAGGACAGGCTAACCTTTTGTGGGTGAACAAACTTACAAGCACATACTTGGGTCTTCTTTAACATCCCATTCAATTCTTTAATGGTCTTTGTTTATTTCCTTCTCTGAAACCGAGACATTTAATTGTGCTGAGGAAGTTGGTCAATAGTTACAGCATCTCATTAATACTAGTTACAATGCCATAAATATACCCACATCAGCAATTACTGCTCTATAGAATTAGGTCAGAGATACTTTTGCATCCCTGTCGGTCGCTTACCTCTGACACCGCAGGGACTGAGGGATAACCTACTTAAACTGGAGGTCAAGGAGAGAAATAGGCTTCTAATATTAAACAACCATATCTTCATAAAACTTTGTTTTATAACAAAATATCTTATTAAACACAACTTTTCCTATGTGTTATGTATGTATATATCATACAGAAGTGTTGGCTTAAGAGTTCTGCTATAAGGCAGCAAATGCCTTTCTCTGCCCAAATGGAAAATACATCTTCAGTAAAGCTCTAGCTTATAAAAGCATCATCTTATGTTACACTGCCGCCATCTCCCCACTCTTTTGTTTTACGGGTACCACAGCTCCGCAGCTATGTGCCACGGCCTTTACGCTACCTACGGCGAGCCTTGCTCCATTTCCTATTGCTCTTGTCAATGGGGCCAGAAGATTGACATTTTTGGCAGGGGGGTGAGGCACAAATTATTAACTTGTCTTAAATCCTCCCATTTTTAATCATTACTCTGGATGCAGAACTACTGCCCTCCAAACGGTCCCCACATCCTGAACCTGAAGACTATGAGATAACATTTCATTCCCTCCCCATCCTACCCCACCCCACAATCTAGGTAAAATATGAAGAGAAATATACAACTCCAAGAATAAAAAAGGAGCTTGGTGATGTGGACAAAAGCATCATGGGAAAGAAAGTGCACGTGGGGATAAGGGAGCATTTCAAAATTAAGGTCAGAAGTTCATGTGTAACTACAGCCCTCACTGCACAGCTTCAAAAACTTCTATGCAGCTGCTTATAACTAGGTAACTTGAAAAGTCTTCAACTTGTCAGGGGGACAGAGGAACAAGGGAGGACACAGGAAAGCGAAACGAGATATAAAGGAAGGAGGATTTCATTGCACAAGAAAGGGAATCTGCTCTGCAGTAGAAAACGGGGGCTAATTTAAGCAGCAGCACACAATGCCTACGAGGTGCGTGGGGGGGGAAGCCAATATAGATAGTGAAAACCTGCTTTACAATAAACGTGAGTCTAGTTGCTTTGTTACTCATCTTCTAGACACTGAATTGAGCCAACACGTTCTCCTAGTTCGGGCCCTAAGCAGGGGCCCCCAGGGAGAGCACTAGGTTTCATTTCTGGTGCAACAAACACAAACTTCAACTTTACACTTACTCTCTCCCAAGAGAGCAATTCTAGCCATTCCACTTTCAGTACAAACTGGTACAAGGTTAAGTGCATATTGGAGGATCTCTTCAGCATCACAGGGATGAATCATGGCCAACGGGGGAATCTGCTCTTCAACCCCTTTTTGACCTGTTTACTCTAAAAGCCCTTCCAACGCAACGCCCATCCACCGCCTTCCAAAATTCACTTTGCAACGCACGTGGCAAGGGTCCCTTTGCCTCCAGACTGCCAGTGCTACAGGTTGCAGACACTGTGTGAGATGGGTACAGAAATCAAAACTTCCCCCCCACCAAAATCAGCATGGGACAGCTTGGATATAGAGCGTGCGTTTTGAAAATAAACTGTTTCTTTCTAATAGGGTCTCTTTCTTTCCCCCATTTTGTGCACTCATACAAACCAAACCAGTGGAGTTAAGTGGATGCACTAAATACCTGAGCTCAGAATCAAGCGGAATACTGTTTTAGATCTTTTCAGTGAACTCGAGCACAACAAAAGGTTGAGACAGCACCCAGCTGCAAAAAAATACTTCAGCAAGCTCAAGCTGCAGTCAGATAGCTAGGCCAAAGGGCGTTCTGGTGGAGCCAAAAGCCCAAAAATTTAGAAAAAGAAAAAAACAGGTCAAATTCTGCACCGAGCTATCTTCTCCCTTACAGGCACTAGCATTCTTTAGCTTGAACAACTGACCATTCATGCCAAATCACGAGTATACCGGAGCATCAAAGAAAACATCAAGGTATTGCACACACTGAAACACACGCACTGAAGTCAACTGTCACCTCAAGGTCAACTGCAGTGGATGGTGGGCGTGGTTCTCAGATCAGGGCACTCCCTCGTGGCTACGAAATTACCTGCTACAGAAACGCAACCAAACCTCAACCAACCGACCGAAATAAAAACCTTGCAAAAACTCCTTAATGCATGTGTGTGGGTGTGTGGGGGCAGGTGTGTGCACGTGCGTGCACTCACAAGGTCAAAAGAGGCTATTTCATTCTGGGCTCCACATAAATTTTATCTCCATCCCGAATGCCATAAGAATGCAGTGCTCGCGAGCTGTATTTCATCTCCTCGGGACCAAAGGGAGCTTCCTGGTCCAAGTAGAAGAGCAGCATGTTGCTTGTTGACAACTGCACTACAGTTTTTAAGTGCTTCTTCAATTCTGCCACAGTCTGATCGAGACGGATCGACATCTCTTCCACCTTATCCTGGAAGTGAACCTCCACCTTCACGCTGCTCTGTGGCCGAAGATCCACGACTGCCAAGGGTTCCAGCTTCCCGTACTTTGTGACCAGCTCATGATACCTGAAAAATTAAACAAGTCCAGAGTTACGGTAGAGTTGCTCGTACAGCCAATGCAAGTTCACAAGTCAGTTTCTGTTCCACATTATGATAGTACCCCACTTTAGCTGCAATCATCCAAAGATGCTACTAGGTTGCAAAGTATAAACGAACATCTGCACGGAGAGTACAGTGACCGGATGACAAGAGGATAAGCACAGATTCCAAGGCGGGATTCATCTAAAGCTCTTCGGCGAGAGCTAAAACCAGAACCCAGACAGCAATGAGCTGTCCTCATCCTCCATGTCAGTGACTAGCTGGCATATGGCTCTTCCGAAACATCTCTCAGTTTAACCGGCACTTTGCTCAAGGTGGGAAGGATGCATGAGGCTCCCACGAGTAAAGAACATTGCTGTGCTAGCATTCAAAGCCCATAAGTGCATGCCTCTCTCCATGCAAGTCTCCCGCCCAGCAGCGACTAAAGGAAAACCCGAGCTTTCTTCTCCATTTGCCACCAAATCTCTCACACTTTAGGGAGCTGGATGTTCCTCACGTGAGACAACATTCACCCCGATTCAAGCCTGATGACCTGAACAGACATCCATTAGGAATAAATCTGGATGGTATGAGTCCTGTTTTCTCCCCTGCCAGCATGACGCTTCACAGAGCACACAGTGCTTCTCAAGCAAGACGCCGAAAAGGAGAAAATAAAACCCAGAAAGCCCATCCACTCCAGTCACCTTGTCTCACAGTCCCCAAGCTGCACGTGGGGACATGCACGTTTTGCATGCGGCACCGACATGAACCCAAGTGAGCGTCCAACTAGGGAGGAGGTATCTAGCTGAGGAAGGTGAGGTTATCGCTGACCTGAGACATTTGAGTTCACTGGTCTCAAAACAGCTTCCTGAACAAAACTGAGCAGAGAAGCTCTCTACTGGGCTCCTACAATTTCAGAAACGCCAGCTGTGGCTGCAGTGTGATTTGGAAGAAAGAGAAGATGCTACACTTGCAAGACTCTATGCCTCCTGCTCCAGTGAAAACACTTCACTAAAGAGTGCCAGAACCAAGCCAGTGCTCACACAAAGGACACGGCCCTCAGTCTAGATTCCCAGTATCTGCGGCTTCACGGCCTGACCGATTTTTAGACATTCCTGCTGTTTTCCAAGAGGCTGGCTAGGTCCCAAATGTTACACTCCACTGAGCACGGGATCACCAAGATCACCGAATCAAGGTGAGCTGCCGCATGGTTTGGAAGCTGACAACAAACAGGGGACTTCTTGCCAACTGATCCTTCACACCTACTCTAAAACAACATGGGAATTTTACT
Organism: Fregata magnificens; assembly: GCA_013389945.1. Taxonomy (NCBI): domain Eukaryota; kingdom Metazoa; phylum Chordata; class Aves; order Suliformes; family Fregatidae; genus Fregata; species Fregata magnificens. Next base: position 267,184 of record WAAD01030124.1, on the reverse strand, counting down.
AGCAGAGCCACGCACTCCACCGTCACTTTTTCCTTGGAGCCAAGTTCTCCGGCTGTGCTTCATAAGGTCTGTCCCGGGGAGCCATCCCCTGCAACGGAAAGCCCATCTCACCCTCACGCTGCCTTCAGTGGGCATTGCTCCGATCAGGCAAGGCTGTGTCTCTCCTGCCTGGCTGGGAAAGAGGCAAAACAGCAACACAAAACACAATGTGATTGAAATAACAAAGACAGAGAGCTGCCGAGAAAAGGTAACATTTCAGAGTCCCTCCACTATGCGCTGTACAGAAAGGTCTTTTTGTTCCCGATCTGAGTCAGAGCTGAATGTGATCGGTGCTGTGTCACGGCCCCTGTCAAGAGATGATGGGACCTGGCAGGCCAGGTGACCCCAGGGAGTCCTGCTGAAGGCAGGAGTGTTCCTGGAGAACAGCAGACCCTCTGTCTGCCGGGAAATGAGGTAAGGGCCACAACGCACTAGGATTTTCCCAGTCTCGCGGACAAAACGAGCCTTCACCAGGGCAGAGCGTCCAAAGTCCTGCCCTCACAGTCATCTGGGCGAAGCCTGTTTATTTGGAAAAGCCATTAGTGCTGAGAGGAGACAATGCGCCCACCATATTTTACCCACCGGGCTACCGCCCGCAGTAAGAGCGGGCACTAGCCAACGCGTTGCCGACGGGGAGGATTTCTTTGCAGCACAGTTTCCGCTGCAGACCAGCAACAATTTCTCATGTGCTGACCAGAAGTACTGCCACGATTCATGCGCTAAGGGAAACTGCAGTGAACAGGGCTGATGATGGAAAGAGTATAAAGAGGGGGACAAATTTCAAGCAAGCTGAGAGAGAGAAGTACCACGAGTGGGCTAAGATTACCCAAACGCATGGTGTAAATATACGGAGGGTCAGGCAATGTTGTCTTAAGTTTTCTCATGTTGAGGAAAGGCAGAACAAGCTTCACAGCCTGCTCCTTGTAAGCTAGCTGCAGCCTGCAAAGAAAGTTAGGAGTCTGAATGACTGGCTTCCCTCAAATCAATAAGGACGAAGGCACACTGCTCATATGGTTCTTTTGTACCCTGGTAATAGGCACCCTGGAGACTTTTATAATTACCCCTTGCAGCCTGGCAGATGCTGGCTGCCAGAGCAGAAGATGCTGAAGAACTGAGCCTAGCTAAAAGTGTCTCTGATACTCTGCAGATAAACAGCGGACCAGAGAAGCAGAGGACTCATTAAAAACCCACAGACACAAATACGTCACTGAGGAAGACAGCCAATATTGGATTATACGCTCGGCACTCCTTTCTAACCCCACGACATCCAGAGAGTGAAATTATTCTGTCCATTTCCCTCCTTTTCCGATCCCTTTGAGCTGCAACCTGTGAAAACATGCAATGCAAGCAGGGGGGTTTGCTGTGAGAGAGTGTGCTGTTCGCTTATCGCACACTACACCTCGACAATCTTGAGGGGGGCTGCTAACACTCATAAGTTTTCTGTGCCCAAGTGTGTCTTCTTCCTCCGCTTGAGGCAGCACTGCAATGCAGATGCCATACCCCCAGCAACAACATGCGTGTGTCCTGATGAGATTCTAATTACAAACCACCTTCAGAGAGACCACATCAGATTCGGGAGCAAAGAAGAGGAAGCTTTAGCAACAAAACCACACAAAATCCCTCTGCAAAGAATGCCAGGTTTCCGTTCCTGCAAGGGCTGCTGCATACGGGTCCAGGAACCGAAACCCAGCCCTCGGCACTAGGGACGCTCTCAGCCATCTGCAGCCTCATTAGAAAATAGTCTGGAGCAGCACACAACTCCTTCAGAACAGAACAACCCTCTTTAGTAGCTGCACAAGTCTCTTGGAAACGCTGCACAGATGAAGGGATTCAGACAAAGAGCCCATTGACCACAAAAAGGGCAGTAACAATGTTTAAAGGTTAAGAAATCAGAGGGAGAGGTAATTCTCCTGTATCTTACCAAAACAGCACAAAGCTAGCATGTTGGTCAAGATCAGCCCAGCTTTTTTGGATAGGTGAGATATTAGTAATTTCTTACATGAGCTCCCACCTAGAAACCGACCCTAATTTTGTATGGTACTGTGTAACTACATGGGTGCACACAGCCTGTTCCCAAAGTCCACGTCCTAACAGTAGCATCATGCGTGTCTGAAGCTATACCCCACTGTCTCCTTCTCAAGAATATAGGGGTCCTGGACATGCAAGGCACCTGTCACCACAATACCCAGACACACAAGTCCAGCAGGAAGAGATTCAGAGCCTGCCAGCTATTTACCTTCTCTCTCATGTGCAAACCCTTCCTTCTGAGCCGAGGGTGGCACACCCATTGCACCAGCATCAAAGGGCTACTCGCACCTTAGTTCCCCTCCCAGTCTGCAATCAAATACACTGCTTTCAGCACGAGGGTCTGCCTTGCCTTCTCCTGGCTGGTTTTCCAGGTCAGCCCCAAGCCCTGTTTGCCAGAGGGCAGGACGCCGCTGCAGCTGTTGTGCTCAGCTGCCCTGCTGTTCTCCCCTTCTAGAGCCATGAACACAGACACATGAAAGAGTTTTCTTAGAAATAAAATGTTACAGGAAATAATCTATTTTGGGAACAGCACCACAAGCTCGCAGTCCCCATCCCCCCTTCCCCTTGTCTCTCCCCTGCATTCTCCCCCTCTGCTGCTATCCCTTCCAGTATTTGTTTCAATTTTTCCACTTCAAGAGCTTCTAAAATTACAAGCCAGGACTTGCCCTCAGAAAAAGGCACAAGAGGGATCACCAGCTGTCTTGTCTCCCTAACTACATTAGTACCCTTCACCTCTGAACTGACCCCAGTACGCCTTTAACAAATACTATCATCGCTGGACCTATTAGTATTCATGCAAAACACCATGCCCTCATTCCCCATTCCAGCCTTCCCATGCCCTTACTGTATTGGCAGGTCACATACACAGTGCACACATACACATGCACAAACACTGACCAGCCAATGTAAACAACGATCAGAGTCTGGTTGCACCTTTGTCATCCGTACCGGGCCACACCTTTGACCTTCTCTACCTCAGTTTGTCCCTACCTCCATCTGTCCCCCCAGACACAGACACACACACTCTTGTCCTACCCCCTTTCTGTAAAGAAAGGGCTACGAAGCTTCATTGTCTGAAAAGCGCATGAGGGTCCTAGAGCAAAAGGCACGTAAATGCAGTGGCTTGATGCTCCACGATCCTTTCTCAGCCCATTAAGAAGCAGTAAGTAGATGCTGGCGCAGAGAAGATACCAACTGAACAGCATCTGTCAAAGTTCATTAGTTTACTAAGATTAACAGATCATTGGGCATACTTTTTTGGCAAAGAAAAACCATCAGACTTGCGATTTGCAGGCCTGAAAGTGAGGGGACAGCTTCCCATCACCAGTCACATTCCACACAACAGATGGTCAAGAGAATTAAACGCCCTGGCCTGGCACCAGAGAGCACGATCTGTACTGGCTTTTGGGGACTCCCAAACACAGGTGGATTATGAAGCCAGCCACTGGGGAGGCCAGGAAGCAATGAAGATCATGAACTGAACAGTCATGTTGTTTAATGGCACTTGACGCAGACACTTTAAGACCAAATTTGACTCAGAAGTGATTCTACAAGTCATCAGACAACATTCTAATATAATGACATTAACTAAAACAGATTGAGGAAGGCAAGACAGGAGGAAGGCGAGGGATTTTTTTTTCATGGAAGAGCTAGCCTGGATTTCCCATGTAACATCATCTGTTCAGTCACCTTTCCTTTTGCCTCCTTGCCCTTCTTGTCCCTGCTCTCCATTCCACAACAAAGAATTCATACCTGAATGGGACTTCCTCTTCTGGGAACTCCATGTAATATCGGATGAAGAATCGCTCCGAGTCCTCTCGCTCTCCATCGGCAACGATGCTTCCGTTGAGCTTGACGATAGATGGCAACCTGCGTGCAGACACGAAGAAATACAGTCAGCGAGAAGAGAAACCCAGACAGGGTGACCAACAGGACACTCACGATCAAAAGCTACATGCCACAACATTAACACCAGGAGAATCCTCCCAGGTAGCTTACGCCTTGGTCCCCTCAAGAGAGAGGGCAAGTTCCATGCAGTTTCCCCAAGGACGTTCAAAACTAAATATTATCATTTTGCTACATATATGCATCACGCGCGCAGGCATGTATGAGACTCAAAAAATTCTCTGAGAAGTAGGGAAGTTAGACTTAACATTTCCACTACTCCAACTTTCCCACACAACAAAAAAAAGCTCAAATCTTTCTGAATGGTGAATTCATACAGAACCCCATCTCCTAACAGCCTCTTCCTCCAACTACCTGCTCTCAGCCATTCATTGCCATGTAACACTTCTGCTGAGCAGAATAAACAAGCAACAGACCTGGCTATTAGCAGCTTCCTGCGTTCCTCGGTGGTGTAGGACTGCAGCAAAGGGATTCCTAGCAATTTCACTTCCTCGAGCTTGGGAAAAGAATTTAACTTGTCAATGTCTTCCCAGCAATGCAGACCTGCCCAGAAGAAAGGACTTGCTTAAACAAACACAGATTATACATCATGTATGCAAGATAATCAGACACAGCCAAAGAACATACGTGACAGGCGAGCATCAGCTGCCGTTTCTTTGAGAAGTCGGCTTTTTGCTCGTGACGCACTGCAAAAGATCTCCTTCATTTGCTTATGCGACAGGTATTTTAAATTCTCTCATGCTGTTTTGTAAGTCTAGAATGATGATCTCCATGGCTGATTATGGAGCTTAGTTTTTTATGGACCATTCAGTCTTTGGCCTCATTGCCAAGGACTGACTAGCATCAGTTATGATGGCTGCATCTATAAAGGGACACTGCCTTGAGTAGTATTAAAGTCATCAGGACTTCCGTCATTCTTAGGCGTCACTAAATAGCTATCAATGGCTTTACCTCGCATACATGACCACCTAGGGTCCCATTTCCACTCACAACCCAACAGTAAAACAGTCCCAGAAGCCATCCAGCCATTTAATGAAAAAGGCTTTAACTCAATTTCAGCCTCCTCAAGACCTGACATTTGGGATAACAAGGCAAGCAGAGAAGGTAAAATAAAAAAGCTGAGGATCAAGCAACAGAACAGCCCTGATTACATGGCGAGATCAACGCTACTTGTCTTCGCTTCCCTTTGCTGCAACTGCAGAAACATTTACCGCGATGCTTTTCCGATGACCGTTCCAGAAGCTTACACTGGCAACACGAGTTAGAAAACTGGTCTCTCCGAACAACATTCAACAGCTTCACCCATACAGCACAGAAAATGTGAAAAAAACAGAAAAATTAATGGTTCAAACAAAATCAGGGGTCTCATTTGAGCTAAGCCCATCAGGAAATACCAAGTTCAAGCCCAAACCGTACGTCACAACCACAACTGAGAAGAAGGGGCTCTTTTCAGAGCAGAAACAAAACTCCTGTAAGTATCACAGCACTGTGTGTGAGGCAGGCAGAGAGTTTCCTTTCCCTATAGCTCTCGAAACACCTCTGCCAAGGTCACCTATGCCTAAAGCCATCCTCTGGGTATCAGTATCAGCCACATTTACAGACCAACTGAGTAGAAGTTTGTGACAGGAGAGGAAGTCTTCCACCTGATCTCTGGGATGCAATGTCACCAAAGAGTGCCCGGTACCTCTCTGAATCACGCCGCTCTGAAAGGACCAAAAAGCTCTCGTAGCTGCGAGAAAGCTAGTGTAGAGAGACAACCACCTCTGAAGGAGAAACTGCTGTCAGTCATGGCATCTGCCTCGGCAGGAACATCTGTTCATCCCCTCGTGACCCCGTTGTGCTATAACTTCACTAAAAACCATTCTCTTTAGCTGATCCCTGGTCTCCACTAAAGCTAAAAGAGCCTGCAAAAAAAGGCGCCAGTTTGGAGTCTTCACATGACAGAATTTTGGAGTGCAGCAGCTTTCCCTAAAAAAAAAAAAAAAAAAGTTTAACATGCTCCTTGGGATTTCTATTTGACTTTCAGCTCCCAAAACGTCAAAATGCAATACAGAATGCAGAGTTCTTAAATACCTGGCATCAAAATTGCAAAACTATTTACCATAGGAGCACCTGCTCCTCAGTGAGACAGTGCTTTCAAATCCAGCTTAACAGGCTTTTCTTCCTCTAGTTAGCTTTCAGCTTTTGTTGTAGGGACTCCTCGATGCTTAGAGCATGTTAATAAAGTACCTTCTACCTTGGCTCACACTTAACTACTGCTTGCACAGCATATAAAGCTGTGAAGAACAAAAGATGATGATGCATTAAGTACTCCTGCAAAAGAACTTCTGGTGGACGTGTCATCTCACAAACACGCCACAGCCCTCACGAGCTGCCTGGCAGCTCCTTCCCTCTGAGCGCAGGGTGCCCTTCCCAATATCCCAAATGCTTATTCTCCTTCTGGAGCGTTGGCTGAAAATTCTCTGGGGCTGAAGCGTGAAAGCAGCCTCAAGCATAACTTGTGGTGAGCTTCTAATAACTGAGCACAGATGACAAACAGCTTTTGCTGGTAAATGCTTGGTCCTGACATGCCACATACCTACACATACGCTCATTTTACCCAAGATAAAACAGGGAATAAAAGGCAAATGGGATTCTTTCATTCCCTCCACTGCCAGATGTTTATTTATCCTTCTCCAGCCAGGAGCAACTGAGGCAGGGACAGGAAACAGAGGGAAAGTACTAATGTAAAAAAACCTTTGCGAGCTCATTTTGAATAACTGCCAGTCCACGCTACTCTGACTCATCTTTTAGATAACGACTAACTACCAAAAGCAGCAGGTAAAGCCCACAGAGACAGGCAAGTTGATTTTTCGCCTGTTTTCCTCTCCTAACGCGACATTCTTCAGGTCAGTGCACTTCAGTACATCTGCTTGCGTGGCCCTGCATTAGCACCATTAGGAAACTGGACTTCAACATGATAGGTCTGTTGGGACTACGTTTATCAACAGCTTTTCGATTCTGCCGAGAAGCCAGGATAGATTGGGACAAAGCTCACTGGGCATTTTCATCTCTGCTACAGCAACAGAACTATCCCAAAGGTTTAGGCTCTTGCTCAGTGCTTCTGCCTTCACCTGCCCCCTCTCATAATTTGCAGGAAGCAATGCTGACTGCAGGCTACTTACTGCTAACACAGGCCTAAGAAGCAACCATCCCAAGGCCAAAGTTTCAAAGAGCACAAAGCAAGTGGTTTTTTCACCTACTCAGGAGGAGAGACTCCAATCAACCGCTGACACTTAGGCTGAGAACAAAAAGCATACTGCTTCCAGGCTCTCACCTGACTTGTGCAAATTGATGGATCGCAGGTTGGGGAACAGCCTCGCTAGGGAATCTTCCGACTCTTCAATGGTCGTGAGGTTGTTGTTAGCCAGAATAAGTGTGTCCAGTGATGGAAACATAATTCCCAATTTTCGAATTTCAGTCCAGTCTTGAAGATTATTGTCAGTTATGTGGAGTAATTTGAGAGACTGACAGCAAACCGGAGAACAAGACACTGTTTCATAATCGTTAAGGCACAGGAAGAGCTCCTCCAAGCTGCACAGGGGCAGAAAGATCGTATCATCATCTCAACATACCTTGAGAAATGGCTACCCTCTCGGTACAGGGACATGCATATGTGATTTTAACATGACTTTCTGTAACAGCTCTTATATGATTTGAACCCTGGGTGTACAGAAGACCTTTGAGCACTCCAAATGGAGTGTTTCGACTGTATCTCTGCTCCCATCCGTAAACTTCCTCCACAGACGAAAAACACCTCTAAATGTTCCCCTAGCCTCCCAGTATTGTGTAACAGATTGCTCGGGGTGGTGTTCCGCATTTGTGCCCAACAAGCCACCAACCCAGCTACAGTGGTGACTGGTACCTGCTCTCAATGCTCACCACTTAATTTAAAAAGGTGTTTTTATACAACACAGATGACGCTTTTTTTCCCCCACATCACTGGTTCTGCCAAAGATTCCCATTAAAGAAAGAACAGGTCCCAGTAAGTTTTCAGACAACTAAACTAGCTCTCCTAATCCCAGGGAAGCGTACATTGGCCACGCAGGACCTACTGCTGTCATCGTCTCCACTTACAAAGCCGTAGGAAGAGGAATCTGTTATCAAAATGAAGCCACCGAGGACATTCGGTGAAGCAGAATGCCACTGCCAAGGTGGACTGTGGCCAAGCCACAGAAATCAACACTTTTGCACAGAAAAGCACGATGAAATATTACTTGACAAGTGGCCAGACCCTCAGACTTAGATCCCGTTCAAAAGCTATTAGTACAGGTATGCCCTGCACCATTCATTCTGCAGTGACTCAGAGGAAAGCGTGTCACCTCCTACATTGTTGGGGTGATTATCCATCTCTGGTATTTAGATTTGGATGAGAAGCCCTGGGCTTTGCAGCGCCACACAAGTTCAGCTTTTAAGACAATGTAAAGCATTCACCTGGCCAGTTCCCAAGCTCCTGAAGAAAAAAATTCCCTTTTTCTCTACCGATCACGTTTGCACCCTCACACCCCTCTCATCCCTCACCATGCGATTTGATAAGCCAGCCTTGACCTGCGTGCAGCGAGCACCCCTTTCTATGCCCAACTCCCCATGCTTACTCTGGTAATTCCTGCAGGATTGTGTGGACTGTTTCCCAGGAAGCTTTGCTGTTGTTGAGCACAAGTTTGCGAACACCAGCGAAAGACCCAGCACACCTTCTCTCTAAAACGGACAAACTGAGAGGGTTGGAACTCAAGTTTAGAAACTCCAAGTGAGGAACGTTGGACACAATTTTACTGACCTAAGTGGGGAGGGAAAAAAAGAGAGAGAAATGCGTATCAGGCAGTAATCGGACCTCATGCAATAATATCCCGTCTCCTAAAAGGGGGCCCTTCAGAATCACCACAAGCCAAAGAAATGATATGGGGAAAAAATAAGGCTTCTGGATAACTACCTGTAATTCATACTCCAGCTATTCACCGATCTAGATTGATTGGTTAATTGCTCATTCGCCCCAACAGTTCATTTAATTACAGTCTCCGAGCAGCTTGATAAGAGAAAGCCAGTCTCTTAGGAGAGGTCATAAAATCCACCTCAACACCAAGCTTAAGCAGCAACATGTTACAGGAGCCAGCATGCCGTACCCCTTTTTTAGCAGGGAGGCAATGGGCATGTCTCTTGAGTTTATGGCCAGCACTGATCACTTGCTCAGCTTTCCACTGCTCCCTACTAGCCACAGACCTCACCATTTTGCCCAACGTAAAAGATAGATAGAAGCTCACTGTACGCATAGAAAGAATTTCTTATTCGATTCCATTATTCTGAAAACAGCAGCTGTCTTACAATCAAGCCAAATGTTCAGGTAACTCTGCTTGGGGCTACTTTCTCTTTTTGTGCATACAGATGTGCACCTGAGGGCAAAGTAGCAGAGAGGTAAGGAAGAAAGATCAAGAAAGAGAAAGAAAAGCCAGAGATGACAACTGTGCAGCTCTGGAGTGCGGGACACATAATGGATTGTGTGATCGGGGTAGGTGCTGACCTAGATACTGCTAATACACAGAAAGATCTGGGAACAGGTTATTTAGATGATCAATTTGTAGTCATCTAATAATAATGATTAAGTGAACAAAACAGCCAGGCAGCATCAATTCGTAAAGAACACATCATGTCAATCTAATTTTCCTCTTCGACTGGGTACCTGATTCAGTGGGAAGTAGTATAAGAGAATGACAGCTTCTGATGCCATCTGCACACCAGTCGCATAGGCAAACTGGGGACTTACTGTGCCTGGGATAGCACTGTAAGTTAAGAGTTCAATACAAAGCTAGAAGACATACCGAGGGAGTGTTCTAGCAGAATACTACTCGTTATGTTTTCAATGACCAGAGTAACTGAACACTATGTGTTTTATTAATCTGCGTATGATACTAAGGTGGGAAAGGCTGACATCACATTGTGGTACAAGACTAGAGGTCAAAGTGAAGCCATCTGAAACCCATAAGATGGAAGTTCAGTTCAAGGATAGTCAAAGTATTAACATTCAGAGAAAAAGATATTAATCCAGAAAATAATTACAAGTCAGAGAACACCTGGCTAGAAAGCTCCACTCCACAAAGCAATTGGGATGGGAGGAGATGGGGCAGACCATGACATATACAAGTCAATAACAGGGCCCAGTTGCTAGCAAAGGGCAATCATCTCATGCGGAGATTGAATTCAAGTGTTGCATACATGATGCTGGAGGTAATTAGTCCACCTCACTTCACACCTCCTCTTAGGTGATGTCATGTTTCGGGCACTACACCTTAGGAATGAAGTAGACAAACTGCACTGATATCAAAGCAACAAAAACAACACAGGATTTAGAAAAAACGGCCTACGATGAATGATTAGAAGAACTGGATTTTTTCAGTATTATACTAAAATAGGAAAAGGAGACATGAAGGCTATTCTTCATGGGTATAAAAGGCTGTCATATAAGGAACAGCAACGAATGCTCCTCCGTGCCTGCTGAGAACAGGGCAGGGAGCAATTGGCTTAAATTGCAGCATGGGAGACTTAAGTTACACAGTTTAGACTATGAGGTTATTAGCTAAGCATGGGAACAGGCTACCCAGGGATCTGGAATCCCCATCACTGGCAGTTCTTAAGAGTCAGTTAGATATTTATCTGTTGCGGATGGGCTATGAAAACTTAATCCCGTCTTGGAGGAAGGGGCCAAAGTACACAGAAAGCCTTTCATTTCCTGCTTTACTGCAGCTCATGCAGAAGCCAGCAAATTGTGCCGTCCAGGGTAGCCTAAACAGACTGAACAAATAGCAGGGTGTGAGGCATGCAGCTTACGAGTGACAAGTGTATGTGCAGCTCTCCCAGCTGCTTACCAGACCTGAGGCCAGCCCCACTGAGAGTAAGAGGCAGAACAGGGAGCGGAGAGGCAGCACCTCATTACTGTGGGAGGGCGCCTTTCAGGGTCAGCATAAAACAAGTCAGGAGACACCATATCCCAGTTCTTAGCAGATATGCCCTCAGTACAAAACCATCTTCCCTGGCTCTAATCTCAACAGACAAACCTAAGACCTCTCCCACTTGCTGAGCTAATACCTTCTAGGCTAACAAGGAAACAACAGAAACAGGGAAACCTATCCCGTATCTGACTTTGCGACCCCCATGCCAGAGCTGGGACATTTCTGCAAACACTGTGTTCACTACCTGTTTAAAGACACAGGAGCTTGATACAACAGAAATGCATGATAATTTTTATGTTGCGCATCCTGTTCTTTTCCACATATTTCCAACAATAAACACTAACGTAAAAGCAGAGCATAAGCCAGTGAGGAACTGTTAACAACACTCAAACAGATTGCGATTGTTTTACTCGTATTACATTGCATTTATCTAGCATATTTCATCCAAGCACTTCAGAGGATTTTATAATAGCATTTAGCATTAATTCATGAGGCCTCAGAAATATCCTGTGAGGTAAATGTTATTAAACCTGTTTTGCAGATAGGGAAAAAAAAGCAGAGAGAGAATAAATGCCTTGCCCAGCATCACATAATCGGTGGCAAAGCTGGGCATCAACTCCCATTAATCGGACCTCCTCAGATCTTACACTGTTAAAAACTGCACTGCTCATTAACCTCTTCATGTTAGAAATGCCAGTTGCAGTGCTTTGCACGATAAAAAAAATATCTATATTTGTCACCCACAGGCCAAGATCCTAAGTTACGAGGTGAATAGAGTGAAGTGCCCAACTGGATTAAATTCATCACGTTTATTGCTCAGTTGTTGTCAAAGTAAATAAGCATCAGCTTCAAAGATGAGAAAGAAGCCACAAAAAATGGAACTCTCTCTCCTTTAAATGAACAAAATACTCTTATAACCTGCAATGCATTTGCAGTCATAGTAATAGCCATCAAAGTCATTCAGAAAGATGCACATGTAACCATTTTACCTCATGCCAGTCTTCTAGTTTATTGTCAGAAAGATCTAGCTCAGACACATGAGCACAGAAGGCGGCGATTTCATTCTCATCCCCTGCACAGGTTATGCCACAACTGTTCAGTACTAGCACACTTGGAAGGTTGAGGCGATCTGGAACAGGGAATAAGAAAAGATGCCCTCCGGTCAGCATTGCATCGCTTAGTTACAGAAGGTAACAACAAGCACAAACAAGCATGACATTCAACAAAAGAAAAGATCTACCAGTAATTCCACAATTTACACATATTTAAGGATCTCAGGATAAACATGGATTTTATGACAAGCGACCGACATCAGTCAAGAAGTCTTCTTGTGTCTAAACATGAAGTACCACTCAGTATCAGTGTTCTTCCGTTACAACACGCATTTCTGTCCACATCGCAGCGAGGATGGGCCAGTCCTTTGTAGTTTATAGTATGCCTCATATCAGTTTTTGCCAGAACTTCTGCTCTTCCCCAGGCATCTGCAGATAGGATACAGGACTAGGTGGACCGTTAGTTGCACAGAGTCAGACTCCTTTTATCCTCTTGTACTTAGCCCACTTGGGGTTAGTAACAGCAAGGATGTATTTAAACATTTCTTTTCTAAGCTTTCCCTTTTCAACAATGTCGAATGTTTAGCATTCTTACATCCTGGAAAAAACTTAGGTCTCTACTCTGCCTTTTACGTTTCTGCTTCGGTTTTGCTCTAGTTCCTTCTTATGCAGGTAAACGTTCTTGCAGCTATTTCACAGACAAGGACTTGGATCTCAATCACAGCCTAACTTGCTAAGGCCAAAGCATGACAAAGTTAAAAGCTGTGGATTTGTAATAGGAAACCATTTCAACACAAGAAATCCACATTCAGGCAAGGCAAGCCATCAATATTACACTCTTTCACACACAATACGGCTCTCCCACCTCTGTGGAGTATCAAAATCTTTTAAAATTTAACAACAAGCTTTTTCCTAAAAAGGTGGCCCTTTTTCTCTCTCCTTAATACTGGACAGCTACACGACTAGAAAGAGATTCTAGCAGCAGACAATTATCTGGAGTGATCCGAGTTTTCAAGTTTCCTAGCTCATTAATGTTCGGCTTCTTTCAAGGATAGTGTTGTACTTTGGGAATTAGTCATGACATGCTTGTATGTCAGGTCTTGGTCACATTTGAAGACTTATAAACATGTGCCCTCTTTCCAGCATCAAAACAGCTCAGGTAAGCGGGTGCTCGCACACAGGAGAGAGGGCATTGACTGAATATTCCATCAGGCCAATTTTCTGTTCGTATTAATTTTGAGCGACACGCGGTATGTTTTATCCTCAACTGAACTCAGGCCCTTTTTTCTCCTCTGTCAAACTCAGTTACTGTAAACTTCATTCAGCTAACTTCCACGGCTATTTTCCCCTTTGGGGCTGGTTACGATACAAATTGACCTGACAGAAATTTAAACTACACTTACAGATCAAGATGGGGAAGAGGTCAGTCAAAGCAGGGACAGTTCTGGTCGGATAAATGTGAATCTCAGACTCATCTGTACAAACTGAGAACCAAACGCTAACATCAGAGCGTGAGGGAAGACTAAAGGGTGTCCAATGGATCCAGTTCAAAGAGCAGGAAACAGCAGCACAGATTCCGCAGTCTAGTAGGCTCAAGGACGCACATGAGCAGCACAGTGCTTCAGACACACATCTCTCTGAAACTCCCTCACGGCAGCAAGGTCAGAAGCAAAGAAGAGAGGGGATTTCTCCACTAGGTCAGCATAAGCACGGTCAGAGAGCTTTTGATGCTTTGAGAATAGAGCCAAAGTAAACCACAAATTCGGGTCACTTCTCACAGAAGCAGCCTAGCTGGAGATTCAACAACTCATCGCTTGGCTTGAAATATGGTCCACTCCTGTGTAACACTGGACTCCTTCTGTACCTGCAGGCATCAATGCAAGTTGATAGCACTGCATGACACCACTAGCATGTGGACCAACCTCGAATTTAGATCAAGGTGTTGTGTATTTGTTAAGCCACCTCTGTCAAAATACCTGTTGTTGCAGCCACTAATAAAATAGTATCACTAGTCTGAAGAAAATAAGCTCCAGGGACTGCTGAACCCTCAAAAGTCAGCACTGCACAGGGCCTTATTTCCATCTTTCATTAACAGGATTCTGATTCTGTTATGCTGGCAATGACAGGGGTGGGGAGACTTACTTGTTTTTTACAGCAGCTGGTTCAGTCACTAGATCAACTTCCTGTTTTTGTTAGGTTTCAGTCTCTCAGCTCTTCAGTGAGAAACATGTTATAACACATCGTGGTGTTTCTTTATCTGGTCAATTCAGGGCAATTCTTCTTTCAACGTAAGCAAGAACAACCAAGAAACTGATCCCACCCAGAACCCCACAGATACTCAGAAAGACCAGAACCCTACCTTTCATAGGTGAACCCTGCGGAGTTGCTGGGACATGCACCCCCATACCAGGTCCACGACGATACGGGAAGTTCTCAGGGCTGTATTTCTCACAAAGAACTTGCATGAAACTCCTTCCGCTGGGCTGGTCCATGCTCCCTTCTTGGACTTCTAGTTAACACAGAAAAAAACAGAGCATATAAACAGTCAGCAACTAATAATCATCTCCAGTAGTGGTCCTTGGGAACACAGGACAGAAAGTGACCAGCCAGGTCACAGGTTTTACTTCCTCTGAACTGCAGATTAGTCTAACAGGTCATATTTCAAATTCAAGATTACAGTAAAACATGACCTGAAAAGAAACCAAAACCAAACAGAGGGCCCAAGCTACACAAACATGCTCTCAATCATACCCTTACAGACCAAGTACAAGACCTCCTTGCCCCACATGCTCTTCCAGGACAGTTCCCAATACGCCCCAAGCTGCAAAAGGTGACTTCTGTACCTCACAAGAGGACTGTGAGATATTTGTAGATATTCTAAAACACATTTCCAGGGCAGCATGGAGGAGAAAGAGCAAAGAGCTATTTATGAGTAACAGATTGCTCAAACAGGTGTTTTCATCCTGTAACTTCCCTTTTCTCTAACTCAGGACTTTCAGTCAAGATCAGCTTTTTGGATGGGGGGGGGGAGGAAGAAAAAGAAAGAGGACCCACAGCTCCCTAACTGTTTATAAAGAAACACTATGCAAAGCAGGTTATGGTTAGCTTTTGTTAAAATCAGGCCAATGCTGTAAACAGCCTGGAGCTCAACACCCTCTGCTAGCAAGACTTCCATCAGTTGGCCCACAGGGCGTCATGGAAATACTTGAATTTGACAGTAAGCTCACTCAGGATATCTCAGGGCTCTTATCTTCACTGATGGCAGTAGCTCATTCAAAGCAAGCTTTGGCCTCAAATGGAGCATCATCATTTCTCCTCTGACATTTGTAAAGAACTACAGTTCTTCCATCCTGCTTGCAAACCTGGGCTTCTAATTAGAACACAACTGCTGTATCACGAAATGCTCTCGAGCACATATAAGCACATCATTTGGCCAGTCCGAAAAGCAAGTTTTGCCAATTCAGTTTTGCAGCTGCTTAATTTATCTGGAAGATACACATCCCCTTCCTATCTACGTGTGTCACAGAACAGAACAGCACAGGAAAAAGAACTTGCCACATCATGGGCTGCTGACCTGCCTAGAAAGATATCGAGCGTCAGCTGGAAGTATATCTGGCGGCGATACTGCGACGGTCGGCATTCTGCTGTACCCTAGGTAGGACTAAGCTTATCTGTCCTACTTT
This sequence comes from Fregata magnificens, assembly GCA_013389945.1. NCBI lineage: Eukaryota > Metazoa > Chordata > Aves > Suliformes > Fregatidae > Fregata > Fregata magnificens. The sequence continues at coordinate 251,497 of WAAD01030124.1, read as the reverse complement.
CTTACACGTACTCTCAACTTGATATTTTATGGGGTTCTGGATAATAAAGGAGTTGAGCTTGATACATGCACAAAGAAAGGGAACCACATTGTTCCCAGGTTTCACAGAGGTCTTGTAGTCCAAAGCAGGGCCTGCTACCCATCACAGACACGACAGATCCGCATCCACCCGTTCTAACAACACAAGGCACAAACCTGCAGGAATCAGCTACAGATTTCCTGCAGCATACAATTAGCCATGGAGCAGCATTTTCACTAAGTACTGCATAATTACGTTTCTAGTATACTAGCAAAACCCAGCTCACACAGATACGTACATTCTGCACATAAACACGCACCTCCAGGACTCCTGGTGGAAATCCATACTTTGGAGTTCATGGTGGGGTCACACATATGTTGAAAGTGATGTTGCTAACCAATGCCAAATTAAAGCTTCTGCCTGCTACCATAAACTTTCCTTTAGATTTATTACAGGCAAGGATAGATATAAAATCCTGAATAAAAGTGATTTAACTAAGGTTCAGGTTCCCTTTGCTGAGAATCACCTGTTTAACAAGCTCTACTTTACTTCTTCATGAATGGACTACCTAAAACACCTCTATCACAAAGGACTTTGGTATAATAAGAAGCAAGTTGACTGAAGCCTGTTATAATTTTTATATTTATATATAAAGTTTACATGTCACAAATAGGGACTTAAAGGATTGGTCTTAAGCCCCGTCCCCCCCACACACCTTTTTCAGCCCTTAACAACTTGGTTGGTTCGTATCTCAAACTTGACTTTGTGTCACTAGCCTATCTAGAATCAAAAAAGAAATCATCAAATCAAAGTTTGTGTTAGGAACAAGGCATTTAATTTTATGCTAAAACATTCCACATGCTACAGGAACAATTTGCATTGACAGCCAAGGCTTTAGGCCGAAAGGCCTCATTCCAGGGTGGCTTGGGAGCTCAGTACTGTAGGACAGACAGATACTGCTTTCTGAACACACATTGAGACCTCCTGGTCTGGAAATTCTGGAACTCCCCCATGCATAAAGCTTTCTGTCCTTCATGTTGCTTTTCTATCAGCTCCATTCCTCTTTATCCTCTGAGCAAACATCATCTGGAAATTCCACATGAGAAAGTCACCTTAACACCACACCAGAGGCAAAAAACTGTGTTTCCAGATACAGTATGAGAGCAATTCAGAACTGAGAAAAAACCCTAATGACATTTACATTCAACAGCTTTGAATCACAAACATTTTCTTTCTCAAGCTTTATTTTTGCATGCCAATGCCATTACCAGGTGACAAAAATGTCAGGAGGTGGACAGTCACCTTTTCCACTCCCCTTCTCATCAGATTTCACATTCACTATAATCATGTCATGCACGTGGCTTCTCTGAATCACTACAATTGCTTGAGAGCAAGGATCAACAGAATATGCAAAGAAAGCATGACACATTTCAAGTGAATGTTGTCTGTACAAGCGCAGGACAGGACGATTGGCAAGGTGCGCATTTCTGAGTGTTTTCCTACTGACGGCACAAGGAACAATTAATACCCTAAAGTAACTTTGGGTTTTCTAAATGACAGCATAGAATGCAAAAGATATGCTCAGTCTTTGAAAGATGTCAGCGAACAGTCTTTGTTGTCTATATTTAAACACTCCGCTGGAAGGCTGTGGCCACAGTGACATACAACATGGCAAGTGTCTGCAAAGAAGAGCACGACCCTGACTTGAGATCCAAGGAAAACCCAGTGGGCTGCTGCAGCTGATGGGTGAAGTGAAAGGAGAATGTTAGAAACAACATGAAAAATATTTCTATCCCAGCATTATAAGCCTACAAGGAGAATAAGAGACCGTTCAGGAGAATTACATCGTTAATGACATTCTAACGAACTCCAGTGCCACCCAAACGCCTTCAGAGCAGGTCCTAACCAGTCACACACCAAACACGTTATGACATATTTGTATACATGAAAAACAAAGCGTAAGGAATGGATGCAACAGAACAAACATCTGTCTAAAAGAAGCTGGTAGGTCCTTGTCTTAAGACATGATTCAGGGAAGTTATTTTTGAACTGATCTTGAGAGGCAGATGAACGAATGCTATCAGGATAGACAGACTGACCCTCTGAGCCACCAGGGCAAGCTACCCAAGCATGCGAAACGCTATCAGGGACTTCATCAAAGCAAGCACAGCTATTTGTTCCCCCGCCACAGTAGCACGCTCCTGGAAGCGGCCAATTCTAATGGCAGGGACCGTGGTGAGGAGATCGGAAACCCCACGAGAGATGCCAGGCATGTCACTTGACGTGCTTCTGGCCCGGACCCTGACGTTGTGCTGCTGAACCCGCAGTCCCCTCAGGGGCTGCTGGAGAAACCAACTCCGCCGCAGAAGTCAGCGGGCAGCCCGTCTGTCAGTCCGTGTCTGTGCTGCTGGGCCCCACGGCGGGGTACGACGTGCGTTCCGCTGCGCCCCGGCGGGTCGGGGTCCCCAGCCCCGAGCCCCCGGAGGCCTTCCCCCGGGCGCCGCAGCC
>WAAD01030124.1:41640-248892 GCA_013389945.1 Fregata magnificens | reverse complement strand
GCCGCCGCCCCCGGCGGCCAGGTCCTCCCGCGGCCCGGCATGCACCGCGCCCCGCTCCCCGCGGGGCGGCGTCCTCTGATGTCACCTGGCCTCATCAGGGACGTCAGGCAGGGAGAAAGATGACGCCAAGATCCCCGCAGCGCCGAGGTCGAGCTCTGGGGCCTCCCATGGGGCAGGGGGCACTCCCAGGCCGGCCCAGCACCCCAGAACCGGCCCCCGGCCCCGCTGGAGGGGCAGGAGGGAAGCCCGGGCTACACCCCAGCGCGCAGAAACCGCAAATCGGTAACGGTCGCACGTCCTTAACGCATAACGACGGCAGCACACACCCTGCATCGACTCGTCGGGCAGCTGCGCCTGGTTGCTGGCAGCGCCCAGCCGTTCTTCACCGGTTTGCCCATTTCTCTCCTGTTTACTTGCTCAATGGTGGCACCATCTTCTCTGCAGTGGTCATGACCTCAGAAGGAAGAATGATAAACCATGCAGGGAGTAAGGCCATGGCGGATAAATCTGCCTAGCAGCAAGGCTGCCCGGTTCCCCATCTCTGTCCTTGCCGGGATTACATGATAAGAATCAGAAACTGCCTGACATACGGCCTCTTGTTCCTGCTGCAGGTAGGGAAGTTCGGAGGAGAGCTGCATTAGTCATGGCCTAATAGCTGCAGCGCATCTATCGGCTCTCCCCAGCCTGCAACATCATGACAACTTGATCCTGTTACTTACACACCCTGATTTATGCACACTGCACCGAGACAGCAGAATACAATGGCAGCATTGTGGGTGCTACCCAGGTGGAGGACAAGAAAACATGGCTCTGCATCAGCCCGGGGGGTGAGAGACTGGTTTAACTCCTGCTCTGCCATGTATTTCCTGCCTCACTTTGGACTGATGGCATAGGCTTGCACCCACAGGTTTACGGACAGGAGACAGACAACTCGTGCTAGACCAAGGACACAATTCTTCTGGGACCCCTGGAGCTAAACCAGTTTGACTAAGAATCTCAGCAGAAAATATCCATCCCAAGAAGCAGTGAGCCTCGGGCAGACCATTGTCAGAGTTAGAGCCATCAGCACATTACCTAAGCCCCAACTGCAAAGTTAAAAGCTGTATTAGGCTTAATCAGAGGTGCCCCAGACTATTACTCCTCCTAAAGTTCAGCTACTCTGTCTCCTGTTCCCTGCTTCTCCTTGGTGCTGGGACTTGGCTCACACACAGCAGCTTTTTAAATAAAGCATTGGGGATGTATCTTCAAGCCACTGGTGGAGAAAGACTGACTGACTCCCCAACCTTGCCTGATGCAGGATTACGAAAGATTCACAGTACTGCTCTACATCCTGGGGCAAATTCTACCATCGCCGCTATGTGAAAGGGTTCAGGGTTTTCAGGTGGCATGGTCCAAATTACATGCACTATCTCCTTGTAATTCTGCTGTGTGTCACCCTTTCATCCCCAGACACTAGAGCACTGCCAGCCCAAGTTGTCAGCACTGAACCGTATGCACAGCTTTCACGGGCCTGATTTCCCTTTAACAGAGAGAAAAACACTTTGGTGTTCTTTCTTATTACCCTGTTGACACAACATTGGTTTTATTTTGTTCCTATGCGGGCCAGCACAGATGAACATTGCCTTGCTAACACTCCGTAAAAAACCATCTACCCGCATGCTCTGAATGGCTTATTTGGTTCTTTTAATACATTCCGGAGAGAGCTTTGTCCCCGTTTGGTTTTCCTTCGCCCCGTACTTCTCGTATCTGTTTCAGTGAGATAAAGAACTCCACTGCATTCAGAGGCCACAGTCTTTTACTAACAATCGTCATGTTTTTTGCACAGCTTACCTGTGCTATTTAGTTGCTAGAAGACAGACAGAGCATACTTTAGCTGGTAACTGGCACCAGCAGGCTACATTTTGATTTGAAATACATTTCAGTTGCTGCTTTCTATAGTTACAGATCAACTGGATATACCAGATGTCCATGCTAACCTCTGCTGGGTCAGTGCTGCAAGTGTGAGAAAATGACTGGTGTACCCCCTGGCCTACATTAAAGACCATTTCAATGGAGATGGGACAAATCAGGGAATTGTTAACACAATATAGTCTTTCTCCTCTAGGGGCTGGTTTGAATTCAGCCCAAGCTAGCGGTGATTGAATGTGCTTATCATCTGTTGGCTGTCTCATTGTTCAAATGAAATAAGTTTGATGGGTCTCAATCTGCCCGTCCCTGGCAGGTAAGTATCTGCTTGCCGAAGCTTTTACTAGTGTTGGCTGTCCTGGGTTACCCCTCCCTGGCAGGCTCCCCTCTTTCCCACCACCACCTCCCCTGGGATTAAACAGGCCATGGGAACTGGAGTCACCTCTCAACTTGCTTCCTCCCTGTCTGGTCACACAGGGGCTACCAACGGTACTCATCCACACTGGAGCTAGTTCACGCACACAGAACAAGTGCCACTTGAGAGGCATTCACCCCAGAGATGTGTCCATGTTAGGTGACAGAGCAATCCAAATCCAATTTTGTTATTTTCATGCTTATAGAGCCGGACCTGATCAACCTCACCAAGAAAAACATCCTCAATATCTGAAAAAATTCCAGTCACAATCCTTCCCTCATTACTGACACTTCTAATGCACGACAAATAAATGTCACCCACTGTCCAGGGTCCGAGCAGGTTCACGTGTTCATACATACTGAGGCCAGAAAGGAACCACTGTTAATGTCCAGAATACAAGCCACAGACTCCCCTACTTTCACTCCCATCTGATCTGGAGCAGATCTTTCAGGAAAAAAAAAAAAAAACCAAAACGTGTACTCTTGCAAAATTACCTGTGATGGAGAATCAAACACAGTCTGTGAGATATCAAACAGTTAATTACTTACTATGCTAATCAAAAAAAAAAAAAAAAAAAAGAGGAAAAAAAAAAGCGGGCTTCATTCTAGTCGCAGTGAGGCACCTAAACCCAATTAATTCCCAACCCACGCTAATACCATTTGACAGTTCGACAGATCTTGCTGTGCCCAGGGAAGCAGCGTCACTGTCACACATGGGGACACGGACCCACCGAGATCACAGAATTTCTCTGGATCGCACATGGAGATAATAGCAGCAGCAGAGGAAGGAGCATCTAGCAGACTCTGCTGCTTATCGGAGTAATTTTCCCTATATTTAAATCACCAGAGGTTTTAGGGGGAGGGTGGGGGAGAGGATCTAAAACATACGCAATTTTCTACTTCTTTTCTGTAGCTTTTTGATCCTTTCATTTCTGGGTTTGGCAACTGCAACTTTCTTCGTCCCTGGAGATTATTCAATTCCTCAAAGAGACTTCAATTTTCTCACAAATCTCTCTTCCTTTCACTTAATTTAAACATTTTTGGCCAATTTCATTATTTAATAATGAGAAATAAAATTGGAGATTTACTAAGTGTTGAGAGAAGACCTTTCATTTCATCTGGGGATTAAGAAGGGAGTTCAAGGTGTGAATCCTGTTAGCCACGCTGGCCTAACCTGAGCTCCAGCATGCTAAAGAGCCCAATCCTGAGAGATACTGAGCACTCTCTGCTCCCATCGAAGCCAGGGAAGTCCTGTGGACTAAGAGCACATTGCAGATTTGGGCCCCTTAAGACACAACGCCAGCATATAAATCCATAGCAGCACTGTCTCCTAGATATTTTGCTAATAACTTCAAAGCCCGACTTCATTTAGTACTACCACCAGCTGATCAAATCCAAGCCGCTTCTCACTACACCATTAATTTAAGGTAACAATTCACTAAGATCTTTGGTTCCGCATAAGCGCTTCCCAAATCACTTCTTTGGTCTCTGTCAATTATCTGAGACTAATGCACCTTGAAGTTACCTTTTAGAGCAAACATTACTCCACGGTCATAATTCTAAAATATTATCAGTAGCCAAAAAGATAGGAACGATGCAGCTTTCAGCTTCAGAAATTCAGACTGCACATTCAAACGTAGAAATAAAAAATAAATCAGTACTGGTGCAGTCTGAAGATCTATTGGATTTTCATAATTCGGCAATTGCTAGTCATGTTCACAGGACCAAATGGACCTTGAGCCTTTTATTCATTTGATTTCATTTTCTGGATGGCTACTATTAGATAAAGGCAGCTTTCTCAGGTACGGCTGCAATGGTACTGGCCATCAAATTATGGCTGGCAAATCAAATCTCACACACTCGGGGCTAGACTCACTCAGCTGGCTGCTGTCTCACCCTTTCCATCATGGTGCATCTTCTCTCCCAAACTCGGGCACACGGTGCGGGATGCAGCTGACCAGGCTCGCTCTTCTTCAGCTGACCTGCCGCACTCAGGAGACTCCCCAAACCCAGGTGTGATCTGCTGTGCCAGCCCCCATCCTCTCCTCTGATCCCCCAGTGTGGCATCTCACACGTTGGGAAGTGCTGCAGCACGGCCAGGTGCTCGCTGACCCAGCCTGAGCAGTAAGAAGGGCAAACGTGGGCATGAGTTATGCCCAGTGCCCTTCTCCAGTTCACTCTGGATCTGTTCCTGCCACGCAGCCCAGCATGGCACCCATGTGCTGCCCCGTTCGGGACACGTCTCATTTTGGACCAAGATTTCCACATTCTGTTCAGTCAGACAAAAAGGGCACCAGCAGGCAGAAATGAGTCCAGACGTGAAAATGGCCAGGTCTTCCTCTGCCAAATGCTCTGGATTCGTAACTAGTTGTTACGATGAGACAGAAAAGTGCCGCTGCTGTCTGATTTTGGAATGGGACTTTGGCTGGGAGAACAGGACAAAACAGAGTGAGAAGCTGTCTGTTCCTGTCTTGTGTGTGTAACAACTCCATTACAGGTCTGGATCTCACTTGGAGAACGATGCTGGCTGAGTATGTAGGCTGCCAGCGTTCATAATAATTAACCATTAATGTTAGCAAACACTTGGCAAATCTCCACCCACTTTCATCCGGAGCTCTCAGAGTCCTTTGCAATCACGAACAGATTAAACCTTGCCAGACCCTCTCCACCATTAATACAAAGAATTTCCTCCACTTCTATTCTCTGACAGGGTATTTAGTAAACACACTGAGGTTGGGAAGTACTCGGGTCATCTCCATTTTACAATGCAGAGTGAAGGCCCAGGGTGGTAAAGTGACATTCCCAAAGCCCCAGCGAGCACTGCCGGTGCAGCAATAGTGAGTGGTTGTGGCCTCCCACCCTGCAGTCAGCGCCTCAAACCCTGCACCATCCTTCCTCTGCGTGGCAGGTCTGTCTCACTGTCAAGAAAGCCCAAGCAGGAAAGGGATGTGGGCTTAGCCCAAAGTCCGATGCAGGTCAGCAAGCTGGTAGAGCGATAGCTCTGCTGCTGTTCCTGCTGCTGGGGCACAACGGCCACCACAGACAGAAATAACCATGAGCAAAAGCATGGACCAGCCAGAGCATAGCATCCTCTATGAGAACATCTCCTGTTGTGCCTGCTACGGCTTGGTGGCAGTTTTGCCACCCAGTTTTGGCACCCTTGCTGCTGCCTTCTAACAGCTCCTTGTGGACATGATTTTGTCCAAAAACAAGCCAAAAAAAAGGGAGCTTCATTCCAGAATAATGATGCCTCCTTGAAATACAGTGTCCACACAGGGGAATTATAATGAAACAGCTTGGTCAGAGTAACTATTACGTCTGCTAAACCAGCAGACTTCTCCCACAAAGACACTCCCTTACAAAACTCAGTTTTTTCATTCAAGGTCTGGCTTCAGAAAGAAATACCCATCCATTTGACCATGGCCAGCAGCGTGCCGGGGCCATTTGAAATGGCCAGCAAACAAACCTTCCTCGCAGAAGAGAGCAATCTGGCTCACAGGACCTCAGAGCGCGGACACTTGTTAGCCTCCTGCTAATGTCTGGCTCCCTACCACGTCGTGACCTCCATTTCAGCTGTCTGAGGGCTAAAGACATTGTGGCTGATCAATGGCTCGGGAATAAAACCAGAGGCTGTGTGTTCACCTCCTTGTCCCAGTTTAGTTCAGCAAGCAATAATCAGAGCATCCTCTACAGCTATGCTCACTAACACGCAAGGGTATTTACTGTAGGCTCTAGAAGAACAATCAGTTTTAGGCAGGCAGATCAGACATCTTAGTGCTCACTTGGGAATAAGAGCTCTTTTTTCTTTTCCTCCCCTAGTTCTTTCCCCTCATTTGCATTCACTTTTGGCTTCGAAATAAGTTGCTTTAAATCTCAGCTCAGCAAGACTTAAGCCTGAAAAGCCAGAAGACTACATTCATGAACATTTCCTGGGAGTTCAGGCAAAAGCCAATCTGAGACCTTTTTTCTGAGACTGAGCAACAGGAGGAGTATTTGGGGGATGAATAGGAAAGAGAAAGGTGCTTGCAAGGCAGAGATAAAGGAAGAGAAAAGGAGGAAGATAACAGGTTTGAAAAAGCATGGGTCTCACCCATACTGGTCTAAATTGCCTTCTCTTCACAACGTCAGTGAAATTCCCCCTTACCTCCGTTAACATTTTGTCCCAAACAAAGCAGCAAGTCCTCTCTGTTCTCCATTCTGCCCACCAGTTTGGATTTTTAGCAGCCACTTAGGACCAGCTCCCCAGCAGGCATAGCCCAGCATAGCTCCCAGTTGACTCAGAGGAGCTGAGGATGCGACTCTGAAGGAGTCCTGACAGGCTGTGAGAAGAACCTCTGTCTGCCAGGAATGGCCCTTCTCACTGCCTCTACACCCCAACAGACATTTTCTCTCCCTTGCACCCCAAGCTCAATACAAGTGAAAACACAAGCACCACCACAAAAACAACAGAAAGGATTAGTCTGTACAAATTGACCAAAGCACAAAAAATACTATTCCAAAACAGCCTAAGTCAAGAAACAAGAAATGTTAGGTCTTTCCATTGTAATAGACCCTTATCTATCACACTGGAAAGGGTACTTTTTAAAGGCAAATAGCCAACTAGTCCCTTTGATACATGGAGATGCTTCAAGATAGGTATGATATAGAAAACCTAGGCAGAAGATATGTACCAGCTAATCTGACAGTTATCTCTTTTACAGCCAACTACTGTCATTTCAGTCTTTGAGAACTGCCAGCTACACTGATAACTGCAGACCTAAACACAGCAGAGGAGAAAGCCTTTGTTAATTAAGCTAGCTTCCTTCATTTTCTTACTGATCTGGCCTCAGCAGAGCTTTCAGAGAGCCGCTGTTGTGTGCCTCTTTGTGCTGGTGATGGACTGCCACATGCCCCCCTGAGACAGCTGTATATTGGTGGCAAAGCAAGCAATCCTCGTCTGCCGGCTGGAATGCTTTCTGGGATGAAATGTTGCAGTCCTGCCACAAATCAGACTATTAACTCAATGGAAGCACAGCAGATTCCCCCTTGGAGGGAAAAAAAAACCTCCCTGAAAGATGCATAAACCTGCCCATTGTCCGATCCAGCTGATACAGAGCTGATTTTCCCAATGTGGTATCAAGTTCCAGAGGAGTCTATTTATACTGAATCCATCAGTGCTACTTTGTACCCAGAAGAGTTCGGCTCTGTATTTTCAATCAGTTAGTGGCCATCAAACTCTTAATGGGGTTTCTGGAACTGTGGGTGCTTTATCCTCTGTTCAGCAGGTGCTTTGGCACACTGAGCCCTTGCTCTGCTAGCTCTGTTCAAGTTGCAGCTCCTCGTTTCAGACAGATGTGCTGTCCCCTCATGGTTAGATATTCAGCAAGGAGGGACAAAACTCAGCAGACTCAAGTGTGAGCCCAGACTTTTTACCATTTCTGATGGCAATTTGCAGTTCCTTTTGCAGATCACTGGCCTGATTCTGCCTCTACTTATGCCTCTAGGTCATCGGGGCTATTTCCCTTGCTTTGGAGTCGTGCCTCATTGGCAGGCTCTCTTCCTGATAGGCAGCGCTACTTTTTCTCTCTAGTCAAAGTCATGTAGTCAAAGCCCCCATGAGAAATTTCATCACCTTCATCAGATACACAAGTGAAGTAGAGGAGAGAAACATATATCTTGTGGGTAATTAATCTCAGAGTTAAATGAAACAAAAGCTGATGGAGGGGACTTTGGTCACTCATGCCAGCCTTTTCATAGCCAAGTCGTGCCAGCTTCACCCCAAACCTAACACCAAAGCACCCATCTTTGCCTCTTTGCTCTTTCATAAGCTTAGAAACCAGACATCAACCAGCTTCCACCAAGGAGACCTCACCCACAGGCCCCCTCCTTTTCCCAAAGGATGTCTTTACCAAACAGAGTCATCACCCAAGAACCATCAAAACCAGTTACCCACATTTGTGTGTCTAGCCCAGCTACCCTGTGCTCACAGCTGCAGCTACCAGTGCTGTAGGTATCTCCATCAGCTTACATATGACTGCTGGGACCCACACCCCTTCCAGAACCTTTCTGTAACTCAGGATCTCTGCAAAGAAAGCAAAGCAAAACAATAGCTGTTCCCTTGGCCTCTTCCTCCACCTTTTGGGTTACTTACCTGGTGAGGCACGTAGGGTTCAAGGAATCGGACTTGGCAGGGCAGAAGCAGGGAAGATTTCTGTGCATCTGAAATGGTTAAAAAGATTTCTGCCTCAGGACCACTAAGGCCCAAAGGGTTCAGCCTCTGGTTTATAATTTATAGCTCACTGTCTTTCTTCTCACAGTCCTGCGGGCTGTCACAGTTCACTGAACAACCCTTTTCTATTTTACTTACGCCACTCAGTTCCATAAATGTCCCGAGGCTAGTCCAAGCCTTGTTAATACCTTCACCTATGCAACCTCTGGGGAGAAAATAGCTTTGTATCATTAGGTGAAAATGGAACTGCCTGGAATAACAACACAAACATGGGTTTTAGCACACAAGGAGAGATCCCAGGCCTTTTAGTTAGGAACCTGCCAGACTGCTGTTGACCCAGCCAGGCTTGGAGAATAGGCTGTCACCACAGGGAGAGAGGCGAGCCCTCGGCCCCGCTGCCGGGCTCCCTGAACAGAGGGGCAGCAGGAGGATCAAACAAAACAGAGGGGATAAAGCAAAGTATTACATTTTAATTGATCTAATCTTTGGCTCCCAGTGGAATTTGCAGAGGTATCTTACTAGAATTACTCAAGTTTTATCAGGAGACGGCAATACTGGGAAAGTGCCTTTTGGATGGCAAGCCACTCCAGATGTTGAACTGCATTAGCATTGGGACCGGCTGAGCAAAAGAGCCCCCACAATAGTTTCAAAGATGAGAGCAAAAACTGGGGAGGGAGAGAACATGTGAGATGTAAACCCATCTAGGCACACAAATGCATACGCATACACACCCTGGCATATGCATAATGCTGTCTGCTGTGGGGTCCCTCCAGTGTAAAACCTGTAGATATTTAATGGTGAGCAGAAGATACAGGACCTATAAAGACACTAGAAAAGGCATCCAAATGATAGCAGCTTTTATCCATCCACTCCTCTTTTGAGGTCTATTTCTGCTCTGAGTGCAAACACTCTGAACATTTAAAAAAAAAAAAATTAAAAAGAGAACAGAGGGCAAGAGGGACATGGAAAAAATCTTAAAATACAGACCCAGATATAAAATACTGTATGGGTGGAGCAAGCTACCAGGAGAGATAAAAAGCAAAGACAGTGAGAAACCAGGTGGTTTCTCATCTTTATTTTTCTGACATCCTCTCTCTGAGCAGATGACTGCAAGATCTTTGGAGAAGCAGAGGAATAATGTCTGGCTCTGTCAAGATCCCTCTTTATTCACTGCGGTGAAGGGGTGAAAAAACATCAGGTCTGATAAATGATTCATGGAGCCTTTTCTTCTGCTAATCTGTAAATAAATTTTAAAAAGCAGCTTCTTTTTGATGAATATATTCTGCTGCTCGTAAAAACATGTCGGCCTTTAAACGCAACACAGGCACACTCAGATGTCTCTAGTGTTGCTGTCAGTACTTTGAAAGCCCAAGCCTAGCTCTTTGCAGAGTGCAGGGATGGAGGTTTTGCTGACTTACCTCAGCTGAAGATCTGCCCCTCTGATCCCATGGCACCGATTCCCAGGCTCTGGCAAAGCCTTACCTCAGCTCATGCTTGCACCTTCACCTCTCTGTTTAGTCAGGGAGAGCGTAACATCCCACAGATTTACAGACATGAAGGCCAGAAAGGACCTTCATGAACATCTCCTATGACATCCTGCACAACAAGCTCTAAATCCTCTCCTCCTTGTTGCACGAGCGCTCTCTGAGTATGCATGCTTTACTGTCACTGTGTGGCCGACGCTTCTTTTCACACACTGCTGGAAACAACGGAACAACCCTAATATGCCCATCACCATGGCATCGCATCCCATTCCCTGCACATCCTCCTCAGAAACATCTGCTGGAGACAGGCTCCTACCTGCAACAACGTGATAGATTTGACCTGCTGTACCTAACCCTCAGCCCCCGGTCAACCAGGCTCCAAACAGCATGTCTGGGAAGGCTGTAACTGCCGTGGTCCACATCGCATGGAAACCTGGGGCCCCTGGACAGACTGCACTGCTGCTGGTTATGGGTTCTTTCCCCCCTTACCACCACGTATCTTGGGCTTTCTTTTTTTGGCCTTTTCTTTTTTTCCTCCCATTTCCATTCAGCTACAGATAACGGCAACAACACGGGTGTGGACACACTCAGGCAGCAGAGACCTGCAACAGCCAAAGCACCTCTTCCCTTTCAGTTGGGGAGTTGCTGGGTTTCTCCCTAAGCAGACGGGCCTCAAACTGTCTCAGGACTTTTGTGAGCATGGACAGGGAAGGAAAGAGAAAAAAAAGCGTGATTATACAAGGACATCTTTTATTTCAGTACATTCAAGACAAAAAGAAAAGAAAACAATTCAAGAACAGGATGTACCTTCACTCAAGGCTTTATCTCCCCTGCCCCTCTCCATTGTCGTCTCTTTCCTTTTACAATCAGAAATTGCATAGAATTTGTTTTTCAATCAGAAAATTAAACTCGTCAATGTAAAACCCACGTCTGTACCAAGCAGAGAGCGAGCCGCTGCTGTTGCTAGGGAAGTAAATATTTTCCTTACATCAGATCCCGGGCTAATGGTTTTCTGAAATGCTGTGCGGCATCATCGCTGCTAGACATGGGCTGTAAGTCATCCTCGAAGCTGAAGGTGCTCCGTGGGTCACGGACAAGGGGAGCTCGCGAGTCTGGGGCAGAGCTCAGAGTCACTTGTTTGGGAGCGTGCAGAGCACGGGCTGCAGATGCTTTGGGGAGCAACAGCGGGCAGCAAATACCACCTCCTTCCGCTGGCGGGAAAGGGCAGCCTTCCCCAGCACTCCCCGTTCTCGCCTGCTCCCACCTCACCTTCCTCAAAAGGCTCCCCCACCCACATCCCAAAAACAGAAAGGAAAAAAAGCAAAAGATAACCCCAGAACTAAACAAAAGACACAGAACCCCTGAAATTCCAGGCGTTTCAAGGCCTCTCTGAGTTCACTGTGTTCGTTGGTTGGTTTTTGGCATTTTTAATATATATATATCTATGTATATATATATTTTTATATGTATATATGTATTTTAACAACTCCTCAGATGGACTTTCAGCAAATGCTGCTTCTCATGGGGAGCGTGTCCCATTCTTCCCTTCCTCCCTCAGTCCACCTGCTGCACTCTGAAAAGGAAGAAGACTTCAGCACCTGAAACCTGGTGCCTTGGAGACTAGGTCCTGACGTACCCAAAATAAACCAAAACAAAATAATGACTCCTCCCTTCCCGTCCCTCATCCGCATCAAATAAAAAGACCCTCCCCCCGCCCTTTGAGAACATCCCGCGGTAAGTCTACGTGATGGGGAGACGGCGCCAGCGTCCTTTCTCCTAGCCTGGGGTGGAGAAGTTCCAAGAACCGCTCTTGCCCCTGGGTGGGCAATATCTGCTACGCCAATTACCCACCACGTCCCTCCTTCCCGCCTCGGAGCCGCACGGTGGCACGGAGACAACTGCTGGACACAGGCCAGCCAGAGGACCTCGCTCCCGCTGCGTCAGGCTTCAGGAAGATGCGCATCCTCTCGGACGCCGAAACCAAAGCCGACCCTCTGGCCAGGCCTGCGCGTCAGCCCAAAGGTCCGCCTTGCTCTGGAGAAGCTGGGTAACTGCTTTTAATTTAAAAACGAGTTGACATTGTACAAGTCCATGTTCTGTAAAATGGAACAGGACCCTCTCGGCCCACCCCAACGCCCCCTGCCCCAGCGTTACTCGGGCTCGCTGCTGTTGGTGGTCTTCTCCCACTCCAAGCTCTCTTCGCTCTGCGCAGGCGAGCCCGCAGATGGCCGTGCCCGGAGGCCCTGAAACCTGCGGCACTCGGGGCACACCCGGATGTGTGTGCACCCTCGGGCGACCAGGGCGGCTTCTTGTGCCAGTCTTTGTGCCAGGGGATCTGGCTCGCCCCCACTGCACAGCTTCCCATTGCTGAGCGTGGTTGTGCTGTGGGCTCGGCGTTCCTCTGGGATAACAGGGCGAGTCCGTATCATTCCCCCTCGCCTCCGATGAGGGTGGAAACTGTCCTTGCAGAGAATGATGTTGCGCAGCTCCGTCACCATTTCTTGGCACACCGACACCTGGAAGGCAGACCCGAGACATACTGCTCACCTAAGTAAGCTGTGAGCCCAGCGGCGCTGCACCTGCTCTGGATTCTGATGCCAAAGTGTTATGGACTCGGTCGTTAACCTGGCCACTGGCTTTCGACACCAAAGCTCAGACATTTATGCTTGATTTAGCCCAACAGATTCCACCTCTTATCAGAGACCCTCCTGTGTTCTGGATCCCCAAATCAACACAAGACCCAAACCTATTGCAGGTAGAAATCCTCAGGTGATCCTGTCTCCAGGAAAGGTACCTGGGCGTTGTACACGTCCTTGATCCCTTCAAAAGCCCTTGGAGCATCCCTACAGCCTCGATCTCAGTAGGGGTGCATGAGAAGCTCGTGCATTTTAGACCCTGCCCAGTGCACCTAGCCTTCTCGTGTGTTTGAGGTCTCAATACTAGGAACGCTTACTTCAGCCTGGGTGCATTACTTGCTCCAGAGCACTGCCCTGCTGAGCACCCCACAGATAGCAATAAACACACACTATCCCATCAGGACACCTTCAGGTCCTACCTCTGATTGTTCAGAGTGCCGAAGGCTCCACAAAAATTCCAGCATTGCCATAAAAATTGCTACGATTAAGCCACAGATGAGAACCACGAAGATTCCACCGATATTCTCCATTCCCAGGCCTAAAATAAAGCAGAAGAGACAGTGCTGTGGAGAGGCAGACACAACATAAATTGCACGCATCACTGTACAGAAATCCTAACTCTTTGCTGTTTAGTTGGCATTGCATATATCGAGCCAGGGACCAAAACCACATAGCCAGCACTGTCCTATTAATAGCTAACCACATGACTCAGGTGGCAAACTGAATGACTTGCAATAACTGCACGATCGAAGATGCGTTCTCAGAAATGATGATTTTGCAGATAAACAGCAAATACATTGGAGGGAAGTACAAAGCAATTTGTGGACAAACTGAAAACAGGAGGAAAAAAAATGAGAGATCAATCAGGCACATTAATCCCTGCAAATTATTCACCCAGCTCTAGTTGCTTTGAACTTTGCAAAGGAAGATGAGCAATGTTGTTAAAGAAGCAGAGATGAAGAAGACAAGAAAGGGCTTTAAAGGAAGCTGGCACCAAGAAAAGCTCCTTTGCATTACAAAATGCTGGTGAAAAATGATTACAGCTGCTTGTATTGCAGTAGCAAGGAGAGGTTCCAAGCAAGACCAGGACCCAACACTGCTTCAAACTATACAGTGACTGAATGGGGTCCCTGCCACCCAGGGGTACCTGGTTACGGGTTGGGTGCTCTCTGCCCAGCACGCTCTGGCACATGAGGAGGAAACAGCCCCTTCCATGGGGCGACTCATCTCACCTCCCTTGGACAACTTGCTTACAACGGGATGATTACCATCTCTACTGATCGTAGGAGCCATTCAGCCACCTCGGGCCAAATGCCACACATACAGACAGCTTCACTTAGGGGAGGGACTAAATCACACGCGTGGCAGCTGCCAGCCCTGTCCTACACAGCTTGCACTCCAGAAAGCTCACCAGCTGGAAGGAAAATCCACCCCTCAAGAACCTGGCCTGAGCTTTCCGTGTGCCGAGGCTGTCACCTCGCTTCCCACCGTGACCCCGTCCCCAAAACCGCAGCCTGTGCCTCCATCCGTCCCTGCAGAACAGGACCGTGAGAGGAGCCGGGGAGCAGTGCTGGCCTCAGCACATGCTGTCCGAAAAATGGCTCCTCTCTCCTGTGCTTGTTGGCTTTTGGGTCTCAAGTGGACTGGGCCCCTGATTGGGTTGATTACGAAAAAGCAGGCAGTGCTTTGCACTGAGGTGAGTGTATGAGGCCATTACTCAACAAGAACATCTATAAAAAATCTTCCTCTCCCCTCTGTAGCATTAAATCAAAGTGTAAGAACCAATGATTTATTGACTTAATCTCTGCGTGGCTTTTAGACATAAAATCTCACCAAAATCCTTGTAAATCGCTGACCTGTTTTGTTCTAAAACTTAGGAGGTCACATTTCTCTCTCCTCCTCTGTCATTCTTTTGGCATTGCCTCCAGAGCAATCTAGTGACTCTGTAAATCAGCCCTTTGCAGAGATGCTTCCACTAAGACAGCAATTACAGGGCAGAAAACATAGCCCATAATCACAGTATAGACCCAAGATAAAGGCCATCCTCTCCTCTCAGCAGCTCTCAGATTTGAATTTAGGGCCAGTACCTCTCTCTACATCCTTCTATCATTCTACCTGGATGCCACCTCAGACACCCATTCCCAAGCTGGCCTGAGAGGCATTTCCTTCCTCCATATACACATACCAGCAGGCTACAGCCTTCCTCATTTCCCAAACTGAGAAAGTGAGCCATGACAGAGGGCACAAAACAGCAGAAAAACTTGTCCAGGGTCACAGAGCGTGCTGGGTAGTGCCAGAAACAGCCCAGAAGCCTGCTTCCCAGCCACCTCCTTCCAAAGCCATCTCAAAACAGCCCACAGACTAGATTCCACTTCTGAGTTGCTTTTTTACACAGTCAATGGAGGAAAAGAGTCCCCGTGTGCCAGCTCGCCTTCAAAAGTAACTTCTTTAATAGCTTATCGCCTTGCCCTGAGGCCTGATGTCTTATGCTGGGCCAACACCTTTTGCCTCAAGACTAACAGCCCGGGCTGCCTGCAGCGCAGCACTGCCCAACAGGGAGCACCGGCCCACAGCCCCCCTGGGGTCTCATTCAGCCTAGCTCACGAACTGCACAGACACACACACCTATACCCGCTGCCAGGATGTCAGGAAAACAAAAGAGCTACCACGGACCCGGCTTGGCGCTCTGTCTCTGTGCTCAGAAAGGTCAGACGACTGTCCTTTCAACTGGGGGACCTGCTGTCCTCCCAGAAAACGCTTGCTGAGGAAAGGGTGACTGCCAAAACTAAAAAATGCAGCAACTGCGTTAAGCTGGCAACTGCTCTCACACTGGGATATCAGCCTAATGTGGTAGCTTTTATGGCAATTTGCATAGCATTACCCAAAAGAATTTGTTCCTCAGTTTACAGATGTACTAATAAAGCCCTTGTGTCCCTTCCCTTGGCTGTTTGAAAGGCGCTTTCACTTGGAGCCATTAACCAGCGGGCCTGCGGTGGAGATCCATCTCCCTTGAAGGAACCCAGGATTTTGGTCTGATCCCTTTAGCCATCCATTTTCCCATGTAATGCTGCAGACATTCATTAGAAGCTAATTTACCCTCCATATGCCTCCAATATTTGTCATTTGGTTGTTGCCGCTATCACTGCCCCAGGCAAAAACACACAGCATGAGACACAGCAGAGCTGTTTGGCTTTCTCCTTGAGTTGTGAAGGAGGGAATCTCAGGTCAGAAGAAGGGGAAAAAGTAATTCTCAGGCAGAAAACCTGAAAGCGCTCATGTGCAGATGGACAGTCATCCTTGCACTGCTGGCAAGGATGCTTCTACTGCCTGGTCCCTTCAGCACGCTGCCAAAGAGCGGCGTGGCTTACCTTTGGCTCTGTGATCTTCCTCTTTGGGGCACTTGCCTCCTTCCCACCACTTCCGCTTCAGGATTTCCAGGCGGTTGTTCTCTTGCAACTGGAGAATGGCCAGGTCAAATTCGTCACGAAACGCAGAGCCTGCAACACCAAGAGGTACGTGGTAAGGCACTGCCTCGGCCAGCCTTCCTCCCCACTCGTCCCCGCCACAATGCCCTGCCAGTGTGCCCAACTACAAAAGCTCGTCTCTGAACAGTTTGGAAGGGACTTCAGTCCACGTAAGCCCTTGAAACCTGCAGCCTCCCTGCTGGGACCGTCAACGGGTTAATGTCATTTGCAGATGGTAATTTCGCCTGTCCACCAAGACCCACATAGGCCATTTAAAGAGGTCCTTCACAACGGGGAGCTTTGGCTTTAGGGGCAGGGTCTGAACAGGCAGTTCAGTATCGCACCGCTGCTCCTCCAGACCACTGAGGTCCCTCTCCTGTCATTCTGCCTCCAACTTCAACCTTGCTCTAACACTCCTTCCCTCAAACTGATGCACTGCAACAGCAGCAAGTTCAACCTACACGCAAGCCCAAATGTTCACGGTAGAGGAGGCTCACTTCTGCGCTCAGTACCGATCTCTGCTGCAGTCTTGATGATGTCTGCTACCAGAGATCCTGAAGGAGGGCCGTGGGAAAGACCGCAGTTCTCCTGGTAACTCTGCACTACTGTCCCAGCGAGCAGCTTTCTGCTCTTCTTATCTGCTACAGTTTCACTGTTTAACAAGACAATGTCAGAACAAATTTAGTCCTGAAAGTAGGGATTTGTACTCATGATCAGGTTACTGTGACTTTACAAGCTTACCCATGGTAGCTAAACTGTTTGTGTGATGGTTCTTATGTAATTCACCTTAACTTTGTATTGCTAAGTGCAGGTGCTTAAAGGTCAGGAAGAAGGCTTCCTGAGCCTGCGAGACTGGCCAAAAGATCAGTCGATCGCCTAGAATAACAACTACTACACCCTTTTTCTGTGCTGCCCTGGGAGATGGTGTTCTCTTGCTAGCTCTCATATTTGAAAGACAAAAACCCTGCATTTGTTAAACCTGATTATTAGCCAAGATAGTCACTGAATTGCCCAATTCTCTGTCCTGGAGTTTTAAGAACCACCAGCTGTTAAGAAACTTGTGCTAAAAACTACAAGAGTTGCAACAGCATTACTTTTACAGCACTTCTGAGATAAAACAAGGAGCACAAAACGATTCAAAAACACTGGTTCAAAAGGGAAACAGTCAGCAAAGAGCATATATGCAGAAAATAAGCAGCAATTTTGAAACATCTTTCACATGAATTATTTAAAGAGCCGCAGTCGCGTGTCACATGGCTCTGGACCAGAGCCGGGTCTCATACATCGTACACGTGCTCTGAGCATGCACCTTGAGCAATTGCAATGTATTTGATTTTCCTCCTGAGATAAAAATGGCCCTGGGCAGAGCTGTGAAACGTGACATTGGCTTCAGAGCCGGTTCAGCCTTTCAAATGCTCCGGTCCTCTGCTGACAGCTGAGAAGGACTAGAATTTTTCTTCACTGCCTACCGACGGGCATGCCAATCCCGTAGCCCTTGGTGTCCAGAAGGCCCCCGACCTGCGTGAGGTTGCAATTGCGCTGACGATAATACTCGTTCATGGTGGACTCCAGCAGGAAGGCGTAATTGGAGTTCAGCACGCGCGCAATCCCTTCCTCCGTGCTCTTCACAAAGACGCTTGGCTGCTTGGAGTACATGTAGTTCCACATCCGCTGGTACGTCTGGTAGCGGGAGTTCTGCAGGAGAAAGAAGGCAAGTGCAGCTAAGGTGGGAGCATCTTGCTGTAACATAAACCCCAAATTAGACGCCACTATGAAAAGGCCACAATGGGGAAAGGAGTCAAAGCAGATTTGGTTCCAGATTCAAAAAGGATTTAGATGCCTAACTTCCATTTATTCCAATGAGATTTAGAGGCCCAAATATTTTGGTGGATTTGAGACTTTGTTGGCAAAGCTGGGCATGAAATGCATACCTAATTCCAATAGGTTCCAGCAAAGCTCTTTGCATAAATTCAATTTTAGAAAAATACATAGTTTCCATAACAGTATATCAAAAACATACAAAAAAAGCCAGAAGAAATAGCTCGTGCACGGCTGAATTAAACCACCGAATGCTCCCTGTACAGCTCACACCCTATCATCTGCCACTGTAAGCTTGTGTGTAACAGTTCACCAGCATCAGAGCCAGATACCATCACCCTGAAAAGGGCGCTGAGGTCTGGGGGCAGAGCCAAAGCTCTTTGAAGTTTGTTGCTCCCTGAATCCCCTTGTAAGGCAAATCAAAGTACCTGCTCAAGAGAACTGGAGTCTTTTCATTGACTGCACTAAACTAAAGCTCAACCAGCCCCAAATCCTCAGACTTTGTTGGTGGTTGAACCCACCTTGGTTTGATTGAGAGAAAAGCTGACTACGGTTAATCTCTCTCTTGCCTGTGCTGAGCAAAGAATGAAACCCACTTGCACAAAGACTGAAGATAAACACACTCTGGTCTACATTAGGAGTTTCTGAATTTGCCCCTTCCCCCTCACCCTTGCATTTCTGCAGCACACGGATTCCCTCACGCCACCTCCCCTCCCCTCCCCTCCCGGCCCCCACAGCAGGTACGTGACGTGCTGCCAGGCACCCCCTGCCACCGCACTTTCAAGGGCTCATTTTCTGTGGCTGGTGAGCGATGCTGGAGAGCCTCAGGGAATCTGCTGCTGACCTAGTTACTCTCCTCATCTGTCCAGCTCTGTCCTCTGGGTGGTCACTTGGGCAAGGGACAGACGAACAGAGTGTGTGTTTGTTCCCAATTCACTGCACTTTTAAACCTTAATCCTGTGTGTTAGTGCCAGGGGAAACTGCTGCCAGGACAAGGCAAGGTGCTTCAGCAGTGGACACACGCCTCATGCAGCCAGGAGCTGAGGGGTGGTGAAGACAAGCCTCAGCCATGCCTGCTTAATCCATCGCTTGCATTTGACCCACCATTGTTACACCAGAGGCAAATGGATCCCAACATAGTTTAAAGCATTGCAAATGGTACAAGAACATCTTTTGCTAATTCCTTCTCTGGTACCAGTGACTCCAGCACCCGCCAGGCAGCGCAGAGCCACAGTCAGGATTTTAAACTTGAAAGCCCTCCTGAGAAGAACTAAGCGAGTGCCTCATATACAACCACCTTAGTCACTTGGGCTCTGTTCAGCTCATTTTAGATGTAACATTCTGCTTAAAAGTAGCTTTTTGCCAAACCCCTGAAGGGTATAAAGTTGGGCTGAAAAGCTCAGGCTCACTCGAGAGATTTCTCAGGCTTCCCAATTCAGTTCAGACTCTCAGAGGGGGAAAAAAGTGAGAAAAAGCTTTCTCTCCTCTCGGAATTTCAACAAGTAATAAATAAATAAACCTCAAGCAGTTCTTTGTGGATTCAGAGCGCTGCAGAAAAGATTCACTCATTTATTTCCCTTCCGAATAGAGCAGGGAAGATAAAAATTAAATTGGGCTAAATGGCACGCATAAGTTTGCATACACTTGACTTATTTGTTTTCAGTGCCACTGATCACATACAGACTCCAGCACTTTTACATAGGCTAGCCTACCTGGGGTTTGCAAACATTTCTTTGCTTACCCAACCTGAGGGACTCTCATGTAAAAGCTAAGATCACATCAAAACCGCATAGAGACCCATGGAAATTTGACTGCAAATGCTCATCTGCTGAAGACTGTGTTATGTTATCACTGTGACGCAGGGATGTGTACCACTTTCCCACCCACGTGGTGACACTCCAAGTGTTAAGTTCCTTTCTAAGTCCAGGCAGGAAAGTCTGTTCCTCCAAGGTCCAGTACAGATGTCCTGACCCTAGTCCTCCAGCATCCCAAGAGCATGCCAGCTGCTGTGTTACAAAATCCTGCCCTCCCTGTCCTCTGCCATGCCTCCCCCACCATTCATCCCATTGTCACCCACTGTGGATCTAGCCCAGTCCTGTGCAATCAAGCAGCCAGAGGTCTCTCCAAAGGTCCCCTCCGTGCCAGAAACTGGAATGAAACAGGCATGACAGGCTGGGGTGACATCCAAATCTGATTAAAGAGTGCCCTCTGCACCCCTTGCCCCAGTTAGCAAAAGAATGGGGTTTACTTGGAAGAAGGTCATGCTGGAGCCGCCGTGAATGGTGCCGTACTCGATGGCTGTCTGGTCAGCCAGGTCATCTACGGATTCGATGGGGACGTCCATCCGCTGCACGGTGAGGAAGGCTGCCAGATTGGCCGTGTAGGAGGAGATGATGATCAAGGTGAATGCCCACCTAGGGAAAGGGGAAGTGAAGACGGTGACCTGAGATTTCCCCATGGACTGAATCTGATCTCCATCCCCACCCTCCACCTCTCCATCTGCTTCTGCCCAGAAAAGACCCACAGAGAAGCCTTCCTTAAGAGGAGGGCTGACCTCCTTACCAGACTCCACTGACACAGCGCGTGGATAATGCTTGGGGGGCGATGGTGGAGCCTTGCTGCATGAATCCCCCGACTGGAAACCACAAGCTGTTGCCGAGAGAGTACTGATTCACGAGAAGATTGCATCTGCCTTGTGAGCAGGGGTGGGGGCTGTACCACTCGTAGGGTGTCAATCTAAAATGACAAGAAATGGGTAGCTCAGGTAATTCACTAAGAAATGGGGCACTTTGGAGAAAAAAAGCAAAAAAAGAAAAGCTGTGAAGCCCTAACTCTCCCGGAGGCAAATTTTTCTGAGGAGGAAACTCTTTGCTGTCAATTGATGCCCAGGGCTCAGAGCTGTGTGAAATGCTTGCTCTAAGACTCAGAAGCCAGAAGCTTTCTTGTAAAGATTTGCAAGTTTTGAGAGGCTCTGCTGAAAATCTGGGCATGGGCTGCGGGGAGGCTGGAGCCCTGTGCGCAAATTCATACCGCAGACAACCACAACAATAATTCCAGATATGCATGGACTTGATGTGAAATCAAACATCTTTGGCTGTGTTCCCTGCTGGAGAATGAGCATCAATGGGAAGTTCAAAAGTGAAGTGTGTGAGACCTGACTGCATGACACCACCAAGAAAAATAACTGTATTGGTGCAAATGGTTGCTCTGAGAAGGTCTGATTGCCCTGGCAAGGTCTAGGTCCCAGGTCTAGTTTGAAGCCAAGTGCTAGTGTTTCAAAGCATCACATACTTTCAGTGCTCACAGGGACAGGACAGAGGTGGGAATCTGAAATAACTGACAGCCTGTCACTGAAGTGACTGTAGCCTAGCTCTCTTTTTTTGCTGTTTCTAATCCTCAGCTCCCTGGTTGCTAAGAAAGTCTTCTAATTCCTATGCTGCAGTTCATTATACTGCTAATGGTTAACAAAGCTGGTGCCTGGGAGGGTCATTTTGGGGATACTGCCAATACAGCTGCAGGGCTCTGCCAGCTTACACAGCATCTAACCAAAATGAGGTGTTTATTTTCATTTCTGCATCTCCCACCCTGTGATGCCAACGAGGTGGAGGTTATTTCTTGAAGACTTTCTATGGTTGGATCAAGCACCAGCAGTAAAAAACAGTGCTCTGGGAGAGTCTTCTGCAATTCAGAGGGTCAAAAGCTCCTTACTGCTGAGCAAGGCAGAGAGCAGCGTCCAAACCTCCATCTCCAGCAGGAAGCCGCGAAAAGGCACCGTTTTGGAGGATCATGTTTAAAACATGAGGAGGGGGCTAAAGGGGCACCAAATCTCCGTCTGCAGAGAGCATTGGACTGCATTATTCAATGGTTTCTTCAGAACTACGTTTCTGAGGCTGTAATGGCATTCGAAGAAACCATTAAAGCCCTGTCAGGATGACAACTTTAGCCATGCTAAGGGACTGAGTGACAGCACAGTTCCAATTTTTGTAATGAGAATTGGGTATTAACCGTGTCCCAAAACAGCCTTCAAGCCCTGAGCACGTCTTTGGTACACAATGCCAGGACACAGTTCAACTATGTCTGAAAAGGCCCATCTATGCCACCAACCATAAGCAGTTTGTTAGGAGGTCAGGGAAAACAGCAACGGAGCACAGACCCTGGGCCTCGATGGGAGACATGCTGCAGAAAAGCACTCAGTGATATATTTTAAGGCTGATTTAAATTAGTCATAGGGAAACGGAACCGAGAGCTGTCAAGTGAGGCTCTGCACATCAACCAAGAGGCTGTTGAAAGATATTAATGAACTTCCTTTTTCTCTACACACTGGGTTTTACAGGGCCAGAGGAACCAAACATCACTACTGGAATTTGTGTTAATATCTCTGAAAGCATTTGCTGGTACTTGCCAGCCTCCACCCTCCTGTTCAAGACAAGTGGTTGGTTTATCTGTTGCAGATCAAGCATCTACCGGGAGCAGCACCATTTGCAGAATCAGTCCTACTCCCAAACCTCCTCCCCACCCTTCCCACGCAGCTGTCGGCACCAGCACCCACCACTGCAGCCAAGCACGCTCCCGAATCACTGCACGCTGCTCCTGCCCGCCCTGACACAGCCATGCAAACAGCCATCCCGGGGCTGCCATATGCATTGGTGATGTGCCCACGCAGGCACTTGGTGGCAAAGCCCCAGTCCTCAGCTGGTGGAGGGCAGAGGGCTGGGATGCTTCTGCCCCCTTACTGCGCCCTCCACACTGGTGGCCTGGGGGATGTCCCTGTGTCCCCCTGCCCAGCCCCTCACCATGCATCCCCCCACGGGTCTGGGAGCATGACGCTAGATGGCACCGCGAGGAAGGAAAAGGCACCGCCAGTCGCATTACCGAGCAACCAAGAAGAGGACACAGCTGACAGCCAGGTAGGCGAGCAGCATGAAGAGCCAGACGCCAGGGGAAAAGGGATCCAGGAACGAGAAGTAGCCAGGTTTGCGGCCCTGGAAGGGAAACAAAAAGGAGTTTGACCTGCTTGTATTTCTACAAATTAAGTAGTCCATTCTGAAAATGACACAAAGAAACACACCTGCCCTGATGCTAACAACGGATGGGAGCAACGGAAGGAAAATAAAGTAAATGGGGCTTTGCAAAAGCCTTGCAGGGGAAACAGGTGACACCAAATGCAACAAATGACCAAGGCCTGCAGCACCTCCCCGCTGGGATTCACCTCCTAAGACTATTCCTCTCTCCACCTCAACCACTTTTTTTCCTCTAGGCAAAGAAAGAAGTGAATTGATAGAAAAATCGAGACAATCGCAGCACTCTGCCCTCCCCATGGTAGGATGTGCTGCACCCCTCACCTGCAGAGCCTCTGATGGGGGAGTCCCCATCTGGAGCCTTTGTCCACCCAAGCAGGCTGCACACCACGCTTGCTGGGCAGGAGGGGGCTCCCATGGGAGAGCACGCCTGAGCTTGGAGGTGGGTGGGATCCTCTGCACGAAGCAGAGTGGGGAAAAAATGTTTTCATGCAGAAAAGGAAAAAAAGATGTTTGCAATATTTCTGGTTTTCTTTCTTCGGCCTTGAAACATTTCTTCTCTATAAAACTCAATAAAATTATTACTTTTATCTCAGGGAACATGATATTTTTATCTCCAGGATGCGTCAGAATTTCCTGGTTTTTCTCAGCAAACCACCTTTCCTTGAAAAGTAAAGCTTCACTGCTAGAAAAAAACCCAGGTTGATCTTCTCTCAAAGTACCTTTAATTTTCACAAGGATGCTGCCATCATTGAAATCTTGCCAAATTTAGCAAAATTTGTGCAGAGGGAGGATTAATTTCTAGGAGAAGTTTCTCAAAAGCTGAACACCTCCCATTTTGGTGAGCGGATGTCTCCTGCCACCACCAGCTCTGGGTATGCAAGCTCCTCTGCAGCACAGCCTCCTCCAGGGTGGAAAAAGCAGCCACTAATTTGCCTCCGAGCACACTCAACACCACCGTGGGGGACAGAGGGAGAGGTGAAAATAGAGCACAAGCCACAGGACTAAAGAAGTGCTCTTTTGCTCTCTGTGCAATTTTTAATATCCACGTGGAGCAGAAAACGCTTTTTTTCAGCGCTGTGCACCCCTGCCACACCTCTCCCACCCCGAACGCTGCAAGTGTTCAGGCAATGCTCATCTACCTCAGGCATCTTTTTTCCCTACCATCTCCTCTGAAAGACTCCCAGCAAAAGCATGAACTCCCAACGCTGGGCTAAAGGGTTGCATTAACACCGTGGGAATGTGAGCCCTTTGCTCACAGGAGCCTGCATCTTCCACCCTGAACCACAAAGTCAGTCCTGGTATCACAAAACGTCAAGCTCTACGGTTTCCCCGAGCACCTGTAACCGGGAAGCTGCCCACGAGTCAGAGCTCCTGCAAAAGCTTTTACTGTAAAGTCAGAGTGGAAACAGCCTTTTATCACATCTCGGCCAGGCTGTCAGCGTATTTCTTACTGGCACCTTGCTCTATTGTGTGCTGAAAATGTCTGTCACTGTTTGCTCAATGCAGCTCACCCCAGCAGCCGTTTCCCAGGACTTGCAGAACAGCAGCTGCTCCACTGTAGTTTGCCCGCTCTACACAAAAGCTGCCGCCGGGGATCATCTTTGACACACAGAGGCCTCATTTTTCCCTAGTCCACTGCCTTACCCTGCCCATCTGTGACACCACATAAACTAATAACAGCTGGTAATAAATAACACCTAACTTCAATTGCCACAGCAAACCCAGAGCATTAAAGACCAGAGTCCTGATATTTTACAGCTGTGCTTAATCCAAAGGCGGTGAATAATTTTCTGTTTTCACAAAAGTCCCCAGGAAATATAGCTGCTTTTTTTTTTTCCTTCCCCAGACTCAGAGTAGCACTTTAGATTCCATTTCCATTAAAAAACACTGCTTTACTACTGAATTATTCCTAATCTTATGCAAAACCTGAATTTCACAAGGTCGTGGTAGTTCTTCTGAAGACTAAGTTGTTGCTAGAAAAGGCAATAGTTGTTGCACAAAAATCTTCCTCTACTAAAAATACCTAGGATACTGTGATATTCTCAGCTCCAGTCACCAGCTGGGACTGTAACATCTCAGAAACCTTCTACAGCAACCTCTGCCCTGCATGAAGTAAAGAACCACCACACCATAACATCCTATCCCTGTATCCTTAAGGACAAGACAAGTTTGAGCTTGGGACCTACATTAGCATTTTTAGAGAATTCGGCTTATTAAGCCTTTTAACAAATAGATGAGTTAAGAATCAGTGCTTCAGACCATCCTGTGCCCATTTTCAGATTAATTTAAAGTCAATTCCCAAGCAAAGGTTCAGGTTCTCCTGAGTATAATTCCGGAGTCTCTCTTTAAGGCAAGGCCTCTCTTCCGTATGGGATTATCTTACTGTGCTTGGTATAAGCGGGTGAGGTACAAACATGGAAGTGGAAGATACTACGTTCTTCTTCCTTTCCCTTTTTTTGGTCAATTGCTGCTGTGTTTTGCTTTTCCTCATATTCTTCCCAGAAACCCAGAGAGAGACAAATGACTGCTACAGCCAGCATCTGGGCCCAAACCAAGGGCCTTCAGAGCCAGAGACACTGCTGGGAACTACACCCCCAGCATCCCGGAGGGACTCATGTTTCCAGTAACATCCTTTGCCCACCTTGCTGGAGCTCCTCTCATTATTTCAGAGAGGTGAGACCATCCCACGAGTCTGCAGGCTCCGAGGAGCACTTCCTCTGCGCTTCTCGTTGATCCCATTCAGATGATCATGGACTTCTTGATACCAACAGGAAGCCAAAGGTAGGCGATGTCAAAGCTCTTCTCGTTAGTGACCGCGCGGCTTTCCTGGATGCCCCACAAGCCCCTAGTTCCCTTTTTCACCTAGACCTAAACTGGCTCAGCTACCTCTCTTCTTCCACGGGTGTTTACACACTCAATGGGAACCTGCAAGGTATGAAGGGCACCACCTGCCCTCAGCCGAGCAAACTGGAGCTTCTTGAGCAGAAGGTTGTTCTGGGCAGCTTATCCCTGCCCGGCATCCCAGGGCTGGCAGGAAACTCCCAGGCACTGGCAGTGCCTTGGCTGGGGCTCCCTTGTGAGATGCTACTGTAACAAAGTTCCTTTCTGTAATTAAGGCCGTGATGTCTTCTCTGTGTTTCTGGGGCAGTTTGTCAATAAGTTACACTCATTAAGGAAATTGCGTTGGAAGCTTTAAGTCTGAGGCTTGGCAATGACTCTCTCCTGTGACTTTACAGTAGTAGTAGTTCTGGTTCTTTTCAGCTACAGTCATTTTCAGGCTGCTGCTACATATTCTTTTCATTCACAGTTGTGGATAAGAATAGAGATATTCTGTTCCCACGGAGGGCACAAACTCTCTCTTATCTGTCTGTTTTGAAGATGGGAATGACAATATCTGGAGTCTGTCAGATATTTTTAGCCGGTCCCAATACAGCTTTGTTAATTGGAAGAGCTATTTTTCCTGGAATAGAAATGTTCAAAATGTCCAATAATTGATGAAGGCCTCTTGCAAATCCTCAGATGGAAGCAGGAGAGATTCATTTACCCTCCTCAGTCATTCTTGGAAGCCTTCATGTTCAAGCCAGACAGAACTAGTTTTCTGGGCAGATAGTGGTGACTGAAGAGCCTGAACGTGCAGGACATCCCAGAAGAGGAGCGGAGCTAGATGGCGCGGTCCTGGATTTGTCTGTGTTCAGGTCCGTAAGGGACCTTACGACTCCCTGCCTGCCCTGCACACACACACACAGCCTGAAGGGACCCCAGCGCTCACCTGTTCCCTCTCACAGAAACAATCAGCCCTACCTATGTCATTTCTTGTAGACGTTTGTCCCTAAAAAAGGCAGGCAAGAGAACTCTCTACTGTCTCTGTAAGTCAGAAGGAAAGCAAGAAAACTCAGCCTGGAAAGGCAGAAACTTTGATGAGTGCTAGGTATAACTGCAGTGCATTTGGTCTCACCAAAACAAAGCGTGTATATTCTGGGATGACCACGTGTGATCCAGATGCAGATCCAGATCCCTCCCTCTCCAGGGTCCTTTCTCTGGAGTCGATAAGCAAAACCCAAGCACAGGCTGCTGTGAACCCTGAGCCTAATTTGGGGCCACCAGATGGTCCACAACTGACAGGCCAACGCGTACCATGGCTCTGGGCACACCTGGGGCCAGTGGTTGCTCCCATCCCTGCTTCAGTGAAGCAGGAGGCTCGCTGGTAGAGCAGCACAGGTTACCAAGAGGGGTGCTCAGCTCCTTGGCCTCGGCTGTCGAGCCTCCTCTGGCTGGAAGGAAGGAGCTACCCATTCGGTCCTTCCCATTTAATGTCTTTTGCAGCAATCAAGTAGAAACACTTTAAGCCTCAGTTCACTTGGCCTAAATCTCACCTATTCCAGTGTACTCACCACATCTACATTTTCTCATCTTAAGGCAGAGCACAGTAAGGACTTTCAGGGCTGATGAGCCAGAATCATGTGCTACCTAGTCCCTTGTTCCCTGCCATAGAGGCAGGTATGTAGGCAAAAGCATGTGTATGCTACAAATAAACCTGACTTTCAACATCCCTCTGTGCAGAAATGGCACTGGGCACCTGATTTCAGCCCTCTGCCAAGCAGAGTGACTGCTCAGGACTTGTCTCTATCTCCTGCCTTGCACGGGTCCCACCAGCTGGTCAGAATGGGAACATAATAAAACAAAGCAAGCTTTTTCTCTTAGCAGCCAGTCAGAAAGCCTATTAGAGTCCCCATGTCAGAAATCCATACTTGATTGTATCACAACAAGTGAAATTGAGAAAAATGACAGCCCCATTTAAAGCTGCCGTATTTGGTTACGTGTGATAAGAGACACACGTACTGTGGTGGCTGGCTTGCGGGGTGGGGAGGAGAAAGGAGGGAGAAATCATTTGCCACTGGAGTTACATGGAAATTAAAATAAAATGTCATCACACTGGCAGGAGACCAGGGCATGGAGGCAACTCCTCAGCAAGAGATTTATTTGTGGTTATTTATTAGGCTACGTCTGATCTGCGCTGTGATTAACATACGTCAGCTGCAATTTTTGACATTGCAGAGATGTTTTTTGGGGCAGGGAAGGGAAGGGAGGGGAGGGGACAGAAGCAGGTGGGGCTGTGGGGCTGCCTTCCACTGCTCTGCAAACCACGTCCTTAAAGAAAAACCAGAGCAATTAGCTATCTTGCCTTTCCTTGTTAAATAAATATTTACCAGTTTAATTAGTTAATTGCCACACAGCTCTCAGAAACTCTCCTCAAGCTAAGCAGGAAAGGTCTGGACAAAGAGGGGCCAAGTGCTGGAGAGGGAAGAGGGGGCTCCAAGCTTCCCTGCTGGGGAGACCTCCCTGCTCCTGGGGAGGGCACAAGCCCAGGCTGCCCCTGCCATCGCTCCTCGTGGCCTCGATGCAGCAAAGCAGGGCTCGCTGCGGGGTCACCTCACCTGGGAGATGCCCTGCATCACCCTTGCAAGCCTCCCTGGGTTATCGGGCAGCTTCCCTACTCAAAGTCCTAACTGGGTCCTTCGTCGGGCAGCTGAAGACCAAGTCCTGACCAATGCCAGGGGACTGTTTGCCAAACGCTTTTTAAGACTGTAATTATTAATCCTGTTCAGTTTGGTAAATGCCTAAAGGGCAGGCTGGAACATGGCTGTGTTGCGTTAGTCTGGTACCAGCGTGAGCAGCAGATGGTCCCTGCCCTGAAGAACTTACACTCTAAGTAGATGTGTCAGACACATTTATATCGAGCTTGCACAGAAGCAGCAGCAAATGCCTTGCACTTATAGAGCAGATCACATGCAAACCCTGTATTCCTGTGTTTCCTCTGGAGGGAGTGACATCAGCTGCACGCTGTTCAGGGAACGATGCCTCGTTAAGGGACTTCCTGAAGGTTACCGTGTAAATTGGAGGCAGAGCACGCATGGTACTCAATCCCCAAACTTCAAAAATGCATGTGAGAAAGCAAGAAACTCGATTATAATCCCAGCCAAGAGATGCTGGCAGAAACGCCTCCTGGATCCACGGGGCAGCTGGTGGTGTGAAAAAGCAAGTGTAGCAGGAAAGGGACAGTTACATTTGATTTCCGGGAGCTTGAAGAGTCTATGCCTTTTTGATCAGTTAAGTCACTGATCCTAAATTCTGCATGTACCAGAGGAAATAGAATTTTAAGTAGGTTTTAATTACTTGTTTGTTCTTGGCAGGAGCCACTCAGCACAGAGATATGTATGAGCAAGTTTGTTTATGTTCGTACCAAACGCTGCATCCTTAACAGCCTTGCGAATTGAGAGAGGGGGCTGGGAGAGGCTGCTTTAATTGTTTTATCCTTTTGGCTGCTATTGTTGAGCTGACGGGAAACGAAGACTGTAATTCGCATCACGCTCGGCACCGCGCAGAGCACACTTCCAAAACGCAGATTGGGAATAATATGACATCCTGTTGCAAAGGACCTGGATGCCAGAGCTCACCTCCTGTGACACCGGGGAACCAGGGGCTTTGCCTGGCCCGTATGGGCATAGCTGGGGAAAATCTGTCCTCTCCTGAGCTTCAGGAAGAAAGTAGAACAACAGGACATGGGAATGCAAGAGAATCTATAAGAATTTAAGACAACAAGTGTTGTCTAAGAAAAGACGCGACACAAGGCCATATACGTGCTTGCACGTGTGAATCCCCTGAGCAGATTCACAGCAGCTCTGCTCCGAGACACAGGCCTGTGTGTTGCTAAACAGCCAACACATAATGCTTGACCTGCCTTTTGGGCAGCAGCAGCTAACCATGCCGCTGCTGCTGCCGGAGTTGCAAAAGATTATTGAATGCAGCGGAGTCACAACCAGAGCTAGTTGCTAAACAACGTGCCTCCCTTCTCACTCCTCCCTGGCCAATGCCGAAGCAAGGGGGTCTGAGAGCACCCGTGCAAGGCAGGGAGCACCCGCAGGGAGCACCCTAAGATTAAGGAGCCTTCCTTGGGCTGCAGGGCCCGCTGATGTTTAGGATGAACAACTGAGAGGAGACAAATGAAAAGGGCTGAGAGCAGAGAAACAGAGCCCATGCAGGGCAAGGAGCTAATTGCCTGTGGCTGAGTTCAGCCTGCCACCCTGCCTGCCCCGGGGCAGTGCCCTGGGCCACTCGAGGAGTGCCATTTTGCCCTCTTCCTGCCTGTGATTAATAAAGTAGAGGACTGATCTGCGTGTAGAGCATTTACAGGAGGTCACAGCAAACAAAGCGATCCCAGACATCTTCCTGGCCTGATCTTGTTCTCAGATGTGAGAAAGCAGCAAGGCTGCACACCACAGAGGCTGTGAACATAGCTGAGATTAGGGCATTTGGGCCCCGACACCAGCTAGGTGCACCCAGAGGTGCCTTAGCTCAGCCTCACAGGCAGCCTCCCCACTGTAAGTGCAAAGGGATGGTGACTCCATGCCAGGTTTGCTGCAGTTGTGGAGCCACCCAGCCGCGCTGCTGGGCTGCTGCACCCGTCCAGCCTAGCCTGCCCTTAGCACACCTTGCCACAGCAGGCTCAAAGCCACACTAAAGCCATCCTCTGGCTTTCGCGGTGCCTGAAGCAGAAACAGACAAGCTGACATCTACTCACACTTCCCCTGGTAGCACCGATCTGACAGGGCTCTGCTCATGGCCCCCCACCATGCCTGGAAGTGCTGTGCGCCCGGGGAGGATGGGGAAGGGGAGCCAATGGGGCTGGGGGGTTGAACAAAGGGAATCAAACCCGCCAAGCTGATGCAAGGCAGCAAGACAGTGAAAAGAAGGAAATAAAGGTCAAGCACATTTGCGTTTAAATAAGAAACCAAAATATTTTTACGAGTCATTCATTTTTCTTCTATAACTAGGCACGTTTGCATGCAAATAATGGAGGGACATAGACGGTTATAAAATAAGTCTCTTACCATATGAACTCGGTAGAGAATGCTAATTCCCAAAGTCATGAACGGCTTAGAGAAATCAATCACCTTCTCCCGCTCTGCCGTAATCGTCAGCCCCGCCACAGCCAAATCGGCTTTCTGGAGAGAAAGGAGAGCAGAGAAGATCAGGACCCTGAGCCTGGGGAAGGTGCGGGGCAGGGAAAGCAGCAAAGCTGTGTCTGGGGCCATGCAAGACACTCGCTCGTGGAGGATGGATGCCCCATCTTTCTGGGACAGGGCACATTTGCTGCAGGGCAAAACCCAGGCTCTCTGGAAACCACGGGAGTTTTGCCGGTGATGTCCACTAGTTCGGACTGTGGTCCTGCACCCCTCTTTTCTCTAGAAATATTCAAAACCCGCCTGGACGCAGTCCTGTGCACCCTGCTCTAGGTGAACCTACTCAAGCAGGGGGGTTGGACGAGATGATCTCCAGAGGTCCCTTCCAACCCCAGCCATTCTGTGATTCTGTGATTCTTCCCGGGTGGGTTTCACATAAGCCCTGCTCAAACACACTCCAAACTTTAACCCATTCTCCGTGTTTTTCCCTTCCTCACCTAGGCATTTTTATCTCTATATTTACAGGTTGGAAAAGCACAAAGCTCCCAGTGGGGAGCCCACTGCGCTAAGAGTTGTACTAACAGCGAACAAAACGGCAGCCTCTGCCCCCAGGTGCTCACAGCCTGATTGTCATTTCTATTTATTGAATGCTTTAAGACCTGGCAAAGCAGAAGCCGTCAACACAATAAATGTTGTACTAATCTAAAGAAGATACAACCTCCTCCTTCCAAAGCCCCTGTTGAACACAGCTGTCCCCTTCCAGACAAGACTGTTACTTGCAAGCGCCATAGGTAGGAAAGCATAGCAAAGCAGCATCATTACCCCCATACCCTGAGTCATGAAGTTTACATGGGGGTCTGCCAACCCCCGACTTCCAAAATCGCAGGTTGGTCTCCAAAAAATTCAGAGGACTGGCATAAAAATTTCCAGATTGACTTGCAAAGCAAATGAGGTTGGGGGGAAAAAAAATAAAAATAATTTCTTCCAATGTTAATACCCTTGTAATATAGATAAGGGATTGGAATTTTAAATATTATTTTTATTACTATAGCTCTTTTAATGTCTGTAATTGCTTTCTGTAAAAATGAAACCTTCTCCATTCCCTTATACATTTGTTTGCTTCCTTTGCAGGACAATGATTATGCAAGTGGAAAAAGAGAAGGGGAGGAAAAGAAAACCTATTTGCACTTGTCATCCCTGAGTTTCATAAGGTCTGTGCAGAAGCCAAGGCACCATCAGGCCCCAAGACCCAGTAAAATATGCAGCTTATCTCCCTCGATCCACGCGCTAGTTGTAAATGCACCACACAAAGGCAAATTTGTGGGTGCATCACTCTTATCATGCTCTCTGACCCTGCTGCTCTCGCATTATTTTCCTTAAGAGAAAGAGGACTAATCACCTGCTGGCAGAGCTTTGCCAGGGGTCTTTCACCCCCTCCGCCCCCAACAGGCTTGCCCACTTAAAGGCAGATGGGGAGGAAGGACCAATGAAAGGCTGGAGTTGCAGGAGCGAAGAGCAGCACTGCTGGAGCCTGCAGGAAGAAGGAAAGGAAAAAGAAAGGGGAGGCGATCTGCAGGCCTGCCCAGCAAGGGGGGTCACGGAGAAGGGGATATTTCACAGTCCATGCAGGACTGCTTTATTGGACAAGCCCAGTGCCAGATTTTTGCAATTGTTTCCAAGCAGCTATTACAGATTCCTAGGAGGTTCAGGCTGGAATGAATTATGAGCTAGGGAGGATTTCTGCCTAGCCAGACATTTACCCATAGGGTTTTTAAAAGACACCAATAATCACAACGTGGCGTGTGAGCAGTTGAGCCCTATGTAAACACCAGCAGATTACTAAAATGGGATCAGTTCATCTATGGAACATGGCATGTGAGGAATTTTATCTGCAAGGAAAGTCTAAAGCTTCCTAAACCTCTCTTGTCTATACTTAAAAGGGTTTGCAGGTACTATCGTCCTGGGGAGAGCTCTCCCAGCAAAGCCTCTCATGAAGATACAGATTATTCTAACAACGGATTTCTTCTCCCAATTCTCCAAACTGAATACAATCCTACCAGCAAAGTCATAGGCTGTGGTAAATACGCCACATCAAAGGTGTTTCATGCAAAAGCTCTAAGGACATTTCCGTTCCTATCCAGAGGCCAACACAAGGGTGCTGCTGAAAAGAGCAACGCAGCCCCCAGGTTTACCCAGCCAAGTCACCATCCCTCGCCTGCCCCCACCCTCTCAGGGGTGGGACGTGAATGCCGTCAGGGAACTTTGTGCATTCCGATTATTCCCCCAACTATCGTCCTTTGGGACCCACCCTTCCAGATCATGTAGGCAGCAACATCTTGAAAGCTGCTCTTCCCTATGCAAAATATAATGCAAATCCATCCCCCTCCCTTTGCCTACAGAGCAGAAACTCAGCGCAGCAGAGCTGCCTTCCCTGGGCACACAGGTTTTGCGCCCAGGTCCCTTCTCTCATCTCCAGAGGGTCCTGCCATTTCAATAGAGTTGATTTCCTTCCGCTCGTTCCCTGCCTGGTCAACTTTTGTCCTTTCAGGACTTTTGGCAGCATGAGAGCTGCAGTAGCTCACAGCCTGCTCTAACCTGTGCACACGCACGTCCGCCTTCTCCTGTGCCAGAGCTCCCTGCAGCAGAGACCTGGCTCCTCATGGCTTGAGCTGGGGCTGTGCTCTGTCGAAGTCTCTCTCTCTCTCCCTCTCCCTCTCCCTCTGCAGGCTCACAAGTCAGGCAAGTTGAGAGCTGATTTCTGACAGCAATAAACTTTGATCTGGGAATGGCATGCAATGTATTCCCTGCCATTATTATATCATCCATTTCATGCTTTTGACTTTGCTTCCTGATGTTCACAAAACTTCTTGTGATTCACTGAGGTCAGCATATCTTAGTTACAGAGGAGCTCTGCAAACCCAAGCGCTCTCCAGCCCTCCCCACCGGAGCACGGGTAGGAGTTGGCATTTTATAGGCTAAACGATGCACTGGGGGAAGAAATGGATTTTGCTTTGTGCTTCTGCACTCTGTCTGCAACCGGGCCCTGGGGAAAGGGAAAATGGGAGGCAAAGATGGGGGGAAGAGGGGGCAAACACTGTTTGGTTTTCATCCTTCCAGCACAGTTGCAGCTATAAATGTCAGCGTGAAATAGGCTTAGGAAAAGACCCAGAGCATTTTGGGAGTAGAGACAGATGCTTCTTTAACAAAACACTGCTTAAACAAGGCCAAACTCTCGCTAGGCGAGAGGAAGCCCAGGTGGGCTGGTGTCTGAGATAAAAGCATGAGCTGCCACCACCATACCTGGCATTAACCGTGGGATCTGCCTGCATTAGCAGACAGGCTCGTGCTGCCACTGGAAAGGATGTTAAACACGGGGGCTGAGCCGGGCTCCTGAAGAGGAACAACAATTAAGCAGCCTTAAGAAGCAAATTGCAGGGACTGCCAGTCCGGAGGAGGCGGCCGCCTCCTTGCTGCGGATGCTGACAAGGCTCATCTTGGCGTAATCTGTGATGAATGGGGCCTGACGTCAGCCCTCAGCCCGGGCAGAGAGGATCCCGCCAAAGCCTCCCTGGGCACTGGGGACCGGCTGGGAGACTGGCCCTGCAGCGATTCACAACCTCCTGTAAGCTACAGAAACAAAACACAGTGAGAAAGTCCAAGTGGCGTAAGGCTTTGGGCTGCTTCTGTGTCAAACACAGGGAAAACAAGCCTGAAGGACAGCTCTGGGAGCACAAGGCTGGGATTTCTTCCAGGAGCAGGAGTCCCTGACTTGAACAGCACCTTGGGTGCTACATCCCCTGGGTGCATATGAGAGCACCCTTCTCACCAGCACTGCCCACAGAGCACTGACAGCATGGCCAAGGTCAGGGAAAGCTATTTCTTTCACTGCCGCCGTGCTTGGAGGGCCTTCTAGAAAGCTGAAATCAGTGTTCAACCTTCAGGATCCACCTCACCACCAGCTATTACCCCCATTGCAGCCCCGTTGGCATCAGCACTGCTGTTGCAGATGCTTGCCCCGCTGGAAACCCGTCCAGATGCGGTACTGAGCACCCGGCTGGAGGTGATCCTGCTTTGCCCAGGGGGTTGGACTGGATGATCTCCAGAGGTCCCCTCCAATCTCTGCTATTCCGTGCAACTCTGCGAAATAAGCAGCAGCCACTGCGCGGCAGTTTGGCTGCAGCCTGCTCACCTCGGCAGTGGCTCCTGAACCGCCATGGCAATGACAGAGCAGACTCTCTGCATCTGCAGAT
This sequence comes from Fregata magnificens, assembly GCA_013389945.1. Taxonomy (NCBI): domain Eukaryota; kingdom Metazoa; phylum Chordata; class Aves; order Suliformes; family Fregatidae; genus Fregata; species Fregata magnificens. The sequence continues at coordinate 213,731 of WAAD01030124.1, read as the reverse complement.
CTGTCCCATGGCACGATGGGTACGGCTTGGCTGTCGGATCAATGTACTGATTGCTTCTGCTCCAGCTGCCCATCTGATCTGACAGGAGCTATTTCAGGTTGTACGGCTCCTCCCGCTGGAGCGAGCGGCAGTCAGGTTGTGCACTCAGATGCATATTCTTGCATTTAAAAGGCAGGGCCAGATGAGGGTCACTCAAAACTGGTGTTTGGGGTTTTTTAAGGATGTATGTGAATTCTGCCATATCAAAAGTGACGGCCTGAAAGCCCTGGAGGCTGCAGCCCTCCATTTAAGCCACAGTCAGGGATGGGATGACCAGCAATCAGTGCAGATGTCAGCCTCAAGCCTGACTTCACTCGTGTTTCTTACCTTGACTATCTCTAGGGGTGGGAGGAAAAAGTCTGTGCCAGGTGTTCACCATGCCTGTGGCAAAAGCCAGTTCAGGTGAAGGACCAGGGATGGGGACCCTAAGCCTGCAGGGAACAGTAGCGAGACCTAACCATCTCACATCACACCCAGCATCTTGTGTGCAATTTTGGCAAAATCAGCAGCGGGATGCAAACCTCTCCGCCCATATCCTCCCTGTGTTTGCTCAACAACCCACGCTCCCTCGCTTCCCCACTCCCCCTCAAGCCCCCCCACATCACACTTGCCAGCGCGATAGCATGCAAACAGACTCCCCCTCCCTCCCTTCACCCACGCACAGCTTTTCTCGCTGAACACCAACACCCACTGCCGAGTGGAGAGCAGGACTCTGCCAATTCCGAAATGTCTTCTCCCCCCTTTCCCTTTCCTGCCATTTTCCATCTTTGGGGCAGTTGAAGGAAGAGGGCCTCTGATTGTAAGGCACCACCTGGTCACCAGCAAGGAAGCTGGAAAAAACATCACCCCAAAGCTTTAAGGTCATTTCAGGTCTTGGTGTTGCTGCTCCCGAGGCCAGACCCTTCCATGATATGGACAACTTCATCTCCCTCACTTTAAAAAGAGCTTTGACCACCACTGATCCCAGCCAGATTCAAACCACTGGCACAGATACTGAAAGATCTAGTGTTATTCCACAGCATCTCACTCCCCAAATGATCCTGTGCAGAAGGGAAGAGCAGGAGCTTGCTGTCCCCAGTCACCCGCCCCTCACTCACTCTGTGCCTTCTACAGCAGCATCAGCCTCACCTAAATACACTTGCCCTGGAAACACTCACGGATCTGCTGTGTTACCATCACCAAACGTGATGTGTTATTTAAACAACGCCAAAGGAAGTCTGGGCAGCTGATACAAGCTGCACAGAACACAGGGTCAGTCTGCATGGAGCGTGCTCCTGCCGGGGCTGCCTCGTCCTTCCTGTCTCCTGCACCCTGCCGCAGGTGAGCGGGCCGGGTTCTCTGCAGAGGGGACCATCACCTAGCGCTTGTACCCAGCCAGCCAGGATACTGATCCCGGCTGCATCAGAGGGAAGTTTCTCAGAGGTCTTATAGCAAAACTGCAGCGTCGGATTCCTGCCAAAGCTTCCTGGCAAAACCAAACTACACCATCTCTTCTTCGCTCAGCTCTATTCTCCGGGTGCATTCCTGAGATGGGTAAATTCAGGAACTGTTGCTGAGGGATCTCTCAGACACAAGCCCGTCTCCTCAGGGAGGAGCAAGGGAGCCGAGCACCAACGGCTTGCTGTGAGCTGATGTACAGGCACTGAGCACAGCCACCACGGCACTACGCTACCAAGACAGCAAATACAGGCATGGCAGAACAAGGAGAAAGCTGTCACATTGCCTTGAAAATACATTCGTTGGCTTGTATCAGACTAGTGAATTCATTTCAGCTCGAGGACGCGCTGGCAAGAGAGAGAAAGGGAAGACCAGACGATCAGCAGGGACTCTGAGCCGGAGACTACTGCAATGGGAAGGAGCGAGATGTAATTCTTCCAGCCCTATTGTTCCCTAAGGCTCTGACGCCAAAAAATAGGAGATGGGAAGATTTGCTGTTCCCCCTTGTTTGCTTGTTATGGCTAGCACACGTGTACGGTGTCAGCCGAACTGCTGGAGACTGCAGTTGTCTGTGCCAGAGCCGACAAGGCTAACAGGGGAAATCTGCCCCAGCTGGAGAGCGGCTTTACTCCCCTGCTCACTGAAGGAATGAGCAGGGTGTTCAGCATCCCTGCCCTGCATGCACAGAGGTACCAATTAGCTGGGCGTTTTCCGAGTTGTGACATCTTTCACTAAGGAATGGGCTTGAGTCCTTCCAAGTGATTTCTCCCAAACCAAATCTCCATCGGCTGATCACAAAGTTTACAGGTTTCCTGATCTGACGACGAGTCAGACTGCTGACCTAGACACAGGAGCCTCTACAGCTCTTCCACTAATCCCCCAAGCCATCCCGGTCCCCCTCTTCCTTAGCTCTTAATTAGTTTTGTGAGTGGGTCGATAAGATATGTACTAGTGAATTTGGGTCAACAACAAATTTATGTGTATATAGCATCCTTCTCAATCATATCATAGTGCACAATTAGCTGTAATAGAATTTTCAGCACTTAAGAATAAATCAATAGCTGGTTAATTTAGAAGCAATAAAGTGAAACACTTTTCCCATATAGCCTATAGTCGCTCTGAGGAGATTCAGTGCCATGGGGGGGATTACAGAGGCAAAAAAAAAAAAAAACCCACTACTGGAAAGGTATTGCATGGAGCTGGATAATTTTCTGACCTTCTGGTCCTGCACACTAGGTGCATGTGAGTCAAACCTTACTTTCTGACCCATGATCAGGGTCAAGAAGGAATCAGTTTCCTACAATAATACAGCACTGCACAAAGAGACAGGCACAGAGCTTTTATTTTGGGGAGGATTTGGGAAGTTTTGACCCAAATGACAGGTTTGTGTCCCAACTAATGCCCTCTTTGTGCTGAAGGCTGTATTGAGAAAAGTGCCCAAGGAATAAATCCACTGAAAGAGGAACACGTGTGCCCAACATAGGTTCTTTTGGCTCTTCTGCTTCGAGTGGTCCTGAAGTGGCACAGGGGATGAACACAGGGCTGGAACCAAGGACAAACCCCCTTGGGGGCTGACTGTCAAGGAAGGAGAGGAACCCCTTGGGCTCTGAAATGACCTCAGAAAGCAACATCCCAAGCAGCCCTGAATAAACACAACAGCATGCACACAGACAGATCTTCCCTGGCTGACCTGATCCAAAGTGCCAGTCCCGGGGACTGATCAAAAACTCGCTGAAGCCATTATAAAGACTCTAAAGAACAAAGCAGAGAAAGCTTTTTCTCTTCTCCAGTTTTTGATTCAGCCTCACACAGGCTTTGCCAGCTCTGCCCTGCTGAAGCAGAAGTAAAAATCCTCCTAAATAAGGCTCGAGCTGCAGAAGAAACAAATGGTTTCTTTGTGAAGATAAAGTTAAAACACTTATCACTAAAGAAAAACAACCCTCCAGAAGCTCACATTTAATGGAGAGGCACTGCCAAGGTTAGCAGGCCAAAAATTTGATGGCTGTTCCCTTCCTTTGTTTGCATAGATCACACACTGCTCTCTGCACCTTCCTTCTTGCCTCCCAAAAGAAACGTTGCAGAACTGTAATTGTGTGTGTGTGTATATATATACACAGAGAGAGAGAGATATGTATAAAAACTATGCCAATAGCCCAGAGCATTTGCAAACAATCGTACAGAAGGCTCTTTAGAAGAAGCAGACGGAGGTGGGATCTGAGCTGGCGTCAAGAGCTACCGCTCCACTAGGGAAGGGCGACCCAGGAGACAGGGCGCTAGTTCAGGAGGGATCACCAGTCCGTATCGTGCCCTGTCCCTGACCCTCAGCAAGTCTTTTAGACCTAGAGTTGTCCCACCTGACTTTAGACACTCAGTTGAAGCTCCTAAGGTAGGTAGGACAAGCATCAGCCAGGTCCCCTTCGCCATCCGGGGAAGCAGCAGACAGGTTTCGGTGGGCATCTTCTAGAGACGCTCACTCGTCTCCTGCAGCTGGGAACAAAGCTGTAGCAGGAGCCCTGGAGCCACAGGGGACAGATTCGGGCCCTCATTCCTCCGCTTTGCAGGAGGGATGCGCCACTGTTGTGAGGATAATGATGGGCTGGCTCAGGGGCTCCTCTCACACAGTGGTGCAGATTATCATAAATACACCTCACTGCAGATTTGCCACCAGCTGAGAAACTGTTGCTGGGTTCTCACAGGCGCTTCAGTAATAACCAGGCATGGTAGAAATCGGCGAGCAAGGAAGTATTGGTTTAAATAACATCAGCTTCAATGTTAGCTTTGGCTAAGCCTATTTTACTAAGGATCTCGGAGCATTTCATGAACTGTATTTAAGTTTCAGGATCCCTGGGGAAGAACTACCTTTAGCTGCGGAGGAAAACAGAGAGCAGGGAGGGGGGTACAGGCTGACTAAGCACACATGTACGCAGAAGTGTTGTCAAACCCAGCAAAAGCATTCAGCTTTCAGTCTAGCTGCTGTGCAGCAACACCACGAAGCAGAGCCATGAAAAGATCTCGATCCATGCGTGTCAAGCAAACAAGAAATGTTTGTCTCCAAAAACAATACTCAAACTCAAGGAGCTGAAAAGAATCTGCCAAAACTTTTCTGGGTAGAAATGTGATTCTTACTTTCTTCCCTCCCAAACAGTGTGGTTTTGTAAGTTTTCTTCAGCTTTTACCGACCCCTGCCAGAGCCTACATATTTTCCTGTTTCAAGTTTTCATTAATTTTTGCACTGGGAAAAAAATAATCCATTCTATATCAAGCTCTTATGCAGGGACCCCGGAGCCCAGGCCTCCCTTCCAACAAAGCAAGGACGCCTGAGAGTGCCCAGGGGCCCTAACTCCCACTCTGAGTACTTCGCACGCTGTCACATCAACACAACAAATACATTTGCCATTGGGAGAACACATTAAAACGGAGATCCTCTGGTCAAAGTCTCACAAATGGACTAAACCCCCCATCCATCCTTATCATCCTGGAGCACTTAATAAAGCATCAGGGCTTTTCATTGCCAAGTCCCACTAGAGCACAGTTAAAAAGAGCAGCTAATTCACTTACCCGAGCAATCAGCTCCCCGACCATCCCTGTCCACGTGCCGTTTGCCTCAGGGACTCCATACACACCGTCGCCAACGAGGTGGATCTTATAGTTGAAACGCAGGATCTCTGCCAGCTCCTTCAGCATGTCCACGCAGAAGCCCTCGTAGCGGTCGTTACCTTCCAGCTCCTGATGGTTCCACTTCAGCATTAAGTAAGGGTTTTCCTGCATTGAAACTGGGCAGCTGTCATTCCCATCTTAGCCGAGGCATCCCACCAGCACGGCGCCGAGCATGGGGCAGAGGGGACAGTGGGCTCCCTGGCAGCATTGGGATGGCAGAGGCTCTGATAAGGGCCACCCAAGCCAACCTCCCGTCCTGATATATCCCTCTCAACCAGGGTATAAGAGATACAGAAAGCTGGTTTGATCACTTGGAAACCCAAAGTGGTGTAAAGCTAGCAGAGCTGTTTCTACACTGGTATTCATTGGCCCCTGCTGCGTCAGGGATGTGTTGGAGGTGCAGCAGATAAATCCCAGTTTATGATATGAAGCAGAGCTAAGGGATCATGCTTTCGGGGCTCTTTCCGACCAGCATATGCCAGAGTAGCCCAATGACTGCTCTGAGTTATGGCAAGACATATAGATCCCAGCCTCTTTTGGCATATAGCCACTTCTCCAGTTTGTCTCCCTTTTCAACAAACTTTGTAGGACATGAGGAAATAATGCCCAGAGTTCTTCAGGATTTTGAGTGTCTTTAAGAAAGGAGCAGAGGCACTGGAAAAAAATCATGGGACAGGCAGCACCTGGAAGGGGAATTTGTTGAACAAGGACAGTGGTGCCTGTAGACATGAAGTCTTGGTTCGTAAAAGTTGTACCCATCTTGGCCACTTTCAGTAATTTTACGGGTAGAAGGGACAACTGTCCATTCCGACTTACCAGCTGTACGCAAAACAAGAACATCATTCAGAGATGAATGTAAAAATGGCAACTTATCCCCATCCCAGCCCTCTCCCCAGCTGCTTCTGAACTCATCAAATATCATTTCCATATGAAACATCAACTTGAGTTTAATTACACTGTCATGAATTGTCCTCAGTGCTGTAATTAGAGATCTGATCGTCTGTTCTTTATGAAATCAGTGTGCGATGCTGCATGCTGGGGGCCAAGGGGGGTAGGAAGAGGGAGTAATATTTTAGCTGATTGATACCCCTAACTGTTGGGCTAGTGAAGAGCTAATGGGAACTGTAGGTGACGCCCTCACTTACCAGGATGGTGGTGACAATGAGTGTGGTGTTGAACAGACTGTCTGATATGTTGGAGGAGAAGATCCTGTTGTCCATGCTGAGTCCTTCAGAAACGTGCCAGTGCCCGATCTGGAGAGATAAATAGCACAATAAGGGAATTTACAGGGCAAATTACTGTACGCACCTGCCATATGGCTCCAGTGACTGACAACTGTCAAGCTGGCCCTGGAAGAGGTGTTTATGAATGCTCCATTACCTTTACAATGCACCCCCACAACAGGCCAGCAGAGAGATTAACCCGCTGGTGCACAGCACCGGCACACCGCCACCTGCGCGACAACACCAAAAACCTGTCCCTGCTCGTGGCGGGCACTGCCTTCCCACGTGTCCTCCCTGCAGCCGCGGCAAAGCCCTGCACCAGGAGAAAGCCATGCGGTGGGCAGCCACCTGGAGCTTGCAGCGGCCAAGCAGCCTTCTGCCTTGTCCCCAGGTGCCCCCAAGATGGGTCCGCCTTACCCAGCAGCCCCCCTGCAGCCAAACCTGCAAGGTCATCCCCCCGCAGCGTGGTGCGGCTGGGAGCCTCTGCCGTCCCTCCCACTAAGGCGTGGCAGGTACGTCATGTGCGCAGGACAAAGACTTGGTCATCGCTCCCAACCTGGTGCATTTTGGCTGACCCCTTCACCTCCTCAGTTCTCTGAAGGTCAGCTCCTAAAGGGCACAAAGGTACTTCACGGGAGGCTGACGGAAAGGCAATGCTATAGCCGGGGTTTGGCTCAGCTGCACCATCCCGCAGTGAGATCCAACCGCCAGCATGCACTGCAGGGTCAGCACTACACCCAGGTTTGATGACACTGAGCTCTTCACACAGGCACCGTGTGTTACAGACACAGCTCGGAAGAACTCCAGGAAGTGCTGAAGTCTCATGATTTTACAGTGAAAGCTCAGAAATAGGGAGACGGAATTCCTGCCTCCAACTCCTGTCCTGCCTTACGCTGTCTCTGTAACTTTGAACAAAGGTTTCATCTGCCTGAAAGCAAGCAAAATCTCCTGCTGTCCTCCTGTGAGCGTCACTGTCATTAGTTAAAGGCTGGTATAGACCACTGTGAGTTCCTCGGCGGGAAAAGCCACTTCACAGGCTCTATCACAGCATTGCAGCTTCCCTTGCAATCACTAGAGCAGCAGTACCAACGTGGAGCAGATGCCTTCCAGCCCTGACCAGCAGCTCCACCTTGACGGCAGGTGGTGAAATGAAGCCACGTTCTCAGCAGTGCTGCACTGTGACTCATCTCCTCTATCTGCTATAATGGATGCCAACTACTATGATTAAGTACCTCCAAACCCTTTGATTCAGGCTCATCACACCCAACAGCTCCATGGACAGCCTAATTCACCCATCCAAGCATCAGTGTCGCTGCAGCAAACCTAATTCCCACCGCCAGTGGCGGGGACCAGTCCCCCAGCGCTTGGGAGGACATCGTGACTCAGCTGTGACGCAACACAACCAGCCGCTGCCTTCAGCCAGGGGGAGGAATATTCAACAAAGCCTAATTTAACTTCAAGAGCCTAATCTCCCTCCCTCGGAGCTCTGGGCAGGGAGATCAGCACCTCCAGCAGCTTGTTCAGAGCATGCAAATTAGGCTCTCGCTCTCCTATGCTCCCTAAAAGAGTCTCTGTTTTTTCTCGTGGAAAGACCAGCAGCTGGGGGAGGCCAGCTCCCTCCGAGACCTCTTCTCTCTCCTTTTTCTCCTGCAAAGCCTCTCTGCCCCTGTCAGGTCCCAGCCCTCTGCATGTTGGATTGCTGGCCACAGCCTAAGTCCTGTGACACCACTGAAGCAAGCTGCTGCAACCCTAAGAGGTAGGGGGTGACCCCAACATGCAGGGGCGTCTTCGTGGCTCCTCCGTAGCCATGGTGCCAGAGCAAATCTGTTCCCAGTTCCCTCACGTTGACACGAGCCGTCTCAGGTGCTGTCGGTCTAAGGCAGGTTATCCTTTCGCTGTGCCACGGTTGTCAGGGTGGTAGGAACAAATCGATTTCTCTTCCGTCAAAGAGTAATCTTATTATGTTCAAAGAGGTGGGTGGAAGGCGATACAGAGCTATGGGCCAGGCAGGTGTACTGCTACAGAAATGAATGGGAGACACGCTGATTTACACCACCCCAGGATTGACTCCATGCACTCAGTCGCTTTTCTTGGCAGTGTTTTGCCTCTGGCATGACTGATGGCTCGAGGACTTCAGAGTCACTTCCCAGCTTGTGCATCTGAGTCAAACGCAGCCTGAAACTGCAGCCATGCTGCTACACTGTCGGCAGACTGAATCGCTCTGGATGTTGAGGAAAGGGCCAAGTCCTCTCTTCTCCTGGCTGTCGGTACAAATCCAGCCCAAGTAACCGAAAAGCCGTTACCAAAGTGGCCATCTGCGAGGAGTCCCAAATCCAATCTCCTCATCGCTAGGCATGAGGAGCAGTGGGAAGTGCAAACAGGACGGCTTCCACTCGACAGCTCTGCAGAAGGAAAGCAGGCAGGGAAAGCAAAGGACAGCCACATGCATGTCTGCTCTCCTCCCTGGCTGGAGTTGAGGCACCGGGATGCAGCAGCGCAGGCAGAGCCAGATGAGTCCCCGGGGCTGGGGGCTTGTTTATTCTGCGGATAACACAACAGAGGTTATTCCTCTGAGCTGTCAGCACAGTCCCTTCTCCAACATTAACAATGCTCTGCTAAGGCTCAGCACCTGTCATGGCAAAGAATGTGTTGGAAGCATTAGCTCTTGGAGGCTCCTCACCAACAGGAGAGGCACTGGGGGGTTATTACCTTCACCTGACAGATGGGGAGATGGAGGCACAGTGACAGTGTGTTAGAGCAGGCTGGGAGCAGATCTTGGGCATCCTGTTCTCTTGACAGCTTGTTGTGGCTTACCTACCATCAAGCTCATGGCATCATGGTGACACTCTAGTGCAGGACTCATCTGTGGGAACAACAGTCCCAAACTGGGAGATTTACCATGTACTTCATGGGCAGGGAGTCCCTGAAGCAGAGCTTTCATCGGCCTGCACAGGGTCTGCATCAGTGTGACAGGATGGATTTATCCTGGCTGTATTCCTCAACTATGCACAAAGGTGCTTGTCTCTTGCTGTGATTGCTAAACAACAGACCCTCTGCAGCAATTGCCTCTCTGAGCGAGTGATCAGTCATAAACATTGCCTAATTTTTTTTCTCCCAGATTTCACAACCAGAGATTAGTGACAGATTAACTTTAATTTTAACAGCCCTCACTGTTCTCAAATTTGTCCCTCCCCTGCTGGCATACTGAGACTAATTGACTGCCTCCTCCTCTGACAGCGCAGTGGGTTTGACCTTGCTTTTAACACAGCACCAAAGCCAAACACTCCCCTGTGCCAGGGTACTTCCACCCCACCCTGGCTCATTCCAGCTCACCGCTGTCCCCCTCGCAGTATGATAAAGCCACTAATTGACTTCTCACGCTGTTCGCTGTTTCTGAAGTGTAATGTGTCAGATGATGTCTGGGATCCTCAGATCTCTCCCTCTCTTGCAAGATGGATGTCAAGGTGATTTTAATCATCTCTATCTACGTACAAAGAGCCTCTGAAAAACAGAAAACATTCACCTGCAAAATGTATTAGAAAACAATCAAATGCTCTACATGGACATGGATAAGACAATCCTGTTAAGGCTCTGGACTAGGTCTTAAGAGTTTTTAGGACTTGGGATTTTTTAGTAGTGGATATGATTGGCCTGTATAAATACACCAGGTGGAGGAGGTCCATAGCAAAGAGGTAGAACAGCTTTTGAAGCTAAAATGATAGCGTTGGCACAAAAATAAACAGATATAAACCATCCAGAAATAAACAGGCTGAAAATTAGAAGAGGGTTTATAACGATCGGAGGAGCTGAAGCGATGGCATACCTTTCCCAGAAGAGCAGCGAGGGCAACACAACCACCTGGTTGCAAGTTGGAGCTCGATTCCTCTGCAAGAGGGGTTGTACGCCCTCGTGCCAAGTGACAGACTGTGGCCTGGATGGAGAAAGTTCCCTCCATGTCTACATGCTGTGTGATTCCACTGCAGACCCCCATGGTGTCATCTCTGTACCTCCTTGCACTCAGCCCCTCTGCTTCCGCCATAGGGAGAGCAAGACCAGCTCTGCCCGTCCTGCCTGCAAGCGTCTCAAGGCAGGAGGTCTGTCTTGTTATGTGTCCTTGTTATAGGCAGGGAGCAAACACACAGTTTCAGTACAAACCAGCCCAAAGAGCCTCGAGCATGGAATAAGCAAGGAAGTGCCATTGCTCGTGACACTGCCCCATCCCCCCAGGCAGGCAAGGTCCCTCAAATTAGCTGCTCTGCAAAAGGCGTTATTTGGATCGGTGACACTTAAAGATTTCACATCTCCGTAGAAAATCACCAGTGGCTAACGCGATGCAAGTGGGGCAGTCCCAGTTCGCTCCTTCAGCTTCTCTGTTCAGACACAGCCATGTTAACGATGCCCGGCCTTTCAAGCTCCTTGTGGTGTGAGATGACAAAATACGACTCAAGCTAATGATTATGAAGTCTTCTCCTCAGTGCCCCGCAGGTCTGAATGGCAGCTGATGGCAGGGAGAGATGACATGGCAAGACCTCTCCATAAGCTTCAGAGGCACCACAGGTACTTACCACCCCCACTCCCCAGCTAAAAATTAAGGTAAAGCCAGCCCTGAATACAAGTGTCTTAAAACAGGCAGGAGACCGCCATTGCAACAAACCCAGATATCTTCTGGGCTCTGATTAGAAAGCACTGTCCTACACATTACATTCATCACCTCACCTTCCTCTGTGTCCCCAGGAAAAGGAAGGAGTACAAAATGCTATCATCTCTCATCAAGTCTGTGTTTGGAGAGCCTTGTCGACACTAACGGGAAAGACACTGTGCCAGGAGGAGATACAATTAAGTAGGTACTTGGTACACGGTGCCTTCATTGGCCCAAAGGGGAGGGAATTCAGGGGCGTCTGGGGAGGGAAAGGGAACAAAACCAACAAATGAAGGAAAGCCCTCAGAGGACACTGCGCAGGTCTGCCGCATGGTTGGCACTCCTGAAGGAGTGCAACACTGCAACACTGATGCCACCAAGGCAAGCAGGCAAAACCTTCCTCCACAGAAGCTAGCATGGGACACAGAGAGCACCAATTATTAAAACCTGTACAACCATGAGACACACACACAACCCACCCGAGGCCACACAGCAACCCCCGCAATCCCCTTCCTCCCCAGACGTCCCCTTCAGACAACATGATTGGCACCTGGCATAGCCCAGGCAGGACCTGATGGTGGCACGCACCCAGTTCACCGGGTCCTGGGGGGCAAAAGACATTCAGCTCTTGGCAGGATCTGCCCCATAACTCTTGCTGGGGTAACAGCTAAAAAGGAACAAGCCCCATCGAGACTGATTAGCCGCTTCTAAGTTAAAAAGGTTTGATGTGGCGGGGATTGCAGAGGGTCTCAGAGCTATCAGCTGGTAACTCATCTGTATCTCAGCAACATAGCAATTAGACACCCCTCTGCCCCGCCACTTCCAGTGCTCTGCCTCAGGACACCGGCAGAGCCTTTAGCTAAATGGCGACTAATCGGCCGCACCTAGGACCAGGCAAGAGCAAGGGGTCACAGGCAGAGCTGGGGACAACGTGCCCATGGCAGGGCTCCAGCCCCGACAGCGGCTTCCCCTGCCTCTCCTCTGCACACTTGCCTTCCCTGGGGCCGTATCAATCACAGCCCCTCTTCATTCCCTTCTCCTGTTAAGCTGCCAAACCTTAGCTCTTGGTTTACTGCAAATCACTACGCTGAAACCGGAGGAGTGTGCTGCAGTGTTTTTTAAAGGGGCAAAGAAAGGGGAAAAAATAAAAAGATGACATTTACAAACTCAGTCCTTCTCAGATCTATGGATCACCAACACATTAATGAGTCTGTGCTTTATCGCGCATCCTATGAACAGAGAGCAGCTCTCATATGGCTGGGGAAAAATTTCCACTAGTTAAGCTAAATCAGGAAAAGACATGTTTGGTGCGTTACATAAATGTATTAAAAATTGGATGTCAAAAAGCCCTGTCTCTCCTTGCCCAAAAGCAACAGCAAGTTAGAAAATCTAAGTGTCTCTAATTTGTTTGCTGGCTGGATCAGCTTCAAAATACAGTGAATTCTCTATCAAAGCTGATGANGGGGGGGGGGGGGGGGGGGGGGGAGAGAAAGAGAGAGAGAGGGAGAGAGAAATGGGCAGAGAGCGTGAGCTTGATTAAAAATAAGGAGGGAACAGGAGTGTTGCAAACAAGAGCCTGAGCAAATCAGTTAATATAACGCTTGGGAACAAGACTGTCTCCAGGATGTGAATGTCTGTTCCTTACCCCGTCCCCTCACGGTGGGTTTAATTAAATGATTTCTAATGATTTATTTGGTCATTTTTATCAGAAGAAGCTGGGTTGGTGAGAAGAAAATAACCATCTATGGCAGAACAGAGCGGCCTTTGGCTTCCCTTTGCAGTGACCAAGAGGGGTGGGCACGACCAGGCAGGACCCTGCCCAGGTTTCACAGCTCTGTCTGGGGACGCCCTTCCCAGCCGGGCACATCACGACAAACTCCTGGAGTTTGTGAGGGGCCCTAACACTTCTGGGCATTGCTATCAGTCAGGCAAGACCCCTGAGAGGGGGCTGCCTGACAAGGGGAGAGCAGTCAGCGGAAAGGCTGCCACAGCCCTATGGACCAGTTTTATCGCCACCGCTCTCTGACGGGAAATTTGGAAACCTTAGTCCCAGCGCAGCTTTCCTGTGTACCTCTGAAATGTGAAGCTGCTTATTTACCGAGCCGTTGCATGCAACAGGTCAAAAAAGGTTTTCTCCTGTCAGACCGGGTTTGTGGAGAAGAGCTGAGACTTTTGTCTCAGGGCAGATTAGGCTGCAGTCAGAGCTCTCTGCAGAGCACTGCTCCAAGAGGACCTGTGTGTTTAATGAGAGCTCCCTGCCACATTTAAACACGCCAAAAACATAGCTGTCGTAGTGCGGTTTACAGCATTTTCTTCCTTTGCTCCAGCTGAATGCACGCTCTTATTAATGCAGATGGGCTTGGAGCTGTCACTTTTGCTCAGTGTATGATGGGTTTGGGAAATGATTAAAAGGGCATTGGGGCTGTGAGAGATCTTACTGTGGGGAAAATGCCATCCTGATCCCTTGCTCACTCAGCTAAAGGCAGCATCAAAGCTGAGCTGTCACTTGACAGGTAAGAGGTGGCAGGCAACATCCTTGCCAAGGCTAAAATTCACTGCTGCCAGACCAGGAGAGATTTCCTAATGCCAAAATGCTCTGTCAGTGTGAGGTAAGATACAATAGCTTTTGTTCTCTGCCAGCATCTAGGAGAAGTGGCAATCTCCAAGAAAAGGGCAGGTGTGGAGCTCTCAGCAGGGAAATAAGACAGATGAAAACCCTTTTTCTGGGACTTCCGGTTTTTTTCTGAAAGATGGTTGGATTTACCAGTAAAACGCTAATTGCTTGGGCTTGTATCACGTAATCTCAATAGTTTGATATCTGTGGCCCCACACAGTTATCCTTAACCTTAGCTAAAGCCAGAAAATAACCCTTGGACAGAAAGAGAGTAACAAGCAGGAAAAAGGACCAACGCCGTGAGGAATCTACAAGCACTGAGGCAAAAAGCAAATGAGAGTCTGAGCTAAGCAAACCCGTTACAGAGGAACATGCACTGTAAACCGAGAGGTAAATTATCTTGTACTTCCTCCCGCATGCCAGGCTGGGGAGAGACAGTGGGGAGCTCCTGAGATGGGATTTCTTTCTCCGCTTTCCCTTCCAGAAGCAGTTTGGAAAGGTTCATAGTACCCTTTTTGCCCATTTCATGGGAAATTCTCCCATTTTTCCCCATCCAAATAATTTTGAGTATATGTGTCTCCACAAGCTTAAGAACAAAAGTGTCTTGAGCGTGAGCTTGTATCTAGCACACACTTTATGCCCTGCATTATCTCCTGCACAGGAGGGTTGCTGTGACAGGACAGATATTGGCTTTAACATCACCACCTCAGGGGCCTGATACATTAAGACAAATCTAAATTATCTTGAGACACCTTCTTGATGAAATGAAACACAGTGTGTTTGCTAATCCAGGCCCAGCGAGAGCTACCGTGACATCCACGCTGTGCTTGTCGCTTGCTGAACACCTCGTCTTGCAAAGAGGGGGTGTCCGCAACCCCCTTTGGCCCCTGCAGCAGCAGCCTGAGCCAAGGCCTCGCCAGGCTACGCACAGACCATCCCTGGGCACCGTCCCCCGGGCAGCCCAGCTGCTCTTACCTGCCGGAAGCCGTTGCGCGTGTGCTGCAGGATTTTCAGGGCGTAGTTGGATCGCTGACCTTTGCTGTTGAATTCAATGTGGCCGGTGAGACCTTCCAATTCTACCTGTCCAAGAGAGAATGAGTTACAGCGCCCATCGAGGCAGCTCACCCCACCGCCGGCAGTAGAGCCGGGGGTGGCAGCCACTTGTCCTGCACACCAGCCACCCACCCTCCCAGCAGCAATGCGATCCTCGTGTCTCAATCCTAATTGCTTTTGGAGTCTGACTAGGGCTGCACCGAGAGACGTGGAGGGGAGCAGGAGAATCAGCAGCGTGAGATGCAGGGCTCCCCAAATTTCTTTGCACCAGCTACTTTGGAACAACCCCCTCTGCAGCCCCTCGCCGCCTCCCTCCATCCCAAGGCTAACACTGCGCTGTTCTGCGGCAGGCACAAGCTTGTCACTATGTCACACCAAATCACTAGCTGGGGATTCCTCCACAAACCATTACATGCTGTTTCACTGTATCAGGCCAGCGTTTAACACAAGAGCATGTTGCAACAGAGCCAGGACGAGTGTCTAGCCTCACTGTGCAGATTAACCACTGCCCACTTGCTGCTGCAGCACCTCTTCAGTAACAAGGGCAAGCTACTGTGCCTCCTAGTAGCAGAGCCAAGGGAAGCTGAAGAGTTTTGTTGTCTCTGACTAAGGGTGAGATTTAAAGCAGGGTTCACGTGCATGGACCAAAGTGGCACAAGGGTCAGGTTCAGCTGAGCCTTCCTTTGGGGGGAGGAAAAAAAAAAAAAAAAAAAAATCTCATGAGATTTCGGTTGCACCCCAAACAGACTCAGAAAACATGCTGCTTCTGCATGGTCAAGCTCAGGTGTCGGAAATCACATTGACAAACTTCAACCATTTCAGAAGGCTGAAATTTCAGGATCTGTTCTCATGCCAGAACTAGGCTTGATCAGTTCCAGCAATCACACTTTTGGGTACAAAGGAGCCTAAACCCCTTCACAGGGAAGCTCACCTCTTGCCACTGAGGTCTAAGCAATTGTATTGCATGACCTTATATCAACTCAAGTTCACTCAAAACAGAGCTCAAATCACTTCAAAACATTCATACTTCAAAAAAAAAAAAAAAAAAAAAAAAAACAACAAACATTGAATTCCAGTTTTTCTGCAGCAAAGCCTGAAAAATGGAGAGTTTCATGTCGTTCCAAGGCCAGTGACAAACCAGCCCTCAGATCTCCTCTCTTTTCATTCCCAGTGCTACCTTCAAACAGACTGACACTGTGCTTGAGAACTGTGCCAGCACCAGTATGTACATACACGTCTTTTGCTTCCGGCATTGACAAGCACTAGCTCCTAACACACCAGCAAACTTCAGTCCCTTCTCACCATTCTCAGGTAGTTCATCAGGCTGGTGCCGTGCTGCCAGATCTGGGCAGACCCACAGGACAGGGGCTTCACACCAATCTCCTGGCTCCGGTTCAACTCCTGCACAGCAGTCACCACAGCGTACACAGCATCGAACAGCAGAGCAGAAGACAGCTGTGGGGAAAAGGAAGAGAAAAAAATGAGATGGGAAGACAAAAATCGAGCCTCCCGCTGCTCCTTCAGGACCTTGCAATGAGCAGGAGAGTGCTCTATCCACAACCTCAGCAGGGATCAGAGAGGAGCAAAATCCTTGGCCGCCTCTGTGCAGATAGCCAGCCCTACTTGCCTACCAGTCTCCTCCAGCAACACCCTGCACCCATTCAAGGACAGGGAGACAAAAGCAATGGTATCCCTGAACTGCAAAAGCAATGCTATCCCTGAACTGCTGTGCCTCTGCAGGCATCACTGGGCCAAGTGTACTCCCTTTGCCAGCCCCAGTCCCACTCCCAGTTTGTTACATTTCTCCCTCTCTTCTTGCTTGCTTCCTTACCCTTTATGGGTTTCTAACCCTTTCTAATTAAGCTGTGGTTTTTTGGTGCTTTGGTGACCCCTGATTAATCTGTTGGCCGGGGGAACACTCCTGAGAGCATCAGGTTTGTAGGTGGCTGGGCAGAATAAAGTTCCTGTGCTTACACCCACAGAAAGAAAGATGACTGTGTTGCTTCAGCCTTCACTAGGCACCAGAGAGTCCTTCTTCGACCATTGCTATGAAAGGCAGATCCACAAGAAATGAGGTTTTGCTAGGTCTGCTTCTCAGACAACTAAGTCTTGGCTTTCAGACCCCATAGAGACCACTTAGTCCCTTGCTACAGCCTCCAGTTTCCTGCTGGGTGTTACCTGCTCTGTAATGGCATTGCTGAAGCAATGTCCAGAATCACAGAGCTCATCCCCTCTCCTTCTCATCTTTGCTTTGTTTGCCTTTAATCAGATTTCTTTGTCCATCAAGCCTCACAAACTATGTTTTTCACCCATGCACAACCATTTTGATGTTTTTGATCTAGTTAATAATCAGCCATTTGCTCTCTCGTGTTCACTGTTGTGACTAAGATTTCACTTTCAATTATTGTCACCTCCTGCCTCTGCTGGAATTAAGCCGTTGCAGCTCATTACTATCAAGGCTACATTTTCCTCATGGCTACTTCTGAGAGCATCCTCTTACCATCCCAGCTCTCAGCAACAGGTTCAGTCTCTAGCCTGGGGCTCCCTTCCCCCACCTTACCCTGTTTGTGACTTATGGCACTTCAGCAGCATCCACATCCCCTATTCCTCCCAAAGCCTGATTAGGTTTGTTCACTTCTGCCAGTGGCCCTGCAGGGACAATCTCGCCCAGTTCAATCATCCCAACGAACCTTTGGCTTCAACTGCGTTACTAATTGGAACAGAGTGAGCCAGACTTAACCCTGCTTGATCTTACTCAGATCAGTGCTAAGACCTCATTGAACACAATGGCCCGGGATTACGCAGTTAACAAGCAGCACAAAACCTTAAAACATAGAAGCCGGCACAGGTTAAAAGACGATTCCAGCCTAATGCTAGCAAAACCCCAAACACCAGTCTAACGGCACCAGTAACCCCGCACTTTTCCAACCCTGGTCCAGACTCACATTTGCTCTGTCACATTCCTCCTGCATGTACCTGTTTAATGCATCTTACACAAATAGCATCTATGGACTCTCCAGTGAGCACTGAGCCACCTAACTGGCATCTGTCTTGCATCTGACCCTTCTCCCATGCAACCAGCAGCACCTTTGGTCATATATGTTGAGAGCTTTCTGCTAATAATAAGGATTGACTGGCTCCAGAGCTATGAAGTTTTATTACAGCTATTTTGCAGGAGATAGGCTGCACCACCGGAGGAGCTGAGCGGCCTGAGGACACACAGGGAATTGGTGGCAGAGTGGGAACAGAAATTGGGCACCCTGTTTCCTATTCTGCCTCAGCTATGAGATACCACAGTTCCCTTTGCAACAGCAGCAAGCCTCTCTCCTGCACTTCTTCCCTTCCGTTTGGGGGTAAGTCTGCTATGGTTTTTTGCTTAGTATTCACACCTGACCTAAACATTCTCTTCCTGGGAAGCATTTTCCAGAGCTTCTTAAAGAAGCTGATATATCCTTCTTCCTACCCTTGTTTTTTACCCTCAGTACAAGTTCTTTTCCTAATAGGACCTCTCCAGTCTGTCATGTCCTTGGCCCCTGTTCCATGAAGTTCTTTAGCATATACCTAATTTTAACTGTGGACCGAATCCCGTCCAGGTTACAGGATACCATATACAATTAGCAATTGCTTTCCTGAATCAGGAACCATATTAATACCAGTTAGCCAAACAAAAATGTTATGAGAGCAAACGCAACCCCTGTGACCCCAAAGTTTCACCATCTCATACCACATCAGAATATTGGCCCAGCATTTTTAATTGTCTCCTATTGGGTTTTCATTTCCATTTTCCCGGAGCAGTTAATGATCTCTTATTAGCTGGTGAGCAAGAGACTTGTAGATCTTAGTGAAGCATTTGACATTATTGATTGGAATATTTTACTCCTTAGCCTCGAACAATTTGTTAGGATTTCTGGCAGCCCCCTAATGATTTCAAGCAATTTAGGGATTGGGGCAGGGGTTGTGATGCACAGGATCAAGTCCTCTTGCTAGGGAATGGGAGTCCCTCCCATACTCTCACCATACCTCCTTCCTTTTAAAAAAAAAAAAAAAAAAAAAAAAATCACAACTTTCCTCAGAAGCACCGCATTTCCATTCCTGATCCTGCTTATCATTTATGCCAGCTATTCGCTGCCCCACTGGGCTCAAAGCCAGGCTCCTGTGCCAGCCTCTCAATTTTGTGGGCCCTGGAGCATGGCACCTGGACACCCAGGAGCCTGATAACACAGCCACATGCAAGTGAACAGACCCATGCCCCTCCTTTTAAACACCTACCTTAATTCCCCCTTCCATATCTCTTGAGCGGCCACCAGGATTCCGACCTAGGGAAGTTCGTGGCCTTCACTCTATTCCTTCCTCTGCTCCTTTGGTATCAAAATCCTCCAAGGCACTCCACATCTTTCTGTGGTCGCTGGTGTGGGACCGTCCTGCTCCACCGCTACCTGCAATGCCCCGCCAGCAGCGCTGCTGCTCTCCTGTTTGTCTCTCACCTCAACCCAATGCAGCATTTGCTCTGCTGCCCTACCCCACCTACCCAATGGCCATCTCCCTCTGCCACTATTCACTGGGTAACGCTAATAAATCATCTTGAACACAGCAAGGTAATTTGGGATGCAGGCTCTGTGGAGAAAACCATTCACAATTACATAGAATTGGAGTGCAGCAGCTCTTCTGGGTTCTTTGGTCTCTCTGGCTTTCATAGGTAGGCAAGTGTCTTCTCCCAAGGTTAACTGGGGGGGTTAACACAAGCTCACTGCTTCCAGCTATCTCCTGCAGCCCAGAAAGTTCAGATGAGCACTGGGTCATTTCAGCACATCCGCTTTCCTGCAGGCTCATGTAAGTTAGTGGTGCAGTAAGTGAAGCTGCTTGATTTGCACTGGAACAAATGCAGAGCAGTGACATGGTCCCTCGTGCCTTGGGGCCATAACCGTGAGCAGAGGATTGGAGAGCGAGCTGGAGGCAGCACCTTCTTAACTTCCTCTAGGCAAATTCGGCAAGGGGCATCTGTCACTGCTCTTGTGCACATCGCCTCGACTTTCTTCATGTTGCCTATAAAATCTCTCACTACTTTTATGTTCTCATTTTAAACCACAGCTTTGTCACTCTGTCACAAAAAGCCAATTTGCCTGTTAACAAATTGATTCTCTTCCTTGCATGCATTGCCTGATTTCTGCAGATCCCTGTTGTTTTTGTACCGTCTCTGCAATGCAAGAGCTCCGTGACAGGCTGCAAGTGAACAACTTGGTAAGCTCAGCAGTGGTCCTCCACTCGCAGGTTCATGGGTCTCAGGGGACTTCCCTCTATCCCTAAAGCCTAATTCTCGACAACGAAAGTTGCTGATAAAAATTGCCACTTGACGGATGCCTCATCAGAACAAGGCTCCAGAAGAGGGAGCAGATGGTGGGCCGGGCAGATGGGCTCGCTGCTCCTTTCCCCTCAGCGTGCCGATCAGCTGCATGAGGAGAGGCTGTACCCAAGAGCTAAGGAGGTGTTGTAGGGTACAACTGTGACACAAAGCCCTGGGAACAACTCACCAGCTAGAAAGGGTCAAGAAACAGATCTCCAGCCCTTGCGCACATCAGCTGGCAGGACGATTCCCACCAGTGTCTTTAAGACAACTAACGCTATGTGATGCCCTGTGCCTCAGGAGCAGGGATGGTGCCTGAGAGCTACCTCGGTACACAACAGCTCCTTGCTGGATGCAGCACACCTTCCCCCCAACACCCCTCTAGAAACTGACAGCAGGTTCAGCATGGCTGAGCGGAAGATCCCACTTTATTTTTTATGTATGGAAATCTCCCACATAAAGGCCATGTTTAAAGGTAAACTGATCTCCAGGGAAATATGAACAGATTTGGCTAGTCTGGGTTTTGCCATGTGGGGTTTTTTTTCTTTTCTTCCTAAAATATTATCATCTGTATCTTTGCCCCCAAACATAACACAGAGAATTAAAACCGTTAAAATCCTGTGAAATAGACTTTACAATCTGGATTTTATTCAATGACATAAACACTTAATTACAAACATCTGTTTTAGCCTAAATTCTAATTACCTAATCTAGCCATCTGTAATTTGAATGATTTTCTCTGATTTCCTTTCTTTGCAATGTGATTAATGAGAATGGCATTAGAGCAAGCAGCTCCCTCCTCCTTCCTCAGACGCGTTCCCAGCTCTAGCAAGAAAGCCCTGGGATTTTGCAGCTCACAGGAAACCTCCCTCCTGTCACTTCCAGCTGTTGAGCTTCCCTTTCTCTTTTTAGTATGAGCTATCCCATGAGATATCTGCTTCCCAGGACTGAAAGAGGAAGTTCTTACACAGAGAGATGCTCTCTGGGATATGAGACCTGCCAGATTTCCAATGGCAGAGACAATGCACGGCAAAATGGTACTGGATTTCCCTTGCAGACGCGGAAGAGGAAACACATGCCCTGCCTGGGAATATTTCACTTCACCTCTGCTCTGTATCTTCACCACCTGGGGCAATGCACTTTTCTCATCACCTGGGACATGGCATGTTGGTGATGGGAACCTTGCTATGAACATAGAGTGAACCTTCGCATCATCAGAAAGAAATCGTCTTTTGGTTAAGACTCTACGCTAGGGTTTGGGAGAACTGAACCCATTTTCCAATTGTGCTGTAGATTCCCTGACTCTGATATAACAGGAAAGTCACTTCCCTTCCATGCCTCAATTTCCCATTTGTACACCAAGAATAACAGTATTTCCTGAGCAGCTGAGCACCACCTAGCACAAGGGGAGCTACCCAGCACAGCCAAGAGCAGCCACACAGCAGGTGCTTGGGAAGCCACTGCAGCCCCCAGGAAGGTCCCTTAATGACAGCAGGGCTG
Source organism: Fregata magnificens (assembly GCA_013389945.1). Taxonomy (NCBI): domain Eukaryota; kingdom Metazoa; phylum Chordata; class Aves; order Suliformes; family Fregatidae; genus Fregata; species Fregata magnificens. The sequence goes on along the minus strand of WAAD01030124.1, from coordinate 192,228 downwards.
GAGCGGTTTAGATCAGGGCAATGCAGCGTGGCTGAGCACCCTCCCTCTAGACACATCCTCGGGAGGAAGCCTGTTATATGGCTGATTGTGCTTTATGAATGGATGAAAGGAGCATCCAGCTGGCTTAACATTACACTGATGGGCGATGTAGGCTCAGGCTCACAAACCAAACAGCTCCATTCAGTCCTGAACTCCTTCAGTCTTTCAAAAAAAAAAAAAAAAAAAAAAGTGCTGCAATGGGGCATACTCTTGCATCCTTTCACCTACAGATTTTGCTGGTTGTTCAAGACAACACAGGGTAAGCAGCGCAATGAGATCACTTATTTCCCCATCACACCTGCAACGCTCCTGTTCCTACTGTCTTCTGTTTGTACTATTAGAAGGAAATTTATTTTTAATGCCTCCAAACAGTCTCTGCAACTGTCATCCAAATAGGAAGCTTCCTGGTAGCAATCTATAGAGATTTAGCAGGACAGAGCGCCAGCTCACTGCAGCCACCTCCACCCAGGAAGGCTAGGAAAAGGGAGAGCAGGATGGTCCCAGGCATGTATTAACCATGGGCTGAGCTCCACGTCAAGCCAATAGGATGTGGGCACAAAGGGCAGAAAGCTCCTTATTTTGCCTGCTGAATATCACTTTGTAGTGATAATAAGGAGGTTTTCAGCAGTACATAGCTGCCTCAGCTTGTCAAGGGGACTCTGAGTTCATTAAAAATGATGCAAAGGGTTCCACTGATGGCATTTTCTCTCTCCCCTCCCCCAGCTCCAGCTGTGGCCCCCTGCATCCCTGATTTGGCAAATCTGTTTTGCAAACCTTCCCAGTTATAAAGAGTCCCTAGGGAAGATTTCGGTGCTGATCTGCACACTCATCAGGGAGATGTTAGAGCCCGCAACATAACACAGCTCCTTGGCATCTGCCTAAGCCCGGCCCTTTCTGTGCTATTTGCATCCAGACTCCCTCTTCCTCAAGCCATTTTCCTAGAGATAAACACACAGGGACAAATTTCACAAGGGAGACACTGAATCAAGGCTGCACTCACATACTAAATATAATTCAAACTAAGATTAGGCTTGAATTTAAAGCTGTACAGCCATTCAAGTACGGTCAAGCCCTCTGAAGCTCTACAACCACATGGTTCCCTAAGGTCCTTTTGGGCGACCACAGGCTTTCAGGATCGCCTTAGTACTCTCCAGATGAGGAGGCTCCCCTGTGAGTCACAGCTTGACAGCCCAAGTCCTCTCCTACCTACTTAACGCAACTAAGATGCTCTGTTTGGTTCATTCTTCCCATTCCTGGACCACAATCTCCCCAAGCCCGACAAACGTGAAAGCCAATGCAAGGTACAGCAGTACGACAGCAGCCTGGTGATGTGCCCGAGCTCTTTAGCACAGTGGTTACCTGTATTAAATAGTCAATACCATGCACCCATACATTTGAGACCAGAGTTTCTACCTCTGCATGGTCTTTACTCACACTGCGTTGCCTGTGTCCGCTCAGAACCAGCCTGCAGCTCTTTTCATGAGGTTTTCCTGATGGACTATAGCAGCTTCTGACTCAGGGAGGCTGTGAACAACGGGAATGAATTTTACTTACTGCTGGACCAGTAAAAGGAGCGTGATCGCAGTTCTCCTGCCAGGACTGGTTGAGGCTCTGGACAAACTCTTGGAAGAAAGTGTGAGACTGGTTGAAAATGGAAAATCCCAGGATGTTGACTCGGTCATCCAGCAGGCTGTCCACGCGCTGGAGGGAAAACTCCTAAAGGAGCCCAAAACAGAAAATGGGATTAGGGAAGAAAACAGGCACCAAAATCTTCAGAAGCACTCAATACCACTGAAGAGAAGACAGGACCACGCAGCTACAAGAACCTGAACGTGGAACCTACCACCTCCAAGTTGGGGCTGAAATCCACCCACCAGTCGGTGAGGAAGAGCCTGCGTGCTAACCACGACTCGACTCAGCGGGCTGCCTGTCTCAGGCTTTTAAATGAAAGTGTCAGCCAAGTCCAGTACTTTATTGGCCAAGTTCCACAAAAAGACCAAAACCCCTCCAAAGCGGGTTCTGGGAACTTTTCATTTCTGAGCCGTGGTTCCTGCCAACCATGCCTGAATGTGGTGTTATTCTTTGCAGTTTACAAACCAACTCTTGTGACAGGTTCCCTTAACACAGAGGTTACAGCGGAGGCAGGGAGGTGGGTGATATTTTTCAGATGAAGCCAGTAACCTGCTATAACTGGCCAGAGAAGGTGAGCTCCGTTGTGGGAGGTCCAGAGCACAAAGCTCCTTAGCAGATTTATACTTCCCAAGCAATGCTCTCTCCAAGGCACTCCCAGAAAAAGATCCTTGCTGTGTTCCCCATGAAAACATTGCTGTGCCCAGGTACTGCTACGGCTGAGAGCCCCAGACAGTGCAAGCACACGGGCAATGGTTGTCCATCCAAACCCGGGATAGGAGGGATCCTGAGGCTGCCAAGACCACCAGACTGTGGAGACCCATGTCTGGACAGAAATTAATGTCCTTTCTTTACTACTTTTAATTTCCCCCGAGTGTGCCCTGAACTGGATCCCAGCCTGGGTGGCAAACATCATCCGCTGAGTGAAGCTGCTCTACCACCACCATATCCAACTCAGTGATACAAAGTTTAAACTGTTAAATTAAATCAGTTCCTCCCCACGGGGCAATCCTGCCCTGCTCCTTCGTGCCATCAGGTACCAGGAGGAAATGCCAATCACAGGACGTCCTAATGCCCCTGTGGAGGGTGGGAAGGTGGTTTGACTGTGAGCTTTGGTGTGGGGCCCATCCTCTTGCATTTCTGAAGAGCAAAGTGGGAAGATGTATAAAAATGACTGTATTAAAAAAAAAAAAAAAAAGGAAAAAGGGAGAGCTCTATTGTGCTACTCACGTCAATGGAAGCAGTTACACGATAAAGCCAGTTTCCTGGGGAAAAGTCCAGCCCTCCTTGTCCTATTAGCAGGAAATAATGGTGCCTTCCTTACTAATTTCTCTTTTGCTAATTGCTAAAATGGAGTGAGAAGGTGGGAGTAATAGTTTCAGAAACTGCTGGATACCCATTCTCTTCCATCACTAATACGAATGTCTTTTGGCTCTGTAGACTCTGAGATCTCAGCAAGTCAAGTAATTTTTTATCTTTCCTGTGTATGCACGCACGTAGGAACAATGTCTGTAAATCTCTGAAACATGGAGTTACAAGACTATTCCAGCACGGCAAACTCCCACGAGAATGCGATCAGACACAGGATTAAGTGCATTTTGGACACAACCGCATTAACGTTAGGTAACATGAAATTGCCTGTGAACTATTGATTCATTTGAATGATATTATCCTCCTGCCTTCCTGACAGGTTATCCATTTACCCACAGCATCCTGTCAACCCGTGCAACGAGGGCAGATGGCTAATGAGGACCTGGGCCCGAGGAGATCCTGGATGCAAGCAGCGCAGCAGGAGATATGTTGAGCCCCTGCAAAATACTACCTACCCCCCAGCCAGAGCCGGGAGGCAAATTGCACGGGGCACAATGCAAGCAGCTGCCTGACCGCCCTCTTGGCTTCCTTATAGCAGAAGGAAAATGAGATGTTAGGTGCCAAAACAGCCACAGAGTCCAAGGCTTCAGTCTCAGGCCAGACTGTCCCAATCTCAAGGCAGCTGAAATCAGTGCCTTTATTTATGACGCCTTTTCTCCCCTGAAAACACTTCTAAGCTTTTGAGGTTTCTCAGGCCCTGGCAGGTTTGTTACGCTCTACTCCTTAAATTAGCAATTCCTGGGTGAGGGAACGAGCCCCACTGGTCTCAATTCACATGGGGGAAACTGAGGCAGAGGCACAATTTGCCCTGGTCACGCAGCAGTCCCAAGGCTGAACCCAGGAGTACAGTCTGCTCGGGCTGGCTGAGTGACGGGGTCAGTGCCAGTCCCCGGCTCAGCTCCCTGCGCAGCTTTTGGGACGGACCCCCGCCGCCCCGTATCAGCCCAATTTCCCTGGGGAAATTCCTGCACCCCGCCAAGGATGGAGGCAGCTGCCGGGGCTCTCTGCTTGACAAAGCGACCGCAGGCAGACCTGGGCATGCTCCCCCTGGAGACAACAATTTGCTCTGGTGCAAATGTCAACAGCACCTTTTTCCCAGCTCCCATTAGTGGTGGCTGGTCATTGCAAGCTTCGGTCTTTTTCTACAGCCGACGCTCTCCATATCCGTCTTTTTCTAGGCAAGCCTCCAGCTGCAGAAAACCCCATTTCAGTTGCTGTCACGCTCATAAAGCGTCCACCCCTGTAACACACGGGGATGGCATGGCCTGTACGCAACTCTTACCCTGCACTGCTCCCTGTCCTTTCCCTCCGCTCCAGCTCCAACCCTCTGCCTTTAAATGTTTTTCCACCAGACGTGCACAAGAGCATTCTGCGGGCCCAGGTCAGAAACAAGTAAATGAGCCATGAGCTGCCTATGCAATGAGATGGAGATAAACCGTCCTTGGGGGCCACACTTCATTTGCAATGGGATAAGAGAGATTTGGTAAGGTCAGGCTTGCTACGGAGGGCAAAGGGGTGAGAGCATCCAGATACTTCAGTAGCTGCCGGCTCAGCTTCTGTCCCTATTTGTTTTTTCCCTTTCCTACACGGTCATTCACCACGCTTGACATTTCCAAAACCACGTTTTGCAAATACAAACTCATCTGCCATTCAAGGCCTGCACCACTCGGCTGATTTCCAGAGCTTGACGCCCCATCTGTCAGCCCTGGTCCTACCTCCCGCTCTGCCCTCCCGATGGCAAGCGACGGCTGAGCCTCTGACGCTGTCTGGCAGGAGGCAAGCGCAGTCAGGAGACGGGGTGGAAAACCCTGCTCTTGGACATGATCTCAGATGGCTCCTCTCACCATGCATTTGCGTGCAAGTGTTAACACATTTACTTTTTCAAAGATCAGATTGAGGTAGAGAAATACTCTTCAGATTTGAGAAGCGAGACTCAGACGCGTGAATGGCTCTGTAGCGGGTGCACAGGGATTCAGTGTCAGATCCGAGGATTTCTCACCGAGACATACTGAAGCTGACTTTTGGCTAAGCTAGGAAAAAATTTAAACAGTCTGAGCACAACTATGGTATATATATACCTGACCTTGCCTTAATTGCTAGACAAAGCTGGTGGGGCTAGTGCTTACACAAAATAGTTTCACAGCCGCCTCTCCTCTCCTTGTGTAGTTACTCTTCCTTATCTGCAGTGCTGGCTGGTACTTTTGCACGCTAGAAGACAGCTTTCCAACGCGCAAGGAGCCATTAGGAAAATAACTCACATCTGCCAGCAGATTCTGTTTAATGGGGGACTCCAAGCCCTGGTGCACCTCCTCCTAGCCTCCTCCATCTGCACAAATACAGCTTTGTAACCACACACTTTCAGGCAAGATCAGGGTACCTGGTGAACATAAGAGGGTGCGAATCAAAGAGATGGGTGCAAGCAGCATCTCCTTCATTACCTCCTATTCCACTGCCAATGATTTCTTCCCCTCCCTACACTGGAACAATTGCAATAGTTGACCAGCACTTTGCCCTCTGTCTCAGGCCAGCTCCTTTATGCCAATCAGTGCAACCCGAGACACAGAGAAGACCATCAAAAATCATGCCAAGGCTAATTTCAGGCACACCAATCCTGGCTTTCTGAATTCTTCCCCCTCTTTCAGTCTGGTTTTTAAAGCACCCACCAAAAGCCAATATTCTGTTTCATGAGATCTCAGAAAAAGCAGGCCCTGAGGGTCTGCAGCTGAAATTAATGAACTGTTCCTGAAGAAAAATCCCCAGGCTTTGCTCAAATCACAGCAAATTCTGCAGCAGCACCAGGCAATTACAGTGTAGATTTTCTGACTTCTACTAGAGGGCTGCAACCACTAAATATGTGCTGTTAAATAACAACACTTAGCAATTCTATGGCACTCTATATTTTCAAAGTGCTAGGCACACATTAGCTAATTGAATACAAAGGGGTTCCCTGGGAGACAGCACTGGAGGAGTTATTAGAGGATGAAGTCACTCTTGGGTTTCTGTGCTTCATGCGGCACTCGACCTGCATTCTCGCTTTACAGCACCAGACAAAACCTATGGAGTGACCTGAACATTTAGATCATTGGGAGAACCTGGCTAATAAAAGCCACAGAGCCAAGCTCTGTAATTCATGATTTTAAAGCCATGAGCTTGGATTTTCTGGCGTCGCTAGCTATGAGTTACGATCGGGAGATTTACAGGCTACAGTCTCCATTCCATAAGGAACATAAACCCATAAGGTACAAGCGTATCACTCAGTGCAAGTCTCTTGACTTGCACATTTGGATCGCGTGCTAGCCGATCCCGACCGGGACTCGGCACCCACAAGCCCTCTCTCATCTCAGCCCGCGCTGGTGACCGGGCTCCCGCAACACACTGGTGGGTTTCCGATGCAAATCCCCCTCCTGCCCTGCCCATTTCACTCTGGCAGCTTAACACAACAGCAGCAACATGCTCCTCCTCACATTGTCACAGCACAGTGCCATGGTAATGTACAAAATCACTGCTGCCTTGCCCCGTGGGGACTCCCACCAGCAAATTATTATGCCCAGAATACAGAGGAGGAAACTGAGGCACAGAGCAAAAAACGGCACACAATTAAAAACCTGACAGCATGATTCAGCCTAAAAGAGATGTGGATTAACAACATGCCTCACAATGCAAAGCATCAAAGCCAGCATTCATATTTAAATATATAATTAATGAAGTATCCTCCCAAATCTGCACCTAAGTGATCCACTCCCAGACTAAAGTAGACCCCACAAACGGTGGCCAGGTCTTCCTTCACTACCGGCCCCGCAGCCACTGATCAGACCCTCCCTCCCTCCCAAGTCTGGGAAGAGGCTGGAGACTTCTGCATGGAAAGGGCCAGTCGAGCAGGGGATTATTAGTGTCATAACAGGCTGCCTGATAAGCAAATGCTTTTTAAAGCGTGGAGCTGCGAACCCTCGAGACTCCCCTGCACTGTCACGCTGTGGTCTCACTTCAGCGAGTGGCTCCTGGTAATTGCTTACCCCGCAAGCAGCGAGACGGCCAGCCTGCTATTCAGCGCTCTGCATCAGCTATTGAGCTCCTTCCAGCTTTATCGATTTCGCTGGTGATATTGTTCTGCATCACATTTGTGTGCGCAGAACCTCGCTCCCTGACTCGATTCTTATCACATTTTTAATAACCTAGATCACCTGGGAAGCAGGGAGATGGCAACCACTACCTGCACACTGGAGACAAGTATAAAGATGGGCTCATTTCATTTTTAGTGACTCCAAGACCTTCCCACACCCTGCTCGACCTCACCCCGTACCAAGCCCCTGGAAGCAACAGGATTTGCTCAATTCAGCCTACACTGACAGTAAGATGTCTCCCTCCCTCCCTCCTCTCTCTTGCTCACTCACACACGTGATTATCTTCCTCTCTTAAGTACTGCAAGGACTTTATTGGATTTTTGGATCTGCTGATTAGCAGCCTCCAAAACACCCTCTGATGCTGTCATAGCCCAGTGCTCAGCAGGAGAAACTCCTGGGGCTGTAAGTTCAGCAGGCTGCACTGACCTCATTCCCCTCAGTCCCAGCCAAGGATCTGGTCCTCTGATGGCAGCGAAAGCTGATTTACACCAGGCACAGACTCGCCGTGGGTCCAGAACACACTGTACTGTTCCTTCTCTATTTTTATGTGGGATGGGAAGGAGAATACTGGGCCAAGGCTTCCATTTCTCTATTAAGCCCTCACTCTGGCAAAACTTCCATTTCCAGAGTATTTGGTGCTTAGAAAAGCTGTCACTCTCCAAACACAGACTTTCAATTCCCATGCTGAGATTGCCTGGCAGCTTTTACGCAAGAGCCAAACCTTCAGCTACTGCAAAGTCAGCACAGCTCTAGTGACTTCACTACTGACATCACTGGATGCCAATGTGCATCATTATTCACCATTTTAGGGTTAACCAGAGGAGATAAAGTCTCTCAGCTCTTGGTTCTTTGGGCAAACAAAACTCTCTCCAGGGAGTCTCTCCCCAGGCCACGGGTGGCAGGACTAGTATGCTTCGTCCAAAGGGGCAGAAGGTACCATACTGGTCCTTTTTACACTGAACAGCTCTGGTGCAACTGCTCTGCAGTTACTCCAGGTTTTCACAGTTCAGGCATGAACATGTTGAGTCCAGAGCAAGACTCGCTGACAGAGCGGAGGGCAGAAGGACTACTCTTCTTGCAGGGACACCCAAACAAATGGCTAAAACATGGATTCCTCACAAGAAGCGTGAAAAGACTTCAGGCTCCTGTGTCACTGAGATCCCCTACAGTGCTCTCATACTGATGGAGATCATTAACAGCAACAAGAGTACAAGAAGGAAGAAAAACGTGCAAATCAACAACGGACATAAAATACAGATTAAAGTGAATGACTTTCCCAGGAGACTGGTGGTACCTCCCATCCTCCTCCGTAACAGAGGCACGCCAGGGACCACCACCCGAGCATCACTAACAGCCTTGTGCATGGCTACATGCTCATTACACGACTGGGACATTTGGCCCCTGCAATGGTCATTTCTTCACAATCTGGTACCAGTGACCACTTTCTCCCCTGAGATCGGCAGGCCTCCTCCGTTAGATGTAGCAGTGGAGAAAATACCTGCCTTTGCGTCTCAGGATCCTGTTGCCCTCAGGGCTGAGCTGCCGAGTCTGTTAATCATTCCTAAGCTCCTCTAAGAACACATTTATTTATTTACTCAAGTGGACAGTATTATGTTAAGTGCTTTATGGTTTTCTTGAAGGGCTCAGTTTATTTATAAACTATTGAAAGAGTCAATAAGTTTATAATGGGCCACATGTAAAAATCAATTTCTCTGGAAGAAAAAAAAGTCATCACAGCAACAAATTGTGGCCTTTTGAGTAGGTAAGTGGATGTGAGAGATCTACCCAAGGCACTGTTATTCGGCCATTCATGTAGTTAAAGAGGAATTGGGATCTCAATGAACTCAGGGACAATTTAGGGGAACTGTCCATACATAATCTGCTTGCTCTTACAAAGTTGACGCATCACAAAAGCATCAGTGTACCATATCCTAGGATGGGTCTTTTACCTCCTCATGCAAGGAGAGCTATTAAATTTTGGAGGCTGTTCTTCGAATGAGAGCACTTTAGGAAAATACATTGCCCACATCCTTAGTGAAAGCAATTTACTTCAACTTCTCTGCAGGGAGCCGGTGGTTTGAAGAGTGACAAATCCTCAAAGAGCAAAGAGGTCAAGTGCTAATGTTGGGACCTGAAAAGCACAGCTCTTGGAAAACATGGGGTAGAAAGTCTGAAAGACAAATAGGACAAGACAGCATGAGGGCAGAGGAAAAGAGAGGTTCGCTCTCACATCAGAGGGCCTGGGCTGCATCTGAGAGAATGATTTACTCAACAACTGGAAATCAAGTACAGGATGGACTCTGAACAATGCATAAAGAAGACCCAGACAGGTAAGGTAGCACAGGCAGCAAAATGCAGGGAGGTACAGTTATTGCTTCGTCTAAATCCTCCTTTTCTCATGCTAACTAGAATGAGGAGAAATTGCTTTGGCATCCTTGCAAAAATCTGATTTGTTTGCCCTGCTACCACATGCCACTGAAAATATGAACCATAAATCTAGGGAATGATCGGGACTCTACAAAAAGCTTTACATGAGCTACTGGGAATCAGGAAGCCTGGCTGGACTGCAAGGTAAAATTTGTCAAAGCATTAACAAGAGAGTCCACCTTCTTCACTTGTGCAAGGGAGACCGAGGGTGCTTGCGGCCAGCAGACCTGGTGCATCAAGGCCAAACACCACAGCCTGTGCTGTAGCTCACGCCACAGAACCAGACACAGAAAGAGAAGGTCATTACGCCAAGAGGAGGTAATTTCACAAAGCAGGACTAAAAACCTAAGCTCCACAGTCCCAGCCAAAAACTAACCCGTAGTCCACTTTCCCTCTGCTTTACTTTATATCATTCCCTCCTTCCAAAGGATGTTACTGTAATGGCAAGCTACCGCTGAAACATGTGATGTTGTCTGGGTGATTTGGATGCTAGTTTCCCCTTCAGTTCCAACAGGGCATCCAGAGCAACAATTCAGCTTTGAAAACCTCATCCTATATGAAGACCAACCTCTTTATAAATCACTAACAAAGAAAAAACAGGAAACAAAAAAAACCCCCAAAACTGGTTTATCTGGTCTCTGGAAATTGAATACAGCAGCTGTTTTATCAGCAACAACACCTCCGCACAATATTGTCGGGGAACAAAACTGCATCCAATGAACAGAGCATCTGACTCAAGGCACTACTGAAACTCCTTTACACCTTCCTTCTTACAGTAATAATTTTAATTGTTTCAATTATTTCCATCTAATCTCCTTGATAAATGTTTTGAAATTTAAACCCAGCCTGAGGTCCATACGTTACATTAAAAAAAAAAAAAAAAAGAGGAAAAATAAAAGACAAAACCAACAAGAAGCTACACAGAATTAACAAGCTAAAATAATTAATTGTAGCACGGGATTTTGGAGGAATCCAACACCCCTCCTGCTCTGTGCTGCTGATTTCAAGGATTTCCGGCACTAGGAGGAACATTTTTTTCTATGCACAACAGCCTACTAGCAATGCTCTATTTATGTACTGGCATTATTAGTATTATTACTACTACTACTACTGTTATTATTATGGAGCACAGCATCGCCTCCTTACACGGTCATAAGCGTGTGGATACACAGAAACCCTGTGCCTTGCCAGGGAGCTGGGAAGGGACGATGAGTAGCTCTGAGCTCATCTCAGCACCGCACAAACCAAGGCGCAGGGAGCAGCTGGCCACTGGGTCAGCATTTGCCATTAATCATTGGGAAATTGCAGCCCACCCAGAAGGGTAAGCTCTGCAGCAAGGGAGTTTGTCACCGTGTGGAGATGCCATGAAGAAACTGGGGTCGAGATTTTTTTTGCAAGGGGACTGAGGACAAGGGGTGCTTGGTTGCCACGAGTACCCCATACACAGATGATGGACGTGGGGAAGAAAAATGCAACAGACCTGCTCTGTTCTGTGAGTTTCATTAGGACTCCTGGAAAATTTGTTGAGCTTCTATTGCTGACAAAAAGGGTCCCTTGAGCTGGCTGAAGGAGGCTGATAATGAATTCACATGCAGTAAATTAGCCTGTGGATATTTTTACATCAGGCTGCTTGCCTCAGCTCCGATGGAAATGCATTGGGGGCCAAGGACTTCCTCCTCATTTGCTCCCACAATCTCCTGCCAAAGGCGGGCATCTGCTTTCACGCACCACTCTGCCTACCCACCGAACGGCGGGGAGAGCAACGCTGACGCTATCTGCAGTCATCAGGCTGGCTACGGAGGAGCCGTCACCCCCGAATTGCTCTCCCCATGGACCAGCGCCAGGGGAGTTGCAGCAACTTGCCTCCATCTAATGCTCCGCAGAGAGAAGAGCTGCAACACGCAACTAGCTGTCGGCTGGGATGTGCTTATTAAATAAAATTAATGCTAGAAGACAGAAACAGAATTCCCCTCTAGTGCCGCAGGGCAGGTGTTTAATTCAGCATTTTATCCCCTTTTCTATTCTTTTTTTGCCTGAAATATTTTTCCATCTCCAAGTAGCTTAATGCTATACAGACTGTCTATTCCCCTTCTGATGGGTTGTCCCTCCATTTAAAGCCATCTTTTTTGCTTGCTCCCCTTGACAGTAGTTCACTATGATTTTATCTTTTCTATTAGGCAGTGATTGCAAAACCTCAGAGGGTTCATTAGGAGCTTGATAATCCCTCCAGATTTATTAGTCTAAATTGCTCACTCCCATCTCTCATCCCCATTTAAATATTACTAATTTCCTTAAACATCTCTTCCATCTGCCCAGGTTTTGCCCGATGTCACCTTTCTTTAACAGTCCCTGCCAAAAATCCAGTTAGTTCTGCTGAGGGCTGGTCTTTTGAACAAAGTGGTAAAATAACCTGGGTAAACAGATTAATATCCTGTGAGAGTGAATGGCAACAAAACTCATTTCTTTCTCACCTGTCTCAGCTGCCATAACTGCATTGCGCTAGATGAATGGGTTTCAAAGACAAAATTCACCTCTTGACCTCAAGCAAACGCTTAATCACACCTGTGCTCAAAACCAGTGTGATGGCGGTGGGGAGCTTAATTTTTACAGTTATTTCTGTTGTCCAAGCACCATCCAGGAACACAGACTCCACTGTGCTGTGTGCAAATAGAAATCCCTTACTACGTGCATAGTCCTGGTCCGTGCGGTGCACGGTGACTGCTGGGACTGGGGAGGGCAAGTGGAAGAAGAAACAGTTGTTGGGACCAGAGGGCAACAAGAAAACTACTTGCTGGGACTGGGAAATGATTGGAGTGGTTTACCGTTGTGAGCAGGATCTGATGGGGACGGCCACCATCCCTTACCAGCTCTACCAGCAGCACCAGCACAGTTACACTCTGACTCGGGGCTGGCACGGGGGGTGAGAGATCACAAAGCAGCAGCCACTGCCTTAAAACAAGTGACCTTCACCTCCCAAGGGCGCAGCTCTTCCTCCAGCGTCTATCACCGGCTGATGCCCTCCAGGTACATCCCTTCCTTTTGCTTTCCTGCCCAGTGCCAATCATTTGCATGGGGATAAACAGGGGCCATGAAGCTTGTTCTTGCTGGACTGATACTGAGCAAGGTTAGGACCTATGGATCGAGCGCTAAGCAGGAATCAGAATGTTATTAGTTCAGGTAGGAAGCTTGTGGCTTTTTCTATTTTTTTGCATTTTTCTCTTTTCTGACATCTCCTTTCCCCGTCCCTTTTCCATTCTCTGTCCCAATTGCTCTCTTGGCTTTCAACCCCTCCATTTCCCCCCTTCCCCCTCCTCCTCTCCACTCCAGCTCTCCTGCCTACACGTTCGGCTCCATCCATTCCCGTCTGTCTCCCACCCAAACACAAAGCGTGATTCAGCTCTCGGCTTTCCTGGCACACACACACCCTGGCATAAATATTAATAGAAATTAGAGAATATGAGTATCATTTGGGGTTGGAAGGCACCTCCACTTAATCATCCAGCCCATCTTGCTGCACTCAGGTTTTCATCATCCCCCCAACAGCATTAATAAGTAGGTATCTTGTCTCCCCGGCAGTAGCATTTCCCCCACGCCACTTGGCAGCCTGTTCAAGAGCCTTGTAGCTACTGCAGCAAGAGAAGTTTCTCTGATGTTTATTTTGGGTTTCCCCCTGCTGCTGCCTAAGCCCATTACTCCTTGTTTAGCACAGTACTCAGGGATTTAACCACACGATTCCCCCATTAATGTTATTAGTAGCTATAAAGCCAAATCACCAGGGGCCATGCTGAAGATATACCCCGCTCTGCCTCTCAACATTTATGGTATCATCCTTCCTTGGTCTTACACAGCCGCTCTCAGAGGCGCAGCAGAAAAGCACAGGGCTGTGGTGCCCTCTGCATGCATGCCTCAGTGTAGCTTGCCCTTCTCCCGGTGCAGGGAACGGGCTCTGGGGCTGACACCTCCAGCATAACCCTCCTGAGCCCTAGGTTGGGAACCACCTGTCTGCTGATGCTTCTGAAGGACCTGCACATCTCATCGCACTGGCTCCAGTCACAATGTCTACAAATCCTGCCTTTGGCAGCTGCACGGGATCGGTCGGTGCTGCTGGGCACCCATCAGCTCTCACCTCCCGAAGGCCAGGGCAAGACTTTCCCTGGCTGATGCTCAGGTTTGCAGGGGGACACCCCTCCTTGCCTCCCTCCCCCTCCACCGCAAATCCCCGGCTCCGCAAGCACGTGGCTCTTCCCAACACTCCCACGGGCCGGGGAGATCCGCCCCCATTAACATGACTCTACACGCACACGGGAGAAAAGCCGAGAAAAACTTCTTACCAGATTAGTGAAGATATACGTGTAATAGGCAGACGCCATTCCCAGTTCAGCTGCCTGTGAAGGAGAGGAAAGGAGATTAGAACAGAGCCTGACAATCTTCAATCTCCACTCCGGCAAGGCATAGACTGGGCCACATTTGCTTTTTCATCCTTATCGCTCCGTGCAAGCGCTGCTGTCTTCCTGCAGGCAGGGAAGGGTGGGACACAGCAACATAATTTGACCTGCGAAATTAAAGTCCGGGGAACCAATTTTTCAGCAGGACTGAGCCTACCTCTGAGTTCTCCTCTCCACGACAGCACTGGCAAAGCACCTGCACAGGGGCTGTCTGGCAGAGAGAAACCACCCAACACTACCATAGCTCCAGACCCCTGTGACCATCCCCGCTCCCTCTGTGGCACGGTGCAAGACGACTTTCGGGGATTTCTGCACGTGGCCCCGTCCCGCGGGTGTATCCAGCCAAGGACAACCTGGAAGGAAGATGTCCATTGGAAGTAGAAGCTTTTGCACCCCCAACAGCAACAGCCGGTACAGAACCTGGCAAGGCAAGGTGGGGTCCTGCAGCCCCATCCTGAGGTCCCCAGAGCCCCTTGGGATGAGGAGTTCCTTGGGTGTACTGTGTGTTCGGAGGAAAGCGAGGCTGGCTGAGGTTTGCTGCTTTGTTAGTGGATGCTGCTCTTCTCCTGTTCAACTATCAACATCTTTTTGAACATAATGAAGGAAAGCAGCAGTTGAGAGCGCTCAGGGCTTGTCTCCTTTCACTACAAACAATGTGATGCAGACAGCAAGGCAGAAAGAGCTCTTCTGGACTTACAGAAAAAGGACAGTCATCCCACTGGTAGTTCTCCCAGATGTATCAGTCAGATTTGGGCTCCAGTCCCACAAATTAATTAGGATGAATGAAACCTAGCAACTCAGCCTGTTCTCCAGAATTTAGACAGGGTTGAGATGGCCACAGAAACAGAAAAAGAGAGGGTGAAAGTGTATGGAGATGCAGAGAGGAGAACACAGATTTTTTCCATGGGCTGATCTGTTCTAGAGATCACAGACCAGATCATTGAAGTCCTTTTCCAAAATTCAAAATTCTCAGTAAACAAGGAGTTGCTTGTGGGAACAGATGCTCAGGAAAGTGGGGGATTAATCTGCAGATCCTCCTGAAAGCCTATGTTTCACTGCCAAGCACAGCTGGTCTCAAATCATGCTTCCGGACCTTGGCAAAGAGGTTTTCCCACCATCCCAGACCACACAGAGGAACTGGAGGCAGGGAGGGAAGGACCAAAGGCAGCACCTCCTTACTTGCTTTTAGTCCCTCTCCATCTCCCCCAGAAGCTGGAAGATGGCAACAACAGAAAGGGCATGAAGGAAAGATACAGCGAAGGGGAGGCTTAGATTGCACCTCTCCCTATTCCTGCCTATTCTTTACCTATTTCTGCGCAAAACTGACATCACCACCATTGCAGTGGGAGTGGACGCGGACAGAGGGGAAAGCTTTACATGCCCGCAGTTGATTGACGGTGGCTTAGGTCTGGCTGTGCCCAGCCCTTCGGTTGCACATTGTCGCCCTGTCCCTTGCCCAGGTGGCAAAACGGACACAGCAAAGTCATTTGACCAAAAGAGCACCACGACTCCAGAGGAGGCTGCTGACCTGCCTTTCAGCCAGCCTTCCAGACACCTGCCTCATTTTTAAGCCCCTACACAGTAAAACCTGGCACCCATTTCCCTCTCTTCTCCCTTCCTGGGGACAGCGATAATGTCAGCTCTCCTTCTGACCCACTTCGAAATCCATGCATTTTATTTCAAGGGCAGAAAATCAAAGTGAGCAACAAAGCGCTTCCTGTGAGCATCGATCCCATCCATTTAACGTGCCCGCTGGCAGGTGGGCGGCCGGGACAGGCTGGTAATCGAGGAAGCAACCATGTGTCTCCAGACCATATGTGGAGGGTAAGAGATGAGAAATTGCAATTTCTCTCATTGTCCGAGGCCAGGACTGGTTTCCTGAGACAGGTCTGACACAAGGCACTTTCAAATCAATAGTGCATTTTTCATGCTTTTGGTGACCTGTGGGCAGGGGCCAAGGATATACCTATTTGCTTACCACAACCTCACCCCCTACTCTGGTTGCACCTCTATAAAGAAAATACTTTCCAGCCTCCCAAGGTGCAAGAAGCTGCCAGATCAGACGCTCATTATTTATTACCTTCTATTCCTACAATCCTCTAGCTGGGAAGACTGCATTAGGTTTTACTGAACTGCTGAAACATCGTGGCAATCTCTGACATCTTTATCAGTTGTGGCAGAAGGATGCTGGAGCCGGGAAGGGAGACTGCAGGTGCCCAAAAAGCGCTGCTGTGTGCCTGTGGGAAGTCACTATAGCAACAGAGGAGGGGGACAGCCCTCAGCAGCCAGGCAGCACACAACAGGGATCAGGGGAAAGAAAGAAAGGGGAGGAAGGGAAAAAAAAAAAAAAAAAAAAAAAAAAAAAAAAAAAAAAAAAAAAGAAACCACTCCACCAAAACTGCCCCCTTGCATAGAGGGGACCCAAAAAATGCCCAAACCCGCCTATTCAGAAATGCAAAATTGCAAGCAGTGGAATAAAAATCTTGGGCAGGGAGGGGGAATAATAAAACTAGCTCTAACGGTTTCTGCCGGCTGTCATCGGGGATAAATCTGATACAGTCAAGACCTTTGAATGACTGACGCCCTGATACCAGAGCCAGGACACCGTGTGTAATGCCTGCACCAACAGCCAAGGGGGGACCCCATTGCTTGGATCCTGCCTCCATTCAGGAAAGTGCTTCTTGTTCCTTCCAGGATGTGGGAGACTGTACACAACTTTAGACTCCATCTGGAGCCACTGCTCAATTTTGAAGTCGACTATCAAAACAAATGCTAAAAACTGCAGCAAGAGACCATTTAAAAATAAACATGATTAAAATAAAACCTTGGTTAATAAGACAATAAAAAAGGAAGCAAAAAGTTAGAAATGTACTTGGAGAAAAAAAGAAAAGACTATTGCACTGATTGACTAATTTCAGAGTGCTAAGCAGCCTTTCATGGCTGTTTGATGGCAACAGGAGCCACAAGCACACACCACTTCTAGAAAGCAAACACATCAGCTCAGAGCAATTAAACCGTTGCTTCTACAGATACAGTCCTGGAAAGAGAGAGCAAATTATTTTCCCCAGAAACTCCATCAGTGGCAATTCCCCTCTCAGCAGAGACCATTTCCAGTGTTGCTGCAGGGATTTTTACACTCCATTATCATACAACACCTGCACGTGCATGCTCATGTACCACACGCAGTACCTCATTCAGTGGGAGCAGCCGCATGTACAATTGTGACACTTAATAGACACTTACCTTCTGCAAAATGATATGAGACATGGAAGCGTTGGCATGTACAATGATGGTAGCTGTTTTGTCATCTCGGATCTCTTTTAGGAGAGGGGTAGGATCCCGGCTGTCATCTAGCATTCGAACTGAGAGCGTGTCCTTGGAAATGAGGAACTGCCGCAGCAACTTCTCTAGGTTTAAAAGGCCTTCAAATAAAAGGAAGAAAAAACCAGATACCTTTAAAGTTTATGCTTCGTTCAAAAAGCACTTCTCCCATGGCCCATAGTCATCCCTGGTAGGAAGTAGTCCTGCAGTTCTCTGTCTATGTGCTGCAAAGGAAAGGATTTGGGGCTGCAGCACAGGCTTGGGCCAGCGGGGAATGGGAAATGATGGAGCTACTCCAGCTGTTCTCCACACAAAAAGTGGCCCCAAAGACCTCTTGGGAAGAGATAAGATCGCTGACACAAATTCACTCAGGACCCCACAGTCCAGACAAGTTCTCCATTATCTTCCTGCACGTGGGGTTGTTCTGGCTATTGCTGGTTGCTGGAGGATAATTCCTCCTCCTCAGCCTTTGCATTACTAGCTCCCAAACTAAGTGCCCTGCAAGGCACAACTTGATAGACTTTGGAGATCTTGGAGCACTCGGACGGGGAGCTGCTATCTTCCAAGGGCATGGGGCCCTGGGGATGAAAAGCTCTGCTGAGAGTCAGACAAAGCAGAGATCATTGCAAAAATACAACGTTAGGTCTACATTACAAAATTGTGAAAAAAATTGTCAGTATGGTCCTAGCGCAGTGCAGAATTACTTGTGGACTGGGGATTCCTAGAGCAATACAGAAGTCAATAATAAAACAAACAACAAGCCCGCATATTTGGTGCTTTATGGAGAAATTACAGTAAAGTAGGAGAATATTCGCAGTCCAGGGGCTCCATCACTGCGCAAGGTCTCTGGAGACCCACCTTCCACCTCCACGTCAAAGCCCTCCTCCCTCTTTCTGCCCTGCCATCTGCATTTCTGCCTCCCCCATGTCCCCAGTGAGCACTCCGAGTGCCCCAGCACAGAGCAGCCCTCCGCCTCCTCGGGCAGCGTCTGGACATGATCAGCCATGGGAAAGAGCCAGGACTCCGGCTACCTTGGCACTCCCCACACAGTCTGCAGGACCGGGCTGTCCCTTCAGATGGGAGCTGAAGGAAAGAAGCAATGATTAGTGAGCACCCACGCGGATGAGTCCTGGCTTCCCTGGACTTGTGCCCTATTGCCTTGGGCACTTCTGATTGAAGTTTCTTCCTGCAGCTAGGTCATTGCAAGGGCTCCTTCCAACAGGGCTTCCTTGGTGTCTAGTAAGATGTCAAAGCTCCTGCTGCAGCTTTTCTTAGTCAAGAAAGCATATTTGATAGAGTCTGTCCCTTCTATCCAGCTGCTGAGTTTCATCAGGCAGTAACCTCCTGTCAAGTTTGATTGACCAGAGAGACCACCAGATGTAATCATTAGCAAGACACAGACAGCTCCATGGTCACACATCCCGTCCCTACAGAAAGACAATCCAAAAAGAAGGGGGAAAACTGAACTGAAGGAAACTGAAAAGAACAGAACTATCAGCAGAATCACATTCCAGCTGGTGGAGGGGTAAAACCCATCCTCAAGTCAGAGCTCTACTCTTAACCTAACCATACTTTTGGCTGCATGAAACCGCTCACTCACCAGAAGGTCAGGGGCTGGGGAAGCGGTACAATGTGATGTGATTAGCGTTAGAGAGCGCTGCTTTCAAGGACTCCCAGCACTTCACAAAGGTAACAAAGCAGTGCATTAAAAGGGATACATCCAAGATGAGGAGCCTCTCATTCACAGTGAGAGATTTTCAGCAAGCTAAGTTTGCACTGAGCTCTTTACAATGCATTCGCCTCTTACCTTTTCTCTGAGTACAGGCAGGAACTCAGCAAGGGACTACAAAACCAGCAGCAGCCAGGACTTCTCTGGATCACATTGGCTTCTTTATCTTTCTCACTAGCCAGTGAATTCAGTCTGTGTACAGGACACATGGACTAGCTCAAGTGAACAGTAAATTTTACCTAAGCCCTTCATTTGATCCTTGCGAGGTTTATTTTCACCTTATTCCACATCTGCAAGGGACCAGACAGGTTGCTGCAAGTAACAGTCCTGAGAATACCAAGTTTACTTACAGCTCATCCCAGCAAAATCTGCTGCTGCAAACCTGAGGAAGATTTTAAGAGCGCTTTACTAACTTTATAGGAGTCTTGCATTAAAAAAAAAAAAACCACAAACAAACAAAAAACATGGGAACTTACCCTTTGTTTCCACAATGATTTAAACTTCATGGCATTTAACACTGTACTCTGTAAGAAGTGGATGTTTAGGAGGAGGGGAAGCAGCACTAGATGCAGCTCCCCAAGCACTCACCGCCAACCCTGCACCCAATTTGACCTAGTGATGAGGGCTGAGCACACCTGGCCACTAACACCAGGACCCACCATGGCTGGCACTACAGCCCATGGACTGAAGTCCCCAGGACTGTCACTGAACATAAAATACTTCTGCCCTTGGAGAGCATTCCCAGGCAAACATCACAGTGAAGCACAGGCTGGCAGCAGGGAGTGCTTGCACTGCAGTTGGTACGGAGCGCTGCCAGAGATCGTGGCCCCGCGGCGCTCGGCTTTGGACAGGCCTGAGGGAAAAAGGAAAGCTGCACTACTCCGCACGCCACCCTGCTGGTGGGAGAAGCCCAGATTTACACCACGATGTGGCTTTCAAGGGGACAGAAATTCACAGAAAGGGGTGGGTGTGTGGAGGGCAATCTTTGGCTGTCCCCTTTGGAAATGTACCTTTTCTATTTAATTTCCTGCAGAAATAAAATTAGATCCTGGTCCTTAATGCCAAAGGTTGTATATCTCAGCTGTAAGTTAATCTTGCAAACTGAAGAGCTTCCCTCTGCCAACTGCTATGAGTTTGTGACTTGCATCAGCTTCCCCTTCATTCTTCTCTTTGCTCACTACATCTGCACCTCCGTTGCTGCCTTCTCCTCCAGCCCACAGCTCACCAGGGCACGAGCCCACCTAAGAGGGCCACCCTGGCCTCTCCAGTGAGGAAGGCAGAGCCCAGCTGCTAAGTTTCTAAAGCACATCAGGCACAGAGAGGCGGAAGTGGGACCAGGGAAAAAAGGAAGCATTTGATTTCCCCCTTTGGCTTGAGGAAATTATCATTTCCAGCACGTTAGATCCTACCTATAGCCTCATCAGGCCTCCCGCTTGCAGCTCCTCTTGTCGTGTGGAGGGAAGTCTCTATTATCTGAAGAGATTCCCCTTTCTTTGATGACGAGAGGATGTGAGATGCTGCCGCTGCCAGACTGGCACTTCAGAAAGCTGCTCCACAGGCCAAACATGAGCAAGGGCTTGTAGACCCCTCCTGGCAACTTGGAAGTACTAAAGTGAGGACCACCGTGCGCGGAGAGGCTGCATCAGGCACACGTTGTTGGAACAGTCCTATGGGGACCATAGGTACGCACAGCAGCAGGTCAGTGGTTTGAACTGGCCAGCGGGAAGTCCTGACCTTGCTTATTTTATTTTTCCTTTTCTTACGCAAACATTTGGAGCTGGCAGGAGTAGCCCACCCCCAAGCTCTCTGCAGATATGGCCTCCCCTCCAGAGTACCTGGCACACCTTACAGCCTGCTGCCCGGGAATGCCCCTGGGAAGCAGGAAAGGCAGGACCTGAAGGCTTTTGTGAACTCCCACATCCCTGCTTATTGCTCTTGCCCGTGAGGCTACTGGAGAGAAGGAGATGGGCTCCTCCTCTCTGAGCTTTCCCGACCAAGGCCCAGGGGACCAGCAGTTCTGTTCATGGTTGCACAGGATTTGTGCAGGTGCAGTTCTTGACTCTGACACTTGGGAAGAGAAATGGTGATTCCAATCATCCAGCCTTGCTCTTACATCAACGGCATTGCTTCAAACATCTCTCTGTGGCCCTAGGGCGTGCACGAGCTTTTTGACCTCAGTGTCGTGGTCTCCCTTCCTAAGCACTGGGTGTTATTTCCTCCCCTCTGACAATAAGAGTATAGAGTAGCTCCTGTGAAGCCTATGCACCCCTGTATTTGTCAGCAATTGCCTTTTTGGGTTAAGGTTTCTGTGGAATGACACAAAGCCTTCCACGTTAGGACTTCAGAGCAATTCACAAACCAGCTACTTATTCCACACAACATAGAAACTGAGTCACATAATCTTACTCTATTCACCATTGCATTACACTTAGGCTGGCCTAAGTCCATTGACTTTAAGGGTCATTTTCTGCTTCTGCCAGAAGAAATTACAATCAGTCCCCAGAGGAAGGATGTGACTCCTTACGGTGACAGTATGAGCGTGACGGGATAGGACCCACGAGTCCCATCACACAGACTTGTACTTAAACCAAAACAGCTATGACTTTCCCTCCTGGGATCTAAATAATAACATCCCTCAAAACAGCATTTCCTCACTGATGAGCAGACAGCTCATATGCTCCCCTTATTCGCCCCCAGGGAACCTTCCGAAAGCCCAGAGTGTCTCAAGTTAGTTGTTTAAGGACTGTGCTTAGGAGCCCTGCTTGTCCTAAGGGAAAATGAGGGCTTGTGCTCCTGCGCGAAGCTGATTAGGCCTTTTCTGCACTCCGTTATAGTCAGAGCATGTTGTGCTTCAAGCCTAGCTCAGATACGGTCCTTACTGAGCACAAAGAGCAGGATGCATGAAAGGCACCTGTCCCACTGCTTCCCTGGGTCTGGGAAGGACTCGGGTTGCACAGCACATCCTAAATACTGAGTTATCCAGGAATACCAGAGTAAAATAAACCAGATTGGTTCAGTTAAAAGGGTGTTATTTTAATGCAAGCAATTTGGTTCCCAGGTTTTGATCCACTTAAATGAAGAATCATATTAATACCAAGGAGGTATTAATATTTCAATGGGAGGCACCTGCATGTTTTGGCACATAACTGGGGAGAAGGGCAGGGGTGTACGGCGGTGTGCTGATGTGTATGTGTGCTCCATGCAGCGTGGCAGCACGGCAGCAGTGTGAGGACAGAGCTGCGAGCATGCTGCACGGCAGGTGAGAAAACCTAATTATCTTTTCTTCCTTTTTTTTTTTTTTTCTTCCTCCTCTTTTTGTTTAAGGTTAGACAATGAAAAATTCCAGCACTAGAAGTCATGTAGGGGACCATTTGCATGACTTTAATTGCATAATTTAGGGTCAGGTCTTCTGCTGGGGTAAATCTGAGCATGCCTACTGAAAGCAACTTACTGACTTACATCAGCTGAGGATGTGGTCTCCTCAGGGTATATATAGAAAAAAGAAAAGGCAAAGACACTGTTATTCCTTCTGTCCCTGTGCAGGAATCTGCCACAACATTGCGTTACTAGCACAGCTGTTGGCGTGTAGTTTGCCTAGGGCTAGCTGGAAAGGATGCTGCCTTTCCTCTGTACCTGGCCCCATGGTCAGAGACCGCTAAGCTCTTGCCAGTGTCCCCAAAGCTATCACTGGATCCACGTGCCTTTTCAAAGCCCCTCTTCTAGGCTTGCTTGTACAGTAAACTCTAGTGCTAATGAATCTGGCTACAGGATAATAAAAGCAAAATAGATGTGGCTACTACACACCAGCTACCTACATACACGCTGACCTTAAAAAGCACAGGACACGCTTTAGTCCTTCTAGCCACTATGATGCAGAGCCTGCTCCTGCCATGTTAGGAGAGTTATGCAGAGATGAATATGGTCTTGCTGAGGTGAATACTCCAGCATCCAGATGCACAATTACCAGCAGATGTATGGCTGCAGAGCCCAAGAGGATGAGCAGTGTCTTGACTATTAATCAAGTCCTGCTTTTAGGCCACAAACTGCACGTGGGTTTGGGAAAGACATATTTCAAAAAGCTTTACTTGCCTAAAATAATCTCCAGAAACAAGCCTAAGCCTTTTTTTTTTCATTTCAAAAGCCCATCTGTGCAAGCAAAACACTCTTCAGATTGTCAAACAGAAGGCAGGCTAGTCTCTCCTTCATCCCCTTTCCTCCTCTCACAAACACCTCCACAGGGCAACAGGGTGGAAAACCTGCCCCGCAGTTCTCCGCTGTTTCAGGCTGCTCTGACCGAGTGCCCGCTTGCTGCCAACAGAAGAGTCCTTGCCACCACAACCAGGCGAGGCGAACACCCTGGGATGCAACAGCGAGGCAGCTCTCACATGCTGCCTGCGGGACCTTCTCCAACAGGCACCAAACATGCAGGAGGAGATAGAACAGAAGGCACTGGGAGCAGAGGGGCAGCCGAACGCAGCCAGGCAAAGACTTACATTCAGCTTTGGCACAGATGAGGCAGGCAGTGGTGCAGTTAAAGAAATTCAGGATTCCCGCCACAGCCACGCTGATATCGGTGTTGCTGGGGTGGAGGTTGAGGGTGGTGAACCGCTGGAGCTGCAGCTTCAGGAACTCCTCTGGTGCCACTTTGAAGTGAGGAACCTAAGTGGGGAGGAGGGGAAAGAAAACATAATTAAGGAGCAAAAAGAAATAAAAACAAGTAAATCTACCATAAAAGACCTTTGGTGTGAAATGCACAGTAGGCAGAAAGTGAAATATCCCAATAAAACTGGAGAAGCGTCACCGGAGTGAAGAGAGGAGGGTGGGATTTGTGCAACAGCAGAGGAAAATAATTATCACAGCAACAAGAAGCCACGGGAAGGAGTGGATCAGGAAAAGTCTTGCTGAGCCACTCAGAGAAAGACAACGGGGGCTGTGATTACAGCACAGGAAACCATTCCGGATGAGTTCAACCTAATTAGCTTGGGCACTAATTGTAGCCAGGCCCACACTTCATTTTGGGCTTGCTGCCTGGGTAAATATGGAGGATGCTTTGCAGGCAGGCAGGAAGTTACACAGCCTGTGCTGGAGACCCCCAGACCTTTGCTGTGTGCTAGATGGATGAAGTGCTGTAAATCCACCTCTGCGTGCAGTACCGATGTGTCGTCAGGTAATTAGGAGAGATGAAGGGAAGAACAAGATGACCCTGCGCTGGCAAGGCTCAGGAGAGAGAGGAACAGATGCAGCAGCCAGAAGCTTTGGGCTTTTTGATCAGCGGAGAAGTAACAGGTGGCCATACGGCGGGCAAGCTCCAACGGGACTGTAACCATGAGTCCTAATAATGCTGCGTTTGTCATTAATACAGCAGAGCAGGAGGCGGGAGCGGGATGCCATTTCCCAGGGAATTTGGGGCAAGGGGAGCAGGGAAGCTGCACGGGGGGACAGCTCGAGGGCTCCCTCCGAGGCAGCTCTGCTGCACACCTGGCAGTTTCATGTAGAGGGAAGGGGTGGGCAAACAGATCAAGCTCAGACACCGGGGATTCAGCCAAATAAGGAGAAGGAATATTGTTTTCCTTTTGCTGAGTGAATTATTTGGAAGAAATAGAAGATAGAGAAAGGGAAACATCTGCTTTGGCTTTATTAGAGGAGTGTCAAGTCCTCTTTTCCTCCATTATTACTCCTTCTGGAAGCTATCATCCCATGCCTCCCATCTCTCTTCTCTTGGGAAAGGCTATTAGTAGGTTGTGATAGCTGCTTTATTGACAGCATAAGCCGTTTGGTTAGCAATAGGAAAGTTAAAGAGTAATAAGCTGCTATCTGCCTTGATTTCACTCTGCAGCCCTCATCCTGGGCTCTGTTAACAGGGAGAGAAGCAGACTGTAAACGAAAGGTAAATTCCTTTAAGCAGAGCAGACAGGGCAGCTCCAGTACAAGCGTGCTGATCACTCTTGGGAGCCAGATGGAACCTGAGACTTGCAGCAACAACTGCTAACAGAAAAGAGAGAGATGGAGACAGAGGTGAAGGCAGCCACCACCACAGCAGCTCCTGCAAGCGCCCAGAGCTGATCACGGCCCTGGTTCAGAGCTCACCTTCATTCCTGGAGCCCCCCTCTCTTTTCCAAGAGCTCTGCCCCAGTGCAACACCCCTCCCCAGACAGGAGGGAAAGAAATCTTTAGGCCAAAGGCACTTCAGGGGTAACACGGGAGACACAGGTCCATCGCCCAGTTTTACCACAGGTGAACATCAGGCCAGTCACTCCACCATCTGGTGCCTCGGTGGTAAAACGGGGACGGTCTCCTTTACCTGATGGATGGCTGTAAGTACAATGGCTCTGGCTGGGTTGCTGTATCGTGTTTAACACAGCGGCACCAACTGATGCTACTGTGATATAAATCACAGGGAGTTACTGCAGGTTTACATCGCTAGGAGGGCAGCTGAGATCAAGCCTGAGAATCAAATACCTTAGAAGTACACTAGCACTCACCTTTCATTTCTGAAAAAAAATGAAGAGACTTAGATCAGAGACTCAGACTGAATATGAATTTCAGGGGAAAACCACTTGCAATCTGTTACTGCAGAGTTGCCTTTGCCTGGGATGGAGCACATGCCTGGGACTTTTAACTGGAGAAAGCACTACAAAATCCTCTCAAGAGACCCATCCTGCTGTAGCCCAAAGCACTAGGTCTAAAAGATCTCTTCCATCTCTTCAACACTTCTGATTCTTAGGGAACAAAGAACAGCAGTCATTTGTGAATGCAAGTTATTTACAGTGCTCAGTTCCAGGCACTCCCCTCCTTGGAGGCTGGGCTCCAGAGAGAGACCGCTAAATGGCTGAGAGATGTTATCTGGCTTTAAAGGGATGAACTATGAGAAGAGAACTCATTTTCTTTTCCCGAGAGCAGAGCCAGATCAGTGTAAGATGGTTCAAGGCTTATAAAATATTAAATCAGGCACATAGTTTGGACACAGATAAGAAGGGGTTGCATCGATGGAACAGCAGCACCAGAAGGGGTGCAGCTTTCCAAGTGTGTGCACAAAGTAATGTCACACGCAGGAACTTTGGCCGGGATGTGCATCCGCCAGGGCAAGCTGAGGTTTTTGTACCCCTCACTCAGTGGGGACATGGTTTGCATTGGTGTTGCATGTGAAGGAAGCTGAAGTAAAACGGGATACAGATGAAAGCAAGGACAAGGGAGACAGAAAAGAGAGAGGAAATGGAAAAGGAAGAAGCTGCAAAAATATGTGCGTTAGGAGAAGGGTGATAAACCAAGCTGTCAACTCTGCTCATTAGAAGCCACCGCAGAGCATGGGAAGAACTATATAGCAGGTAAGATGACTACAGCAAGTCCTCTTTGCCAAGGATGTCCTGGAGTACTATAGGCAGGTGCCTCACTGCCCCTGTCCAACGAAGGTAACATCCCTGCTCTGCCTTGCAGCTGGGACATGAGGACAGAATACACTGGAGATGACATGTGGACATCAGCTGGACAGGGTTTGGGGAGCACGGGTGGAAAGGAGAGATGTGCGTACACAGAAATGATGACTGAGGAGCAGACCACGAGACTTGAACAGGGAATGCAAGAGGCAGACCCAGGTGAGGGAGAAGGCAGCATAAGGCAGAGCTGGAAGCTGCAGCTGCAGCAAGCTGTGCAGCTGTGGCTGGGACTTGGCGTAGACATGAGAGTCTCAAACGAAACCCTTCAAGGCTGCAGAAAGCCCTTCTGCATGGGATCTGCGCAGAAGGCATTGCTGCTCGGTATAGTGGTAAATTAAAAAACCTAATCCATGCTTACTAAATCACCAGCAAAACGCTGTGTTCCCAGGGAGCCTGAGCACCAGGCAGCAGCCAGTGGGAAGCAATGCTGCAATCAGAGCCCACCGAGAGCACCTTTGGTTTGAAGGACAACATGCAGAAGGTGGGGGCTGGGGAACAGGTCAGGACCTCTGTGGTGCCCCTTACCCACTGTGGGCAACTCCACTCTCGCCCCAGGCCTGCTGTGAACCACTGGGAGGAAGGAGCCAGGGCTCCTGCAGTACCCTCCCAGCCCTGGGCAGCCACCAGGTGCTAAGGCACTGGGGCCAAGTCAGCCGGCGCAAGGGCATCGACTTACTCCAGCACAGGACATTGCCACTTACCTCTTTCTCCCCACAGATATTGCTGATAATAGAGCTCGAGGCTGGGCTTGAGGAAGGTCCTAGGACACCTACCACTCCTTTTGGGAGAATCTGGCACACTGCGGGCACCAGAGAGAGGAAACATGCATTAGACTTCATCCTCAATTTCCAGCTGACAGTCATGCTTACAGTACCTGCTGCACCTTACTAAGGACATGGTATCATCTCCTTCACACAACACACTCCCTGCCATTTACGTCCCCCCAAAATCCCTCTATTCCCTCTGAAGCACTGTCACCCTGCCTGTGACACCCGCCTCTCCGACTTTCCCCAGCCTTTCTAAATCCCACCTGAGCTGTCCCCAAAGCCCCAGTATCCTCATCTCTGACTCAGAACTGGGGTCTCTCTCTTATAACATCCCTTTTTGGCCCCGCCTGCTATTCTCCAAGAAAAAACGTTAACTAAAGTTTATGGAAGATGCTAATCACAGCAGTGACCTAGCTTCAAAGCATCATCTAGAAGCAAACAAACTTGTATGAATTTCTTCCCTCATCCTCTGCAGAGCTCGGGGTAATAATGATCATATTACTGTTTTTCATTTGGTTTGGTTTTTTTTTTCTGGCAGTATTTAATCTTCTGGCTCCATGCCACCAAGGTTAGCAGAACAATAAAAAGAACCTGACAAAATGAAGTTAAATCTCTTCCCTCAAGCTTCCCGGGTTAAACTGCAACCTTTTGTCCTTTTAATTCACAGCACAAATTTAGCCGAATGGCACTCCAAGGACTACCCCAGCTGCTGTCACCTCCCCGCTGCCATCCCAATCAGCCACGTCGCTAGAAACGCTCCTCCAGGGCAGCTTGCGCAGGCAAAGCCTCGCGAACAGAAGGCGAGAGCCCCTTGTGCCTGAATCCCCGAACTCCGAAAGGCTCATCTGAACATGTGCTGGCCACGGCTTATTCTGAAGTACCAGACCTGCCTCAACATCACCACGCACTCGGCTCCTTTCTCCCAGGACAGGCAAAGCCACGTTTGCTCAACTGGCGTCAAAGTGACTGCTTTCTGAAGAAAGGTGATACCACCAGGGAGAAAGGAGGCACCACAACTACTTATCAGTTCTGGCAAGAGCAAGCTCACATTTTCATTTGTAAAAACTAAACCACCGCATCACAAAGCTGAGATTTTAAAGATAGTGCCTCTTCAGTGTCAAACAGCTGGTCTGTTTCAGAGCACCATCCTCACTACAGGTCCCTGGCTTACATCTCAGACAAGCTTTTGTGATGGTTGTAAAAAGTCATCTAGATTCAGCGGCTGGAAAAAAGGAGCTAGAAAATTTCAAACCAGAACATATTTTTTGTACTGAAGGGAATTCATCATCAAAACTGTTGTACTACATATCAGAGCAGGTTTTATACCAACTTCAAGTCTTTAAATCAAGACTGGATGTGAAATGAGAGCCTATACTGCCCTTGGGGTTTTTTAGAACAGCGAGCTATCGGGCTGAGCGTAGCGTTCAGCAAGTGAACGTCTGCAGTCCATTTTCTCCAGAAGATCAAGGTGGTCATCTCTGGCCTTAGACTCCATAACTCCCCATAGCCTCAGGACTGGAATATGAGGCCAAAAGCTGAGGACTTAGTTTGTCACTTTGGGTAACTAGTTTTAGTTCTCTCCAAGTGCTACTTGAAAGAAAAACTCCATATACTACTCAGTCCCTATACATACTGATTGCTCTGACTTCTTACAGAAAGTGCCAATGACATGCTAACATCTTCTCTTGGGTTTTCCTTCCTTCCGTGCTCTCTCACCCCCCACCATCTCAATCTGCTACAGAATGACTGATATTTTTCTGCAGCATCTTCAAAGGGATCCAGCACTGCTTTTCCTCTGTGCTTAAAAATTTACAGGCACTTACACATCTTCAGAAGATCCTTTTAAATAAGAGCACCAGCAATTTGAAAACCTCACATGCTATCTCAGCAGTACTCATCAGTCCCTCTCAGCTGCACCAGACCCTTTGGGTGCTCTGCAATTCAGCATCTAGGAGGGAGGAGCTGCTCCAAGTCCTCTTTATCCACAGGTCATTAGGGCAAAAGTCCTGGGGGGAATTTTGTTGTGCATGCAGGGGAAAGTTTAGTGATCACTTTTCTTCTCATCTCTGGTATAGAGAACAAAAAGTGGGTTAAGTAGTCATAGCAACAGAGTTGCAACAACTGTCAGAAGCAAAAGACCTGGCTTATCACTCCAAGGGTGAAACATCCAGTAAAATTAAGGAAAATGAATGGAAACAAAGTGGAGGTGCCTGAGGCAAAGGTTTTGACCAGGTTTGGAAAGCTGCTTCTCTTGTAATCCAAACACATTTCCTATTGCTGAACATTACCTGATGCTGTTAGTCACCACAGGGAGAAAAGGCTCAACCCTGCTGCCATCGTGGGCACTGTGGATTCAGACAAGCACTTGCAGGGATGTAGAAATGTTGGCCCTGTACCAGAAATTCATCCCCGATAACTGCACGGACTATAACCACAGATACTGGTGTAGCCCCTGCCACTCAAGTCTCTTCATACCTCAACACATGGGTGCCATGTAAGCTACATGTGTGACACATTTTTGATTGCTGCAGACTCAGATACCTCTGCCCAAGATCGTTTCCAATTTGTACGTTTTTTCAGAATTCAGCACCTCAAGAAATACCGGACATTGAAGTGACATCATGTGCATGTGAAAGTTCAAAACCTCTTTATCGTGAGATGGGATGTGGGTACTATTGATCCACCATCCTTGACCTGAAGGCCTGAGAAATCCCAAACCTCCCGTGCCAGCCATTTTTGTGAACTGCCTGCACTCAGCTCTGCTAAGTTAATATGCTTGAGGACGGTAGGGCAGAAAAACAAGAAACAGGCTTAGCAAATAGATTTCTTAAAAACACACTCTTAAAATACTTGAGTCT
This sequence comes from Fregata magnificens, assembly GCA_013389945.1. Classification (NCBI taxonomy): domain Eukaryota; kingdom Metazoa; phylum Chordata; class Aves; order Suliformes; family Fregatidae; genus Fregata; species Fregata magnificens. Next base: position 162,088 of record WAAD01030124.1, on the reverse strand, counting down.
TTGAAAAGGAAACATCCCAGGGTACACGCTTCTCTGCTGGGACCTGCACTGCTTTAGGCAGGAGAGGATCCCTCCTGCCATCACTCAGGGGCAGCTCCTCGGAGGCGTGAGCTGATGACTGCTGCCTTTCTACTTGTACGTGGACCTCTCTGATGTTTGTGCAGCTCAGATGTCCCATTACGGTACCTCCGTCTGTACAGTTATGGGCTTTGCCCAGAAGCTGGGAGTGGGGTCAGAGTCTTCTGTCCCCCTCCCAGCACAGGCTTCAGCCTGGAGCTAGGAGGTGGCCCTCACGCAAGCTCAGGCGTGCGTTCAATGTGCAATGCAAAACGCTGACCGTCCTTTCATACTAGGAGGTCTGCCCTGCCACGTAAGTGAGAAAGGGCTGCGTTCATTGGTTTCCACAAGTATATCTAGGAATTAAGTACAGGTCTGGACACTCAGGAAACATCAAGATATGTTTGAAAGGAAGATGGAACTATGTGCTCATTTTTGAACACAAAGAAGCCCAACAACAAATGAGTCGCTCTTGCATTATATATGTATGTACATCCACTTAGTCATGGTCAGATAGTGCCTTTCGCCTCCTGGGATCTCAGGGCACTTGGCAAGCATTTCCATGAACTCTTCCCGTTCAAAGCACGGCTGAAAGTGCTCCGGTGAGAGCATCCACCCACGGCGCAGAATACAGCATCTCTTTCACTGCATACAGATACCTGATGAAGGTTTTCAAACAGCATGCAAAGAAGATTCCTGCCTCTAATAGAAAATAAATGAGCAGGGAAGGTATGCAATTACCTCAACATTTCCATGATTGCAAAACATATCAGAGGATCTTAAATAACAGGGACTGGTCAGGACGGGATTCTCATACAAAAACTACCAAGTGCATAAACAGAAGGCGTTACAGAGAGTGCATCCTGCACCACGGCTCCAAGACTGCTCCCTGCAGCATCCTTTATGCTTCTTAACTGGAACCCGCAACCAGAGCAGACTTAAATGTGAAATCCAACAGGATCACGAAAACAGCGGGACAGTTAATATCACATTTGAGCCAATGTCACTGAATGGATGTATCAGGCACTTTGAAATATTGGTGTGAATAAATAAAAATTAAAAATCCTCCACTTGCTCGCTCACTCTGACTGCTGACCTGCCCTGAGATGTTTGGATTAACAACAGAAAGATGCTTAGAAGACTGATGAGACTATAGGAGATGGGGTGACAAGCAGAAAATCTGTCCCTCCCTGGACATCAAAAGGAATAAGGCGTTTTAGATAAAGACATGATTAAACAAGTCATTTTGGATCTCCATAAAAGGAGTTGAAACATCAAACACAAAGAGAGAACGGGCTTTGCTTATAATGGCAAAAAAGGTCTATCCATAACCTTTCACTGCAAACTCATTTCAAAACACAGGACTTTACGGATGTTGCATACAGGAACAGTCAATGTTTGTCTTCATTCATATATAAAGCTGAAATAGCAAATCATGCATGAATGTGATTAAGACTGACTCATATTTTACCCACTATAGCAATTGTGATTTTGTGGCCCTCTAACAGTAAGATGCCTCAGTCAGTCAGGAGGAAAAAAGAAAGAAAAATAGCTCACCACCAAAATAAAAACTCTCAAAAAGTCTTTCTTCTCTTGAAGCACTAATTGTACGTGGAATATCACTGATGGGGTGTAATCACAGCATCCTAGATCAGTCGGCTAAGTGTGCTAGCTGTGATATTTAAGGGTGATTCAAAGGGCGTGAAATTTGAGAACAGTATTAAACAGATGTATAACAGCTTTGCAGTCATAGGTTAAAACATCTAAACTGCTTTTATTAATATTATGTGTGATAACAAATATCAGTGCCATATTAAAGCTGGGAAGTCAGACATTTGAAAGCCATGAAAGCCTTGAAATTTAAGTTAAAGGATCTGATTCTCCTCTGCTACCAGTACAAATCAAGAATAACTTCAGTGACATTAATAGCAGAGCCATGCAGAATCCAGATTTTTCCTTTTGTAAAAAATGTTTCAAGACATTTTTCCCTCTGAAGAAAAGGCAAATAACATATTGCAAAATTATGTGAATACTCACTTCACCAAAATAAAATCAGTTTGCTCTGACTTCTACTTTTTACATTCTATAAGTCAAAGTAAAGAAAACAAAGAAAATCACCCTGAGGTGAAAATTGGAAACAGAAGATTGCCTCTTCCTCACTTATCCCATTTCCATGTTCTCCCAAAACACCTCGTTTGCTGAAATCAACAATTTCTTGCATAATACTCCATTCTCAGCAAATCAGTATTCTTCTGCTTGAAAAACACTCCAACAGAAAAATTTCTGAGCAGTGTTACAGGGGTGCAAGTGAGAAAGAAATCCCGTTCACAATCTTTACCGCAGCTCTGGGGTCACTTGGCAATCGAGCCTGTTTCCCAAGCAAAGTTAAATAACAGAAACACTGCTACATGTAGAAGATTCACAAGAAAAGAAAAAGAATGGAACTAAAATTGCTACTGGTTCTTTCAAAGACCCAGAAGGCTCAGACAAGCAAGCAATTTTCTCTTTTCCTAGGAGGCTCGCTGGAAGATTTGGGATACTTTCAGGGGCAAACTGGGAATGCACTTGGAAGCCCAGGCAGTCCCCATCCCTTCTGCATAACCCGGCCACTGGGACTGGATTTGCCCTATTGCTGTGCCAAATGAGGGTAAAGCAGGATGCACACAATCCTGAACAGACAGGAAAGACCCAGAAAAAGTTAAGAGATAAGGGATCCAAAAAGGTGGAGAACTGCTGTTTTAAATAGTCCCTGTGATGCTGCGTGTGATGATCTTAATCTAGACTGCCTCATGGGCGACAGGTGCTATAAATAGGCACGCAGGTACTTGCTGAAATGCACTTTATTAACTGAATGCTTCTATAAATAACGCAAACGGAAATTCAGGAAACGAAGGAGCGATCTACTGATCTTGCAGGCCTATTGAGCCCGTTCTGCCAGTTATCCAGAGACCTGCTCCTGAGCAGCGCTGGGTACGCGGTTCCATGGGGCCTCCCAGGCACAGGGATGCTCAGTGCTGTGCGGAACAAACCCCAAAGCTGTGTGAAAAACCAGCCCGCTCTAGACCACAACATACTACCACACCTTTTGGGGATACCCTGCAGATTACACAGGCTTGGAACAGAGAACCATTGGGAAATGAGCCTAAAATCCCTGTTATTTAAAATTATTTCTCCAGCTTTTTCAAGCCAACTTGTAATAAAAAAATTATAGTTCGCCCTTGAACTCTAAAGGTAATCTTAAAAATTATTCTAAAGGGAAGCTATCCTATTCCAAAGGATTTTCTCTCTTACAGGAAGAAGCTATTATAGATCTTCTAGGAGCCCGAGTGAAAGAAACCAGAGAGGTCTGTGGGACACTGACCATCAATTTCTTTTTTATTCATCAGCATGGAGTTCACCTGTTGGGCATCTAGAGGAACAACTACAGTAGAGACCTGTTTGCATTAAGGGACTTTACAGCAACGTGGGAAGTATATCGCTCTTTCAAAATTAGCTCTTTTTAATCCCCATGATTTTAAACACCACTTGAAAACTTCACTTTGTGTAAACAAATCCACTGCCAATCTAAAGCACTGGAAGAGCTATTGTGTTTGATGACACACAGCATTCCATGGGGTTTTAAAAATAACTTAATTGCACTGAACTTGCCCAGAGTCCCTTATTTGCACACCATTAAGAACTTTACAAAGGAGCATCACCTCCTGTATCATTACCTCTGTTTATTGACACACAGATTAAAGAAAATAATTTGTCCCAAGCTGCTGAGCTGAATGGTGGCAAAGCTTACTGGGGACCCCGAACCTCTCAGTCCACGCCAGGGCTCACCTCACAACACCAAGCTAAACTCTCAAATGAAAACTGGTCTCAACACTCACCCTCTGAGCCTAACCTCCCCTTACGCGCCACTGTGCCCCTGTGGTGGACGCACCCAGGCAGGGCCAGCCCTTGCAAACGCGTGGCTGGTGCTGAACACAGCGCAAGCGCTGCTGAAGGTCCCACACACCTCCCGAGGGGATGGTGCACCCGCTTCTAGACCGTACCAAACCCCTGCACCAAACCTGACTGCGCTCCGGCAGCCAGGGCAGGCCTGGGGCTTTGCAGAGACCCACTTTCATGCAAGCATGTGTTGATCTTTCAAGTGCTGACAGAGGAGCAGAGAGGTGCTTTTTACCCTGTGTACCGCCCTTGACTATCACACAATTATCATCTGCAGCAAGCGCAGTGTGCCAGACCTCCTGTGAGCTGGCAGAGAGAAGAACTGGGGAAGGACCAGCTACACGGAGGGGTACTTACTGGTTTCTGCCGTCTCATACTCGCTGTCTCGCAGCAGCTCAAAAATGTCCACCTCCACTTTGGCTTTCCCCACCCGCTCGGGTGCGCGGTTGATGCGGTTCTTGGCCAGGGTGATGGAGAGCCTCTCCCCTCTGCTGCACTCCATGGGGTCATCCAGGATGGCAGCTGTGGGAGCAAAGGCGTTAGCAGTGGTTAGGCTTGGCAGGGACCCGGCCCAGCTCCGTGCACACCCCCCCGGGATCTCTGCTGCCACGCAAGCAGCCGCCGCGTTGGCGCTTCTGCTCCTGCCACCGCTATTGTTAGCGCATCCTCCCTCCCACGTGCGGCCCTTCCCGCCGCTTCGCCCACCTCCCAGGTCTTGCCAGACACGTGGGCGGTGAAATCTCTGCAGCAGCGGCTGCGTTACCTGCCGGCGCGCTGTAGCACGACACGGCCGCCTACGCTGCTGGAGTCCTGGTGGTGCCCAGCACCCACTGCAGCACAGGCATCCGCCCGCTCGCCCTGGGGGCTCCTAGAGAGTGACATCCAACTATGCAGCCCCAAGCAGCCTGGATCCAGATGCTGCCTCACATCCTAACAGAGGAAGAACGTCCCCAAATAGCCTTGGTTTGTTCGTTTGAGAAAGCGTTGGTACGGTGCTGATAGCTGGAATATTTCAGGAAGCACGTGGGCAGCCGTGGGTGGGAAGGGACAAATATTTTTCAAACAGAAAGCACTTGACTCTTGAACTCAGCTCCTGGGCCTGCCCACTCAAATCTGTGTTAGGCACAGGGAGATAATGTGGGGTATTATTTTTATTTTCTTGAGGGAAGGCAAAAAGAAATTGGAGTCAAGCATTAATCACAGCGTTTCATTATGAGCTGGCACAACTTCTGCACCCCAGTGGGTTTATCCATGCTAACAGGAGGTCTCCTCCCAGAATGCAGCTCTGCAGTTGTACCTGGGGAAGAGCAGCGCTGGTTTCTGTTGTGTATATTAGAAAGGCACCAACGCTTATCTTCCCTTCCCAAAAATCACTCCAACAGGAGTGATGCCATTCAGAACTGCTTGGGTGTAGACGGAGCCGCAGCTCAGCGCTGAATCAGGCCCCACACCACGTACGTTAGCAAAGCAGGGATTAGTAGGGCTCTGCTGGTTTGTGTGTCAGGGAAACATGGAACCAACTACAGCAGCTAGGTTCCTTGAAGCTTTGAAACGTGTCATTCTGCTGCGGCAGGTTTGGTTTTTGGGGTTTTTTTTAGATAGGGAAAACCAGAGTGAAACACATAAATCAGCTGGCAGCTGAAGTAAAGCACATTGGCTATAAATGGGAGGTATCCCGCCTCCCTAAGAGCAAGGGCTGGGAGCAGAGTCCAAGGATACACACATTTTGAAGACATAGCTAACTGGGACCACTGTTAAAGAAGCACGGTGGTGTTGTGCTATAGGGTGTACTGAGACCACGTTCCTCAGAGGGCTCGTTTGTGCCTTGGAGGTCCTCATTGCTCCCCCAGTGCACGGGCACCGATCACCCTTCATTGCCACCAACGCACAGAGCCTCCGACACAGCCCAGCCCAATGAAGAAACCTGTCTTGGGTTCAGGCTCCTTTTACTTTGGCTTCCCTGCTGCTGAGACTTGCTTTGAACCCACCCTAATCTCAAAGCATAGCCCAATTTCAATAATCACCTTGCATCACATTTCAGGGCTCTTTTCTCAGCCTTGCTATGCTCGTCCCAGTGGAATTTCTTCTGTCATGACAAAACGGCAGAGCATCTCTGCTTCCCTGTCCTGCCCTAACCCCAGCTGTGGAAGGTAACTAGATACCAAATCCACTGGTGAAGCAAAGGTGGTCCATGCTAACCTGATTTACTTTGTATCCCGATGATATCCGCTCAAGAACTCCTTCTCTTCCTACTCTTTCCCAGTTTTATGTGAGCTAAACTGAACTAAGTACTGATAAAGTAACACACAGCAAAACTTCTTGCACAATATGCACAGATGTCTGGGTGAACATTCCCAGTCCTTCGGGCGACACCATCTCCTCTGCTCCGCTAACACACAAGCACCATCATTATCTGCAAAGCTAGGGCAGTTAATCTTAATCTCATTATGCAAGAAAAAAGGTTGTGCTTTCCTCTAAGGCCAGGAGCACGGATCACAGGTTTTTTAATACATCGATATGGCTGGTGACTGCTCTTAATTACAAAGAAGCTGGGAGACTAAAGTGCCCCAACAAGCAGCTTGCTCAATTCCCCACTTCTCTAGGAAAGCAGCAGCAGACAGAGAAGAAAGTCCTGAACGGGCCCCACTTTGTCACACACACAACTGTTTGATGTGTGTAAACTTTTCACTATGGCTCTGTTTCCAGGAAAGGGTAAGCGATGTACTGAAGCTGATAAACATCACAAAATGCTTCTTATGTTCCAGTTGCTGACATAGCAAAATTAAAGATCAGTGGTGGGGGAGTTTTATGTCAGCATTCTTAGATTCATTATTTTCTAATTTAAAGTTTCAAAATCACTAAATTGGACAACGTTTTCAAGTATATTCTTCAACTGTCAGTTTTCAAACAAAATTCATTTCCACTAATGTATAGTTAAACACATTTTAAAAATAAAACAGTCGAAACCAAAGCATTTCAAATAATTTCCTCAGGCCACCTAGGTACAAATATTTGCACAAGGATTTTTTTTGTCTCTATTCAGGATGGGATTTTCCATTCTTATTTTTTGAAATCTTGAAAACTTCCTTACAGCTGAGAAAAAAAAAAAAAAAAAAAGAAACAAAAAAACCCAACAAACCCTCTTCCCTACTCAGCTCTGATTGAATTTGAACTTTGCAGCCCACCTTGGGAGCAAATACATGAGGAAGGGGAAAGTGCCCACAGCAAGTGGCAAGTTTTGGAAAAGAAACACACACAGCTGGACAGCCTGAACCCCAGGATGGAGGTGGCAGTGGCACTCCTACAGCCCAGCCACTAATCAAACTACATGACCGCTTCCTATCTCCCTGCAGGGCATGTGATAGAAAACCAGCAACATTTGTTCACTTGCATTTTGGGAGACTAGTTAGTTTTACCAAATATTAAACCAGCCCCCAGAACAGACTAGGTAATGAGGCTGAATTAATCTTTATTTATTAAAGCTAGCAGATGAAAAGGGTCATTTAATGTTTAAAAAAGGTTGGTTTTAAAACTTCATGTCTTGGGACACAGTGCCAAAGCTCATCTAATAGCGGCATCATTAAGTATGAACGAAAATCTTTATAGAAATTCCCTTTCATCTATTCCTGTCTATTAAATATGGGAAGATGCATCAAGTAAATCTTTAATCCTGAAAACTTACAGCAAAGTCTTTGAACTTTGTTGGCCTCAAAAATCATTTCTATCTTCCCCATCATAATAAATGGCTCCAATCTAGACTGCCTTCTCTATGATTTATGAGAAAAATATTTCAGAGGGAGTCAGGAGCACCTGGGTCTGTGATGCCCGATTCAGGGCTGCTTAGGATTTCGCAGGGACTGAGAGTCAAACAGCTTCAAGTGAAGTCAGCAAGAACTGGCAGAGGCTGAGCTTTTCTGAGGAAGAGCTGGCTGGAAACATCTTGATAGATAAACTTCCTTTATATAGTAATAATTCTTTTTTTTATTCAATATGCCCAGGTTTTCCTTACCCTTAACACAAAACCCACAAACCCAAGAAGCTACAAACCAGAAGAGTTTATCACTTTGGATATGCATTTAAAATAGTTGGGTTACAGTTGCTCAAGATTCAAGTAACAAGTGACTTCAATTGTAAATTCCCATGAAACACAGATTTCAAATGCAACACTCGAAGTTAATGATTTAACAGCAAGAACTAGAAAAAAGTTATTAATGGTAGCCAAAGAAATGCAAGATGACATGATGGTACCCTCTGAGAAAAACAGATTTCGAAAACTTTCCTACAGGTCATCCTCACCTCAGTGATTTTCCAGCCCTCAGGGGCAGGCAGACATGACAGGGAGGGGAGAGTCGGTGCTCTCCGATGAGACACGTGTGTGTGTGTGTGCATGCACGTGTGTGCACGTGTGTTACTACACACCTGGTCAAAGCCCTGCCCTGCCGAGATACAGTGCATAGGATATCTGCGAGTGCCTTGTCCAGACAGGAGCTGGACACGGAGCTCCCCAGAGACACAGCTTCCTTAAACTCCATGAGCCCCGGCCCCACAGCACATGCATGCACGGATGCCCCCATACAGAGGGAGAGCTGGAGGAGGTGGCATCTGGCTGCAGCATTTTCACTCCACTCAAGCAGAGCACAGCCACAGCAGCATGCAAGGCAGATGCTCAAACTCTTCTGCCTTCTCTCCTCTTACCCTGGAGAAACTTCTCCAGGAGGAAGGACATTCATTTCTCACCCCGAACAATTCAGTCCTACTCCTTTTCACCAAAACAGTGAACAGGGGACAGGCAGTGCTGTCAGCTTGTGTGCTTTCAGCGATGTAGACAGCTGTCTTCCTGGAGCTAGGCTGAGACACAGCAACTCATCCTACTAAGTGCACCAGCCAGTTTACAGGCAACACTGAAATTTAATCCTTTCCACCCTCAGCTGGGTTTCAACCAGTGCTAAAAAAGCAGAAAGCCTCCGTTCTCCCATTCCCCCAAGCCATGCGGCTCCCCAGAGTGCTACCCGCCAGCAGCCAGATTCACAACATATGCACTCTGACAAGCCTAATACGATTGCAAGTTTTACTACATATCGCTACTTAATTCATGATCCAACCAAGATCTAATGAAGTAGCATTTTTATAACAATAACAGGGAACAGATGTTACCAGGAGGTTTATACACTGCTACAACAAACAATGTTCAGTTGACCTTTCCCTGTTAACTTTATTAAGTATTGTTACATTTTCTCAGGTGCCTTCCATACCATTGGGATGTAAAGCCATACTCAGAAACACATTTGCCATCTCAAGTCCAGTGGCTTGAAGATGTAAATTTAGCAAAGCACTGGCTTAGTAAACATGATATTTCACTGTTCATAACCTGTCCCTCCAAGTTAAAAAGATATAATGCCAACGACAATATTTCTCAGGTGTCTCCTCTGACAGGTTAAGATCACACCTACAACCTCTTCTGATTTATACTGTAAACACAGTCCTCAAATCCTCTATGTGCCCATGGTGGATGGAATCTCAGTTAAGAGCTGTAACCTCAGTTCAACCAGATTTAAGACACCTAGAAGATCCAATACCTACCACTGGAGCCGATCGGTCCTTAGTCTCAAAACCGGGAACCCTTTAGATCAAAGGCATACCAGAAAACCATACCATTCTTCAAAGCACCAATGTCCTGCTCAGAACACCAGCCTCAGGAGATGCCCTAGGACATGGAGGAATCACCCCACACCGCCCCTTCCTCCTGCTCCTGCCCACTGCTCCCTGCCCACCTGCACTACCCTTATCATCAGACACCCACCTGCAGCTGCTCCTGACTTCAATAACCCCAAACTAGCTCCAAAACCACGAGGCTGCAGATTCATTTGAGGGGGCAATTGATTAAAAATTATTGCAGGATTGCCTTATTTTGCACGTTTCCCCTCTGCTGAATACAGTATCAACCCTTCAGGCTGTCAATACAGTAAAGAATAAGAAATTTGCAGACTTCCTCATTACAGGGCTGTCAAGTATAGCTCCAGTGGAGTAACAGGTGGGATTGTGTTTCCATTATAACCTCTGAAGTGCTGCTTAAAAATGAAATAAAAAGTTGTCAATATGCTATTACTCTGAGAGGAAAGAGGATCTCATCAAGGAAAAAGAAAATCTAAAAACATAAACTCTCCTTCACAAAGAGACTTGATAATGTTTCTCTGATCAGTGTAGCAGAGGGCTATTTATTGCTCTTGGCCAACGTTTGAAATCTGCATTTAAATGGAGCTTCCCTCTCATTTCTGCTATCCAGAGAGAATGAATTCGAGGCGGGGGGAGAGAGAGAGAAGGGGAGAGATGATACAAACAGCTGAGGGCTTTCGTTTCTACTGCTTGAAACACAACCCATCTTTTCTTTTCTTTAATAATTACTTTGTGTGCATAAAATCAGAATAACATTCTCCGAGGCCGGGAGTTTCCAGGAAGATAGAGAATGCCGTCGCACTTCTCCTCTGTCCTCCCTGAGCCTGCAAAAGTGACGACCTGTCAATCATACTGTACCTGTCACAGTGCTGGGATACAAAACCCCGGGGGGGGCAGCTCATCTTTGTGTCCCAGCAAACATTGTCCCTCTGGTCCAGGCAGGTAAAAGCACTGCCAGACTCCTCTTCCCTCCTCCGCACACACCTACGTGAAACAGAGACGGCCGTTCATATCCAAAATGGGGCGGAAACACACTTCAGCTGTCATTCTGGAAGCAGGCATCTGCAAGACAGGTCTCATCTCGCCTCTCACTCCTTTGCTTCACGTGCGGGGAGGAAAACACACTAATGAGACAAGGTCCTGCTCTTCTGCTAGAGATCACCTGCTTTTCCGAATACAAACCTCACTACGAGGCAGCCAGCAAACACCCTTAGCATGAAGAGAGAAGCAAAAGAGCACAAAGGGATAAGAAATGGGGTCTGAAATGGAAATGCCCTGTCCAGAGCTGGCTAACGCACTCTGAAGCCATCCTCTCGTACAAAAGCAGGGCAGCAAACTGAGGTCCTTTAAAGCCAACAAGGAAACTCCTACGGGTTTCCACAGCCACAGACTTGAGGCACGCTGCAGCTATGGGTAAAGTCCTGATCTGTGAATTCAAGTAATGTGTTTGCAACCAGATAAGTCCTACTTAATCCGCTGAGAAGCCTGTCAAGAGTCTTCCCAAAAACGAGGAGAGAAAAGCAGGGAGAAGGAAGAATGACTGATTTAACCTTCCTGAGGTGTAAGGTCAGGGCTGAGGCAGGGAATAAATTATTACGGCTCTGAAAGGAAGGGATGCTCAAGGCCTCCAGCAGGACAGACTGGAAGAATGAACCAGAAGGCTCTCGGTCCCATGTGGGCAGGGTTTTGTGGACAGAAAAGGGAAGGAGGTGAAGTTCTAATGCTAAAAATGGAACAACAGGAAGGCATGGTGGGATACCTTTCACTGAAGGCATCCCAAGAGCTGCAGACACTGTCCAGAGATGTTGCTACCAAAGGCACACAGAAGCAAATGGGAACCAGGAGGGAAGAGCCTGCTGGGGGTGTCAGAAATCTTCCAGCAAGAAAACAGGCAATTCCAGCCACCAAGAGCCTGTTTCTGCACACGTGTACATGGTGTGGTGGGATGCCTTTTTATTTCCCCAAAGCTTTGCTCACAGCAGGAGGTATTCATAGCAGTGCTCTCTAGCGCAGATTTTCTGCATCTCCGAAAAGCCTATCTGTCAAACTGGACTGCAGTTTGCCACAAAATTCAAGCTACTGGATGGACACGTACCTATATCCACACACGGTCAGTCTAAGTGCCTAAATCTTATTTTCTTAGGAAACCAGCCTAAAAAACACTGACCAAAGTTGGGAACATCATTTTCCTGTCTGTCTTTTGTTTCAGTAATGTCAAGTTGTGTTTCAAGAGGAAATTTTTCTGCCCATTTTCATCATCTCAGGTGACTGGCAGCAGCTGTGGTTTTTAGGAGAGCAGCACTGGAAAGCCCTGGTGGGGCCAGTAAACTTGGCAAGACCAGGAAACAAGCAAGAACTTAATTAAGTCAGTGGAGAGAATAAATACAAGAAAAATAACCACCCAAACCCCAAGTGCCACTTCCAGGCAAAGGAAAAAAATGAGGAAGGAAGAAACAATGTGTAAAATTCTAAGTTTAAAAAAAAAAAAAAAAAAATCCAAAAAACAAATGGGGAAAGTCCGCTAGGATTTATAGTTATAATCATAGATTTGAGAGATGGCAATGCACAATGCAGCGGTGCGACTCTGCATTTGAGAGCAGGCAGCAGCCACTGGTGTGGCAAAGAGCCTGCCACAGGATGGGAAGGCAGGAAAGGAAACTCCTGCAGAGCCCCAGACAACGCAGGACGCTTTCCTGGTCACAGACCCACCATAAGCATATTCTGTACCTACAAGACAGATGACCACAAAAGCCCAGAGCTCCATCCCCAGAGGCATCTGTATTTCACTGGCAGCCAAGGCTATTCCAGCATACACACAACTCTCCACAACACTTTGGGATTTACGGATTGACAGTGATGTAAGGAGAGCAACATTTCCAAGACTGTCACTTTGCCTCTTGCAGAGGGAGCCATTTCTTGAACCTCCAGCATGCTTAAGAATTAAAGGAATGTGGGGCCCCTCTAAAGCCAGTGGATTTCCATTTACATGAGGGGCCTTTGGTGACCATTTTCCTCTTAACCCTTCCTGGAATCTTAGCATTTACAGTGCGTTTGCTCTTCTTTCAGCATCTCCCTATTTCAAGGATGCCAGGGCTTTGGCACCACTTGCTGATTCTTCCCAGGCTGGCAAACACCAGTGTATTGCAGAGGATGCACAGCTTAGACCAAATGATGGAATACATCAGTGTCAGGCCCCAGTTCCAGGCTTCCCCCAGCCAGCTGATTAACTGCATACACAGAGATAGCAAACAGCCTTGGACGTACCCCCAATGTCAATGTGGGAAGGGGGAAAAAATTGCTGTAGCGATGGGATCTAGGGTTTTGCTTTCACCAATATCGAGAGCTTACAGATATTTAGCACCAGCTCTATTCTTGTTACAAATTATTAGCCATTGCTGCTCTTACAAATCTCTGAAAGATGGATCCAAGGACAAGGACCTACCGTGCTGGATGTAGATACCAGATGTGACAATTCCTTTAAAGATATGAGACAGACAAATGATAGGTGGAATGACTTTCATTCTCTAATGATGGATGAAGAAGAGAGGCACAAAGAGATAAAGCGACTCCTGAAGGTTTTGCAAGATGACACGGCAAATAAACAGAGTTAATATGCCAAGAGACTTCAGAGCCCTTCTTTAGCACCTTAGCCTTTTTACTTACTGCCACTGAAACTTGACACTTCTGTTTCAATCTACAGGCATCCAAGTGCATCACAAAAGCCAAGTGAGCACTATTGACAGAGCTTTTGGGAGATGGGAACCTCCAGAAGCAGCAGCATATTAAAAGAAACACGTATGAAGATAAATGAAGACCAGGGTCAATGCTACACGTCTCAGCACAGCACAGATGGGAGATTCAAACTACGTTTGGAGCCTTTCTAGTCAGTGGAGAGGGTCAGAACCTACAGAGGGCAATTCAGAGCACCTAAATCAGGTAATAATTTGTCCCTAACAAGCTAGCCTTTAGAATCACTGCTCTCTATGCACCTGCTCCGTAGCAAACTTCACTGCCTACCTCTCACTACCTCCCTACCCCCACACTGCCCAGATGTTGGTGCACAGATGTGCAAGGGAAGAGATTGTGGCCTAAGAGTAGGAGATGATCACAGAGTAGCTGAGTAGAAAATGAACAGGGGTGGGAAAAGGTGACACTGGAAACCTCACCCCTATCGCAGAAGATACAGATGTATTAAACTACATGAAAGAGTTTGATCCAATTATAAAACAATGACACACAAGCCCTTCACTGACGTGCCTCAGGATTGTTTTAATCTCTTTGCTTTACTGTTAGAACAAACAACTTTTCCTGCTGAGTCACACTGAAATGAGATGCTAAAGAGCTGCCACGCCAGATGTGGAAGCCCTTCAGATCCAATATCCATCAATCTACACAGCCTCTATTTATTTATTTTTTGCCACTCAGCCTTCAGCAATTTAATAGGTTACTTTAATGTCTTCCTGCCTTTCCTCTTCAGTATGCTCTGCTCACTGCATTTTTTTCCCCTGATGACTTCTTCCCCTGGCTTCTGGATGGGAAAATAAAACAGGAATTTTCTTTCCCCTGGACTCTGACATGGTTTTCCCTCCCCTTCCATCTGTCTTAGCAGCAAACCGCTAATTCATCTAATCCCAGTTTGTATTCTTGTTTGCTAAGAAAATGATATGTTACCGGAACTGCTTTTCCTTTCTTTGCTTGTGTACAGAGTGACTCCTGTGCAACCCCAAATCAGCACCTGTGCCCACCTGCCTTGCACTGACTCCACACTGCAGCTGAACGCGTGACCGCAGGACTTCAGTGCCTAAGCCAAATGGTCACTTTGACTAAGCTCTAGCCACTGACTTAGAGCTGTCAGCACTGTCACAGTGACTAAGGACTAGTCACTGACTTAGAGCTGAACCAGCTCAGCCACACCACCGAGATTTCCAGAGGCCCATCTTTTGCCTTGAGCTCTGAGCCTTCTGGCACCTCCTGCAAGCTCCACCATCCCTAAAACAACCTGTGAGTTTCTCAAATATTCATCCTCACGATACCTCCATGAAGCAAAGAAACACTACCATGACCATTCTGAAGAGGTCAAGAAACGTACGAATACTCAGGAAAGTTGAAATGAATTAAGATCCGAAGGTAACGTGCACCAGTTACAGTACATTAGACTCTCATGTGGATGCTCTCGTTTGGAAAAGAAAGCAGCCCCACTTTGTTGTTAGATTACTTTTTGAGAGAAGGGATCCACAGAGACCTAAGTGACTGAAATGAACGACAGTTAACATTCCCGCTCGAGGCAATTTGTCTTAGCATCTTCTGAAGACCATCCCTATGTGGGGTGACAAACATTGCCTGGAGAATCCTTGGCACAACAGAAAATAACCACAAAGTCCTTAAAAGTTACTCAAACTTGTCCCAAAGAATTCACCATGTACTTGCAATGACACTGCAGTCACCTTCCACCAGTGTGAATTACGGGTGGAGAACAGCAGCTCTCCGAGGCTACATGATCATGTCATCTCTTTGCTTGCTGCTCTTTATGGGATGTGAATCAATGATGTTGCAATTGGACCTTTGACATCAACTCTGGAGGGACCCAAGATGAGGCCCTAAGTCTCTAATGAGCCCATTAAATGGTCCCAACAAATTCTGCGAGGATGATTATCAGCTCCTTCATGTCTCCCAGTTGTCTCCCTTTTTCTTAACACAATCTTACCAGATTGGGAACTGACTAATAACAATAATAATAAAATAAGCCTCGTTTACGATCAGTTGCAGGATTGGGGCTATTTCCTCCATCTATTCACCATCACAGAAATTGCCTTTTGAATGGATAACAATGATTGTGAGGGTCCAGTTATTACCCTGAAACCTCACATTTTGATACATCCAATGTTGTTCTCTTATATAAATAACAGTTATTACTGCAAAGTGATTTTCCCCCTTCTGTACTTCCAAAGAGTTCCTGCAGGAGATGGCAAAGAAAATGGGTTCCATTAATACTACACTTAGGCCCCGTTGCTTTCATACTTTAACTCCCATCATTAATCTTCGAATGTGTCTTTAAACAAATGTCATTTATTCCACAACTCCCTGGCAGCTATTCTTCCCTGTCTTCTCCCCTCCCTTTCCCCCAATACCCTCTCCTGTGAAGTAGGAGCTCTTCCTCCCCTGACTCATCAGTGGGTGTTGCGCTCCTGCCAGTCAGGAAAAAGCATTTCAGCTCTTGTTCAGGCAGTTTGCTGGTAATTACAAGAAAAATATGAGAGCACACAATCAGGAAGCACACATTAGAAGGAGCTGTAACGGAAGGATTTCTGTCCTCCCTGAAACCTTGCAGTAAGGATCACAGGATGACTTTGCTGAAGAGGTTATTCTAAACTAATCCTAGGGTGACAGTCACCTCAACAGAGCTGGGTCCTTGTGCAGGCTCTCAGCACAGGGAAAATGTTGCCTCTGGCACACAGCATCCTCTTTTGAGCACACTACAAATGCAACTGCCAGATGCACTTTTATCTGATTTGACTATGATAAACAAAGCTGTTCTTTTCATTACACAATCATGGGGCAACTGAGTCTGCAAGTATCAACTGTTTGCACAGGACCCTTTGAAACAGCCTGTACCCCTGCCTGCCGCGCTCCAGGCAAGCTCCCCTGACGCCATTTCTCAGCAGTGAGGGGACAAGTGCTGTCACCCCCATTTCATGGGGAGCAGAGGCGGAAAACTGATACAGCCCAGTTCTGCAGTGGCATTTAGATGCCAATCCTGCCCCTGAGGGGGTAGAATCCCACCTATTTCAAGGAGCTAGTTTCTGCAGGAGTTTTATCAAAATGAGTCATGCACTTAAAAAGCCTCAAGGGTCTAAAGGACCTGCCTGTCACATGGGAGAGGGAATTGAACATGCACCTTCCAAATCCCAGAGCGTAGTCCTGCAGCAGCCCTGCCCCAGCCCCGGGCTGGCAGACCTCATCTGATGCCGTGGCGCAGAGGGCTGCACCACACAGTACGCCGTGCACCAGCCGGCATGGCTCTGCCGCCATCGCTGGGGTCCTGCTCACGCTGCCAAGAGCGCCAGGCCAGAATATCCATCCAGCAAGGGGAGGACACGCTGACCTTCTAGCAAAGGCAAAAATGTTTTTTCCAGGTTAATTAAGCTAATTAAGGCTAATTGTACATTAGCCATGAGGCACATGGGCACTGAACCACAGTTCCAGGAAACGGTGCTACTTTCTGCTTACAAGCTCTGTGCTTGAAGACACAGCATCTGCAAGGCCATCCCGCTTTCCCCATCCCTGTTTGCAAGGAATAATTGGTAACTCAGTCCCTTGGGCAAGCGGTCCCTCCATACAATGTGCAGATACATTAGCTATGACATTCTCAACAGAGGAGGATCCCTCACCAAAAAACTCATTTTCGTAAACGGGTTAACAGCAACACCAAGCCATGATTGTGAACTGGAGACAAAAAAAACAACCTTCGCAGGCTACCCACCTTAGAGTTACCAATTTTCCCCTGCATCTACCACCTCTGGCACCAGAAATAGCAAAGATTAATGTCTTGAGTTACCTCGTGTAACTTCTGGACATCTGGACTTTTCTGTTTTCTCCTCCTCCCCCCAAGAGTTATGACATTCCCTCTACCTTTTCTCAGTTACAGCCTCTTCTTCATTATCATCTGTCAAGTCGAATTAACATGTGCACTGACATCAGGGAAGATTATTTCTGAAGTCTCCTGTGAGAGCCAGTTGACAGGAGCCTCCACCCTTGAGAAGTGCAAGCACACTCCCCAGCAGGTTGCCATCACTCTTCACACGATCCTCCCCAGGGAGCCCCAGAGCACGCAACACACATCTTGCAGCGTTTCCCTTTGGTGGCAACGGAGGACGTTTTGCATGTCGGAGAACACCTACCTGTGACTGCTTTTTGATCCTGGAAGCCCAGGATCTCTGAGATACATTGACTAGACACCTACCAATCAATCAGCTTTTCAGCAGTCTTGAGGGTTATTAGGTGTGGAAGCAGCAAGATGTCCCACAGCGCCCAGTAGCTTCATGCTGGATTAACCGCTATGCGCAGAGGTCAACATGACATCTGTGTGTCACTGTACCTCTTCAAATAGGGCTTAACGGGAATAAGTTGCGCAGAGGTCTGATGCAAAGCACTGGGTATGATAACTATTTGCCATTTAAGCAGTTGCTCCGACTCTTGTTCTGATCAACTGCTGGCTTTACAGCATTGCTTTACCCCCACGCTTCCCGAGGGCAGTGGGTGCTGCGGTGCCTCCCTGCAGACCTGGAGGGACTAACCCCAGCAGTACCAGTGAGCCTGGGCTCTGCTCACACCAAACGCCACCAAACCTCAAGGGCAAGACGCTCCCTGTCCTTTGGTTTTCCTCAGCTCCTGCTGTTCCAATGGCCAAAAGGAGGCCATCGCTTTCCCAGGCAAGAAGAAACTATACCCTCCTACCTTTTGCCAAAGTCTGACCCCTGATTCTGCAGAACCACGATCATCTCCCCTTTCTCAATCAGCTGCCTACTGGGTTAAAAAGATTTCAGGCCAATAATTTGGTTGTTTGCAGGTGCCTCCTCTGAGCTGTTTTACTCCCTCCAAACTCAACGTGCCTTTCACAAAAAACGTTTGGCCCATGTTCCTGATTAAACAGTTAACGAGGAACCTGGATAGACCAAAATCAACAGGAAATTAAGGCAACACGAGCCACCACATCTCTCCTAAACAAGAGAAAGCATAGGAAAAAGAATATCCAAAACATTTCCATCGGGAATAGTGGCAAAAAGCGACAGGGGAAGAAGTGCTAAGGACACCGCTTATCCTGGGGAACACCTGCCACCGATGTTACACTACTACGTATCCTTAACACAATGAAGTGGGTTAATGATCAGGAATATTACCCGGTGCTATGTAGGTCCTCACCAGAGCCTGAGGTCATCTGGGAACAGTTTCTAATACAACAGGTTCTGACTATGCCACTTCTGCAAGAGGTCACTTTTTGCTATTTCTTTAGGTGGATAACTTTGCCGCAAGGTTGGGGTTTTTCTTTTTTGTTGTTTTTGTTTGTTTACTAGAAAAAGGTCGTATAAAGAAGAAAAAAAAAAAAAAAAAAAGAGACAGACTCAGATAATTTTTTGGCATGAGAACTCCTGACAATGTCTTCTAGGCCAAACCTGGTGATTTTCAAACCATGAAAAAAATTAAAATTTCTCATGAAAACAAGCCCAGTAAACAGGTTTTTCAAAGGCATGGAGAGGGCTCTCATACGTAAATAAATGTTTTCTTTTGTGTTTCGGTATTTGTGCAGGACCTTGTATGTGGCTCATGACCAGAGTTGCAAGATGCTACTGAAGTACAAAATAAAGGATATTACTCATTTGGCCATGACTTTATTTTTCATATAACCAATATGTGTTTGTGTGTATATGTATAAATAAACTATGGAAAGATAACTTTTGTTTAAAATCAACCGAAAAGCTAATGAGCCTCCAGCCCTACCAAGAGCAGCAAAGTTCTGTCCCTTTGCTTACGGGAGCTCAGAAGCAGCCGCCCCATCTCCCTTCACTCTGGAGCAGGACCTCGCAAGTCCCGGACTCTGGGACCTCCAACAGACCTTCCTTTTGCAACTATCTCAAGAGCAGAGCACACCCCCCCCAATTCCCTTGACTCAAACAGATATTAAAATCCACCACGTACCTAGACGGAGAAGGTTGGCAATACCCATAGCTCAACATTGAGAGCCTCAATTAAATCAATTAGCATCCCCATACATGGCTAATATTGGAGACATAGGAGAGGTTTTATTATCCAAACAGAAAATCAGTTTGTGTGTCCAGATGGTCACTGGAGGCGCTGTAATTACCATACTATCACTGTAACTCTGCGTGTTTGGGCCCGTTTCAATGGCACCAGCCCTGTTTATGTGCTTGGAGGACAGCCTGTGCCATCTGGGCGAGACGAGGTTCATTGTCTGCCTGGCTTCCACGGGATAAACACAGCTCCCCCACTCACTCAACTGCCATTTATTAATATTGACTCTGAAAAGGGATGAGAGTGACATGAACAGACTCCTCGCTGACAAGCAGTTTAAGAAACCTCTCGACACGGATGCCCTGGGGAGGGGCTGGGCTGGGCTGTGCTGCACACCAGTGATGGGCTCTGCACCACAGGGCCAGCTCCTCACACCTTGCTGCCCTCCTGGCTGCAAAGGGACGCCCTGGGTCTCTCAGGAGATGACAGGGGCAGAGTATGGAGGGAATCCTGGCCCAAACCGCAGCCCCAAACCCTCTCGTTTTCTGCTCCTCATCATGAGCCTACAAGCACTGAGGAGCCAGGAGGGTTTCATCGGCACGCCACCACCATCTCTGATCTGTTCTTCAGGCAAGTTCACCGGTTTTAAAAAACCAGCGCTTTTTTAAAGGCATGAGGCAGGACATAGAGTGCTGAGCTCTTGGCTGCCCGTCCGTACCGCTCTTCCCTAGATGATGCAGCCCCTGAAAAGGGAGTGAGTAAATGGGAGCCTCTAAGGCAGCTAAATTAACTAGCTATGCTTCCTGTGCTACAAAGGCGCTTAAGAACGACAGAGGTCCAGCCCCAGCTATCAAGTGAGCAGAATGTGCACAGGATAGGCTCAGCCACAACTTTTGAATGCACACCAGCTCCCTACCTTGGATTATAATGACAGGAAGGGAATGCTCATAGACCGTTAAGTCTCTAACTACTTTGAAAAACCTCCCATTAGTCTCCTCATGTCATCTCTCTGTCTGAAAAAGCGGGGGGATAATCCTTCTGTTCTCGCACACTTTATCTAGTCCAGCCTGTGAGCAGCAGAGATTTTCCCTCATTATGCACCTATGCATTAAACACGTGGTTACGCACAGGACAGTTACGGCAACACAGCTATTAAAACCAAAAGAAGTGACAACACAAAAATGTTTGTGTATGAATGAAAAAATATTATGAAAGGAGCTTATTATTAGAAAGACGACAGGAAAAATCTTGCAAGACATGAAGCCCAATGTAGTTCTGCTAAGAGTGAAACAGGTTACGAAAGCGAGCCTGTGAAAATGGATGTATCATTCTCTCCTGACATGACATTGCCTCAATTAAGTGTTCTTGTTGAGGTAACCCAGAGGCAGCACAGCAAGGTAACAGATGGGAAAGACTGCCTGCGAGGGCAAGTGCAGGGTTTTCCTGTCTGGAGTTACATAAAGCAATTTATTGTTCTTTTTTTCTCTTGCATTCAGTGTTTCTGACTAGGTCAACAGGGAGGGAGCAGAGAAAGCCTAGATTCAGATTCAGATTTCACACATCAGAGGGGAAACAGTCAAATTGAAAAAGCTATGGGAGCAGTAACTGAGAAATTATATATGTGCTTTTTCTCACCTCCAGCCCTATTTCTTTATTTCCTTTAAAACTGTCACATTAATGTAGTTTTCAAGAAAAAAAACATAAAACTCTTTTACATTTCCCAGTGCTGCACTCTGACGTCTTGCACCAATAAAGCAATCTTCCCAGCCACTGCCAGGGGCTTACCCACTCTCCATGAGATCAGGATGTCTGCAGGCACCCATGGCTTTCTCTTGGGAGCAGGGGTTTCTGCAGTGCCTCGGGGTCCTGCTGCAGGACGCAGTGCCCTGGGGCCCCGCTGGGGGCCGGGCACAGCTGCGTGATGATGGGGGCACAGCTGGGCGACGAGCCCAGGGATGGGAGTTTTTAGATGAGCAAAGGCAGGGTCTGAAGCATCAACCCAACTACCCCCAAGACAGGCTGCAGCCGGCGGGTATTTTGGGGTCCTTCCTTGCTTTTCCTTTCTCACGCCGCATCAGCTGCCTGAGGTGCTTTTTCAGTAGCTGGCCAGAAAGCTCCCAGTTTTCCACTCTTATATAGACCTCACAGAGCTTGCTCATCTCCATGTTGCCTTCAAGCTGTTGCAGTGGGCTTTCTTTAGAGACAATCCTGAACTCCCTCCAGAACTCCCTCCCATCCCCACTCTTTGTATGTCACGTTAAATTAATCAACAGCAATAGAAACTTGAATCCCTGCCTTT
Source organism: Fregata magnificens (assembly GCA_013389945.1). Lineage (NCBI taxonomy): Eukaryota > Metazoa > Chordata > Aves > Suliformes > Fregatidae > Fregata > Fregata magnificens. Next base: position 140,376 of record WAAD01030124.1, on the reverse strand, counting down.
AAGTTGCTGAGTTCATTCACTCTTAGGATTTCCCTTTCCAAAAAAGCTTATTTAACCTGATGTTCTTAATTCCTCCCGCCCCAGGAGACAAAGTCAAAGATTTGCACAGCTCTGGCACAGATTTGCCGGGGCCCCAGCGGTCTGTCTGCAGGGGAAGCCAGCAAAAACCACCGCTCTCCCATGGAGAGGCTGGAGGACTCATAGCCTGTTCAGGATTTCACAGTCTTCCCTCTGTGCCCTGGCCCTTCTCTGGCAGCTGAAGCACATCGACTCAGTATCAGGGGAATGTCAGGGATATCCCTCTATTAAGAGTCTGTCAGCTTACATGGGCCTACAGTAGCATCAGCTGCTCCTCTGGAAGGCTTTCAAGGAGGTTTATCCCTTGCTGCAGTTAATCCATTGGCCACGCAGAGCCTTTGGCGGGGTGGTGGGAGCTTCCTCGGCAGTATTCCTGGTGATAATCCTACATCCAGGGCTAGGTGTGTGTCCAGCTGTTCCAGATGTTAGGAAAACCACAGAGGATGGAGTACAGCCTGAATACAGCCAATATGCAAGCACCTTCAGAGACTTTCCCTGGCCTTGTTTAGTTATCCTTTCTCCTCCTCTCTTTATTTTTGTGGCTGCTGCTAATTCTGTGCCCCCAGCTCAGACCCTCCAGAGCTGAGAGCAGGACCCCTTCCTCCACTAGCAGGGACAGAAATAGTTTCCTCACCAGGCAGAAGCAATGCTAGCAATTTAATTTCCTGCATATCTTTAATTTTAGCCTTGAATATATATTGCTTACTTAAAGGGGAAAAAAAAAAAAAAGAATCACATGCCCTACAAAGCTTCAGCGCAGCTTCAACTCTCCAGCGAGGACAGGTAAAAGCTTGCAAGAGACAGACCTGCGCTGGTGACAGAAACACGAGAAAGTGCTCTCACGGCCCAGGGAAGCAAGGAGGCAATTCCTGGGCACAGGGGACAGCACAGGGTGATCCCTGATCCCTCCCAGGGTTCATCCACTATGCGCCTGCTCTGAGAGCCCAGTGGAGTCAACAGGACATCCCCCTGACACTGTGGCCCAGCACTGCCTGCTGGGGAGCAAAGACACAGCCAGCCACTATCAGCCAGTAATGACCCAGTTGGGTGTTTTGATTATAAAGGGGCAAAAATCTTCACGATGGCAGTGAACAGACTTTGCCCCCATATAGGAAAATGCACCACGCTGACTGGTGGCTATAGGTGCAAAAATCCACCCAGAGGGGAGGCACCAGCCACAGCAGAGCACTACTAGCTGCTGCTATGGCTCTGCTCTCCCTGCGAGGCTTGGGCAGCCTCTCAGCCTCCCGCACGACCTGGCATCCAGGAGCTAGCGGAGCAATGCTTGCAATACTTGAGTCAATAAGGTTAATTTAAAAATATGAAAACACATAGACAGAAGAAAAAAGAGAGATCACTACATTTCTTGCTCCCCATGTTATCTCACTAAAGAGATCCAGATAACAGAAAACAAGACGAGCAGAAATATAGATTTGTTATTACTATTATTTGCTGCAGGGCCAAGGGAAGACTTTGTAGAAATGCACCTTCTCTCAAGTACAGCCAAACAAAGCTCCATTCTTTATTGATTTCTGGAGCGGGACTACAATTGACAAATGTAATTAGTCCAACAATGACGAAAGGAAAATACTTTTCCTTATAGGTACAATTACAGACACCACTCTGTACTTGACCCGGACCAGATCTCCACCTCTGAATCCCAACCAGCCAAGGTACAGTGCTGACCCTAGGACTTCACTGGGGAAGTGGTCTCAAGCTTATGCACATGTTAAGACTTACGTGGGACTAACAACCTAGTTGGAGGTGCTGTCACTAGAGGATTAATGCTGCCCTTATCCTCACATCCACTGTTGACCCCACTGAAATCTTTTTCTCACTGTCAAAAGCCACCCTGGCTTCCATTAAAAACAATTCTTGAAAGCAGAGACTGGGTGGGGCGGGCAGGCGGTGAATTTAAGCTCATGATTTTTCCAAGGAGCCCAGTCAGCTGAGCCATCTAACACAGGACAAGGTGCCGGCGAAAACAGACCCTATAGTGGAGCTCAGACTTCCTGTGTACAAGCAGCACCTGGTCCTTGCCTGCATCCTGCTCTGCCTGGAGAAGCCAATGCATCAGGTGCACCCCTGGGGCTTAAGCAGGACTTTGGTAATGCCAAGTGTGTGCCCCCTGTGTGGAAATGAACAGCCTTTCTGTAAGAGCTCAGGCACTGTCAATTCTTGCCTTACCCTGTCTGGTGTCTGAGAGAAGACCTAATGCAGGGAACAGATTCAATATATACAATATATATCACACCACGCCACTGTGTAGCAAAGAACTGTCTGAGGCTACCATGTGAGTAACATCACCTAAAATCTCTTTGTTACTCCTTTTTAAAAGCAAAAAATAAATGACATCTCTTCTTTCATCTCTGCTACCAGGTAGCCTGTGTACATAGATGCTTGAAATAAATACATTTAATTTCACTCGAGGCTTCCTATTACAACGTACTGCAAAATCTACAGCCTGGTTTCAGCCCAGGATAGATCCGAAGACAAGCACACCGTGTTATTAGCTATAAATAAAAGTGGAGGGGAACAGGGGAGGAGCACTGGTTTTCTCCATGAGATACATTTTCATTTTGGGGGCTATTCTTTGAAGCATTTCAACCTAGGAAGCTGCATGGCAATTACCTCCTCCTTTCCATTTTGGGGTACAAATATCAGGGACTCAAATGCTATAGATGAGGAGTCCAGATCTTCTGTCTCCGAGGCCTTTTTAAGTCCATCCCTCTTTTTACAAATGCACCACTTTCATCCAAAGTCACCTCTTGCATTGAATTGGGACCAGCTGCTTACAAACGAGATGCACAAACTCAGGTGCAAAAGTTGACACTCATTCAACATCAGTCAAACCATGTTTTTGTGTAGGAACTTTCTGTATGCCACTTTCAAAAAGAACACTCCAAACAACGAAGTTATTTCCCATTTAAAATAACCTCATCACAACGGGTCTACCAGTGGTCTACCCTAAAACATGGGAGTTCAACATGTGCCTTAGAGTTGGGTTAAAATAAATAAATAAATAAATAAAAAGGCACTGGGGAAATGCACTCCCCCTGAGGTGCTGCGAGAGCACGGCACCGCTTACCAAACAGCTCAGAAAGATGCGGACGGGCTGCCTGTCTGCCTGCGTGACAGAGTTTTGGGCAGCTCACCAGCTACTAACAAACGAGCAGCAGGAGGCTGGATGTTCAGATGGCTCGAGGTGCCAGCTTGCCTTACCCTCAGACAGGGCAAAACCCCAGCGCAAACCAGAGCAACCCCCTGCCCCGCTGCCGGCCGAGCACGAGGGCTAGCCCAGGCGCCAGCGCGACATCCACACTGCATCACCTCCCTGTGTCCCGTGCAGAGGCACCGTCAGGGCAGGGCAGGGCAGCAGGGCTGGCACGGCCCCGAAGGCACTGCTTCAGTACAGGAGATCAGGCGGCATCAGTACGGGCCTGGCTGTCCCCCATGCCAGAGCCATTGCTCCCTGACTGCGTGCCACATTTTTAATTTCCTCTGCCTCTGCTGCTGGATAGCACTCGACTGCTCCTCCATATGCTGTGGGCCCTGGCGCAGAAACAGCCTGTTTGCAGGCAGCTTTCCGATAGCGCTCGCTGCTCCCTGGCCCGCTGCAAAGCAGACCGGGGAGGACGGCTGAGGCTTCCAGCTCTCCATCTCGCTGATGCCCTCATTGAAAACCTGCTCCTCCATTTCACCCACCAGGCATGGCATCGTCAGCCCAGCGAGCATCAGGGCGAGGGAGGCTCAGCAGCAGTGACCCTACCTCTTGGCATCACCGACTGAACGAAGCTGCTTCGCAGATGCCAACGCTTAACCCTGCCTCTTGGTCCCCTCCTCCTCCACACCTCGCCCACTGCCTCTCGGTATGGCTCCAGCAGGACCAACGGGCTGCCAGAAGCCCCTCTGATCCTGAGATGAGGGGGAAAAGAAAGGAAGGTTAGCAAGGGGGATGCTGGCAGGGCAGAGGCTCACGGGCTGCTCACAGGAGCCCATGGAAGACACGGATTAAGCCCATCAGTCAGCACTAAAGACAGGGCACAAGGGCTGCTGGTCCTACAGATGCTTTGCTTCCTCTGCAGCCCAGGTGCAGGCCCGCTGTGTGCACCCTGCAGGAAACTAGACGGTGGCCTAAGACTCCGGGTGACAGCAACTTGATTTGGGCACACATCTGTGGGGCCCCAGATGAGCATGAGGACTTGTCCCGGTTGCTTCAGGGAGCGAGGCAGCACTGCCATTTCCCCCACGCTCTGCAAGCCAGATGCATCGAGCACGCTGTTCATGAACGGCTCAAAGCGTGCAGGGGTGCAGCTCAGCCTGGGAGGGCAGAGGGGACCGTGACCTCCCGGCGGGCAGAGACAGGTTATTTCAGCTACACGGAGAAGGAGCAGTGGAAGAAGCAAAAGTGTCAGGATTGCTGCAGATCTGACAACTGCGGTGTCCATCCCACATGCCCCTCTTCTCAGCCAGGGCCAATTTAGTTATTTTTTGTTAAAAACCTTTTCTCTTTTGTTTCCAGCTCTTTTCACACAAACTTTATGATCCCTTCAGCAAAGCTCTGAACCAGGTTATATTTTGCAGTAACCAAGACAAATGGTATTACAATAATTCAGACTCCAGGCACGGCTATCGTTATTGTTCTTGTTTTTACTGCAAGCGTGCAACATTCACACAATGATTTTTAAAAAGCCTGCTCTGTCGGCTGATGGAGTCTTCCTGACTTTGATCCCCGAGAGGGAAAGGGGAGAAGAACAGAGGTTTTTCCGCTGCCTCAATTATATGTGGATTGATCATAAAACATCCAGAGAGAGTTTTTGGTCTCTTGGATCTAATTTTTTCATCAATTTCCTCGGCTTACAAATTTTCACTTTGGACTGCTTCTTTCTCCTTTGAGTCCTCCAGACCACAAAAAAAACCCAAACCCCGTGCAATTTGTGTGCTCAACTTTATTGCCTAGCAGCATCACCATCAGCCTCACAGGAGGAAGGAGAGGGAGCGGGCTGCCCCAGGCACGGCCAGCGCAGAAGCCAGAGCAGCTGTCCCACCATCTTCCTGAGGCAGAGCAGAGCAGACCCCAGTCTCCAGAGCTCCCTGGCAGCATGGGGCACCCAAGTCGCTGCCATAGCTCTCCCCTGCTTGGGTGGACGCAATATGGGGGGCATCAATAGCTGAGCTCCAAATAGAAAAGGTTGAGTAGATTAAGCTCCTAGAAAAGTAAATGAAAGCACAAATAACTTTAGCCAGCTAACACCAACTACACAGAAAGGTGACACCAGAGCTCTCAAGGGAGCCTGGAAATGTCAGTGACTTCTTCAGCTCTGTGGGCAGAGGGCTCTGTCCATAGAACTCCGCTGTAATGGCCGGACTTGAAACGAACAGCTCAAGCCATGAGCTAGCATGAATGCTCTACCCCATCTGACTCTAACTGGGTTGGTTTATCTTGGTCCCTCACCTTTTGACAGCAAGAACTTCTGTTTCCCTCCCTGCCTGGATTTGTACAGCACCTAACAGTAAATGGGGGCTATTCACATGTTACCACAGTGGCTATAAACAGCAGCAATTTACCAACAGATTCAAAAAAGGGTGAAATGGATTTATAAAAATCAACCGTTAAACCAGTACAACATCTGTTGCCTATGTAGGATCTTGGCTAAAATGCACTTCCAAGAGATTCACAGCTCTCTCCCTCTGACTCCACACTGCTGAACTCCCATCATGATGTTCACAATAGCTCCATCCATCTCCCAACCATGTCACCAAAAGCCATCCTGGAAGAAATAATGATAGCAGGTCTTGGTGCATTGAAAGCAAGCATTAGCCAAACACTTTGCTCCATATTTTTCTTCCCCTTTTAAGCCGTCTCATTCGAAAAAAGACAGTAAGTTTTATACTGTGCAAGAGGACGTGGTTATGTGTCTCTCTGGAGTGGAGGCAGGTGTTCTGCACAGGCGACCTCCAGATGTTTCTGCCAGCATCACAGGTAGTGAGGGAAAAATGAGTCAGATACTTAACTGCAGCCTGCTTGTACCCTTTATTCCCCCCCACCACCCAAAATATCCTTCAGAATTTTTTCAAGAAACTGCTGCAGCAATCTCAATTACCTTTAAAGTGCCACCGCCATAAATCATGTTAAGGCAAACTACGTTCAAGTGTTCTAACCAGAAAAAATGACAGGGGCCTTGTACAACCGCCAATTATCACAGAAGAGTGAATTAATAACATAAATATGAGTGACAAGGGCCATTTTCTAAGTATGCCATCCAATTCTGTAAAACACTCGTCTCTCTCTATCAATTGTAAAGTGGGGCTCCATGAGCTGCAATGGCGCACATGGAAACACGCAGGAAGCTGCCAGGGCCAAGAACAGCTCAGGCAGGAAGGATGGTCAGATGTCAGACAATTGCCACAAAACAGTGCATGAACCTGGGGAGCTCACTGCCTCCCAGCTTTGTGTTACCATCACCTAATGCAACCTAGCTTTCTCCAGTTGCAAGCAACATCACTGAACCATCAGCAATTAATGGCAGACCTCTAACCCAACCATGCAAACAGTAAGCATGTCTGCCTGATGGGAAAACAGTTGTTGCTATAGTCTGAGCATGTATCAGAGTCCTAAGAGTCAGACCTCTTGAGTTTACATACTATGACAAGATGGGACTACTATGCAGTAGGCCAGCAGAGGCAAACTCTCACAGATCCCACCTTGTCACACTGTATGCACAGGAAACCCAGCATCCCACAATCCACTAAGACAGACCTTCCAGAAAGGAACCTACTCTTGATCTGAGGACGTGGAAGGATGGAGACTACACAGGCTTTTTGACAGTTTGTTCAAATGGCCAAAGCTGTCCTCAGCGAGGGCCGAGCATGCAGACTGACTCTATTTCATACCAGCTACTAGCTCCATCAAACAGAAGATGAACTATTGCTTTACTGAGCTAATTACTGAAGCTTTTCTAAAAATGCTAGACACCTAGGGTAAGAGTCATCAATACGGATTATCAACCATGTGTAAAAAAGGGCTAGAAAGTATCCTTCATATTCTGTGTAAATACCAAGGTCAAGAAAAGACAGATAACAGGCTTTGAAGACAGATAATCTATTATGACAAAGTTCTGCAGGTTACTTTTAAGCATGGTTTGATTAGCAATGTGTTTATAGCCACTTACTGTATAGACTACCCGGGTAGGTAACTAGTACCATTAATTTATTCTCCAGGAGGGTGTAGCATGTGGTGACACCCAGTTGAGCAGTATAAGGACTAATTAGATCTTGAACCAAAAAACTCAGCATCTTCTCTTCACCATCTGTTAATGCTTGAAAAGCTCTGTACAAATACCACCTTAATATATTGAGTCTGGCCATGCTAAAATCCAATGATTAAAGTATCCATTTTTCCCAATGGCATTAAAAAAAAGAAACTTAATATAAGTCTCTTACAAGAGGTGCAAGTTTTTAAACAAAGATTTATTTGCCTGATTTTTTTCCTAATATTAAACCTTTAGATTCCCAGTCTGTTTTTCCTTGCTGCTGCATACATTATTAAGAGGGGATTTTAAACCCCACTGGTCAGCTTTTGGATGGCAGAGCAGTGCTCATTTTATTGCTCTTCTCCATCCGCAGCCATTGGTTGGGTTTTGTTTGCTTTTACATTAATAACTATTATTTTTGCTCTGCGTGCCAACAGCTGGTCAGCTCCATGGTTCTGCTTCACTGGACTTTCCCAAGACAGCTAGCGAGATGATCACGTCATTGCTCCAGTGGTTTCACACAATTAGTGCTTCATCATCTTACTTTGCAGGAGGAGCTGGAACTCCCCCTCCAACCTCGCATTCTTCAACAAGAAGCAGTTTCTAGACCTGCTTGTTCAAAGAGGCATCTTAAGCATTTTACAGACTGGCAGGTTGGCCCAAAGGCTTATGCACCTCTGATCTCCCTATATATTCCAGGTCCCAGCACTCCTCCCTAAATAATGAGGTGCAGCCAAAAGTGCACCCAAAACGATACAAAACACGAAAATGCAGCTGCTTCCAGTGTGACATGTCAGCCAGCAACAGTCTCCCCTGTTCCCACCCCTCCGGAAGAAGAATCCATTATAAATTACACTAGAAATGTTGACACGACATTGTAAATGACTGCACTTTGAATTCAGTCAATAATACTTTGCATTACTAAAATGTGGGTTTACAATCATTTCTCATCTGAAAGCTGTTTAATCTAAGTAGTAAACACAATGCTTGCTACTGATTCTCAGTTTGCACTGGAAATATTTAGTGTTTTTCGTATATGCCCAGCTCTTGGAGTTATGTGATGATTGCCCAGCCCACACAGCTAATAATATCACAAAAGCCTTAGACATTTCCACCATTAAGTGGTAAGTTCTAAACATGCAAAACCCTGTCCAATTTGTAAACTACCACCATGCATCGGGATGATTTTCAAATAAATAAGGTGGTCTATGTTGCAAGGGCACTTGGTCATAGATGCCCCGCAGAGACGTGAACACCTACAGCTCCAGCAACACAGCACTTCTCAGCACCAGCTGAGACCAGCCCATGCCAGGTCTCATCCTACCAAAGCATCCCTGCCATGTCCCACAGGGCTGGGCTGTCCTCCCCATCCTGATGCACTGAGAGGATCCAGCCTGGATAGTTTATAATGACCCAGCAAGATACAAGGCTAAATATACCTGTCTGATTTTTGAGGGTAAGTTTTAAGCTATCTAGGAACTTGCAGAACAAACTCCTGAACAGATCAGATGCGCTGGAGTAGAATGAGAAAACACAATGCACAGATGTCAGCTGCTGGGGAAGCTCAGACCAAGTAAGAGAGTTGGTGTCAGGTTAAAGACCTTGCCACTTTGCAGCGGGGGCCTGATCGTGGGTAGGAAGGTTTTTTCTGCAGGGCAGAGCTGGGCAAACAGTCAGGAACTCAGGACAGATGGAAACCCAGGGATTTAAATGCAGCACCAGCCTTTGGCCCATGTTCCTGAGCTGGCTGTAACACAAGTTTGCCAGAGCTAACACCGATGCCCTCAAAATGAACAGTTTATAACTTGCTTTTGTTTATCTGTGTCTCTATTGCTGCTATTAATATTTAATGTCTCTGGAGTAAAGGTTCCTCTCCAGCATAACAAGCCCTGCTGCAGTATTAATCAGAGCGTCAGCAGCTCGGAGCTTAGCTCCACGCTCATGGGTTCCCATGACACACTCCCAACCTGTGGGCTGCCAAAGGCAGAGGGGGACGGGCATCCTGCCAGCTCCTCTGCACTGGAAATGCTGTTCTTCCCACTGCGGGCAGAAAGGGACAAAGGGTGCAAAGAGAGAGTGCCTTGAATGGAAACCAACATCTGCTTCCCCTCTTGTCCCTCCAGCTTCTGCATACCCAAGGTACCCCCTGAGCTCTTGGTGTCACATCCCCAATGGCTTTGATCTTTGCACAGCTGAGAGGAGACAGCCCCATTACCAGCCTGGTCCCAATACAAGCCCGAGGCACAGCTGGGACCCGAACCTGAGGCTCCGTGTCCAGACCTATGTCCTCAACATTGAACTCCTCTCTTGATCCTGACCAGAGGAGTCCGAGGAAAAATGAGGAAGAAAAGGGTGACCCCTGCACATCTGGAAGCCACAAGCAGCTGCACAGACCTTTATAAAAGCTCCAGATGGCAGCTTATTAGAACATGGCTTGCCTTTGCTCTGCTCCCACTAATGAGCCCCTTCTTCTGTACCCATCCACACTCGTAATGGGTAAAACCCTTAAAGAACAAGGGTCAAAAGCTGATGTTTGATGGCATCCCATTCGCCCTAGTCTTAAGTATCTTGAGGGTCACTAGCTCACTCAGATAACCAGAGCTTTGCACTTTGATTTAACCCAGTGGAAAAGGTACTGCTGAAGAAGAGAGCAGAAAGATCATGAGATAGATGAAGGGAGCAAGAAAACGGGATCATTAGTTTACACAAGCATGCTCTTCGAGACAGCCTCAAATCCCAGTTACGGACTACAATAAAGCTGGCCCATCACAAAGGGATTTCTACCTTGCTCTGGCTATCTAATGTCTGTGAAGGAAATGAACTAATCTCAGCTCACAGGGGAGCATCCACTGCCCAGGAAAGCTACTGTTGCTGCCACCACGCACACAGCGAACTCCAGAAAACCTTGCATAAGCAGTCTTGCACCAGCAGTTACACCAGAGATTGCCCAAGGAGTGAATTCGTTAACATTTGTAACAGCACAAAAAGGGGGACTGAAATTATAATTATATGGGATCACAGCCGCAGGGATGCAGAAGGTCCCCTTTAGCTTTGCAGGGCACAGTTCAATGGCCAGGGCTGGTTGCCATGAGCAGCCTAGGTGAGGTGACGCTTGTTCCGTTTGTTCTATGGAATAAAGATTTTCAGTCCATCCCTTCTTGTTGGTATTCAATTAAGTGAAATGCAGTTCGAAAAATTATTTTCTTTCCTTAAAATACATAAACCAACCCCTCCCTTTTTCACTCTCAGCTGCCAAATCTTGGCCCTGAACTTCAGGGGCAATTTCTCCTTTATTTACTGAAAGCTCACTCTAAATCTTTTCATACTAGAAATGCCAGTCCTCCGAACAATTACTCTGGCTGCAACATTAGTCATTTGCTACATTTTCCATCAGCATTACTCATTTGATGGCATATTATCTTTGCTATAACAGGATCTGGGCCATCTCTTTTCTCGCCTGTCCTCCTTGGTGCTTTTCTATGCACGGCCTCCCAGATTCATCTCCTGGCCAGGGGGCATCAGACATTACATTTCTCTCTCTTCCCGACCACCAGGAAAAATCAATCTGTGTGTGGCTCCAGCCGGTGCTGGTCTCCTGGAGATACCAGGGGGATTAATAGCATAAACACCAATCTACTTTGTAGCTTCTTGCAGAAGACCAACAGTGCAAAGGAATTTTTAAGTCTGGAAATCTTTTGATTAACATCCCAGGGACAGTGGGAAGTCCCTGTGAATCATTTCATAACCAACAGTGAGATTAGAGCCAGGAGGCAAAGAAACCAGACTGGAACCAACCGTCAGCTTTGAGCCCTCTCCCTAGACAAGACAAAGCACCAAAGGGGCAAGTTCTGGATCTCTTATCAAGTGCCAATGGCAAGGAGACCATCTGCACAAGAGGAAACCATGTTTACAACTCAGACTCCTTGGTCCGGGGTGGCCAAGGACTGGAGTTATCCCAAGACATAGTCCCTATCTCCCCAAAACCTGAAACCTCAAAGATAGGAACATCAGATCTAAGTGTGTGACTTGTCCTGCACATGCCACCAACTCAGGAGCTTCCACCAAAACTAAAACCTACCATTAATAGTATGTGACTTGGGATACCCTGAATGCATGAGCCTGTAGCCAGAAGCCACCTTCACTAGTGGACTCACCCTCCTCCTTGAGCACCTCACAGACCAGTACGGCACTATATGGCTTATCCTTCTGCAGCTGGAATTTACAGGCTATACCTGGGGTCACAGCAGCCACTACGTGGGAGATGCCTGCACATAACTGTGGTCTCAGCTCAAGTCCAGGTTTTGCACACAAGCCCCACTATAAACAACACGTTCAAGCAAGGTTTTTTTCCCCTCCCTCACGCAATTCTTTGATAGAAAACTTAAGACTAAAAATGGAGCTTTCCATTTTCTGCTGCACCACAAAAAAAATAAACCAGTGCTCTCTTTCTGCATACATATGTTTGATGTCAAAAATACAGAGCAGGTCATTCTTAAAAAAGGCACTTCAAATACCAGTACTCCCTGTCATCTCGGTTTTCCATCAGAAAATGACAGTCTCCTGCTTCAAAACAAGATCTAATGAAACCACATTTATCCCCATCTTGCTGTAATCACATTAGACAGTTCTACCAATTTAACTTTATTGGTTTCTTAACTGTCTGAAAAAACCCACATACAGACCAACCCTACATGTTTTACTACACAGAAACAGCCACCTGCAGTATCCTTGCAAAAACAGCATCCGATGGTCAATAAAGAGCCTTCTGTTTGGTCTTAGACTTCCTGCTAAGATCTCATTTTCTTTAAGAGATTTGTGCAGCTCTTGAACACATCAGATTTTGTTTAAGCAAAAATTTACAACATGTGCTTGGCCATTAGAGGCACAACTGATAATATTCTTAGGCTCATCAGTGCAGGAATGTTTACCCATAGGAGAGCTTGGGTATGAACGTGCATGAGACTGTTGTTGTAAACTGCTGCTCAGGCACCTAAATGATGTGCCCGCTTACCCCTACAGGGAGGGAGAGGCAGGACCGCATGCACGTCTAGGGCAGAGGCTATTTATTGCAACACCAGGGACTCAGTTTTGCAGTAATTTTTCATCCCAAAATGCTGGTTTTCAGTAGCACATCAGCTGGATGCAATTAACCTTTGCAACATCCCACTGCTTGCTACAACCACAAGGCAATCTTGTTCCTCAGGTCCCCCCGGAGATTTCCTTGGAGAAGCAATAGGTGTCTCCCAGAGAAAGAACAAGCAAGTTGGCCCTGTTCCAGGTACTGCCAATTTAGAAAGAGAATAGCAGCAGCAGCCAATTTATTTTCTGCCTAGGTGAAAACCTCAGCCAGATCCTGTTGAATTTCTGTGCCTTTTCCCCACAGCTGATGTTTATGCTAGAAGGTGTGTGTGCCAAAAGGACACGCATTTGCGGCATCCGTAAGTGGACACGAAACAATCTGTTGGTGGGGGAGTAAACTTTCCTCAGTGGTCTGAGGTCCTGTCTTATCCCTCCAGCACTGAACCACAGAGAACATTTTCCATCTTGGAGGGAAAGCAGCAGCTTTGTCATCTCCTAAGAAAAACTGGTCCACCTTTCTCCGCAAGCAAGCCTCTAACAAAGTCTATCTTCAAAAGCAATTCAGTGCTGGTGGAAAGGCACCAAAGTGTCAGCCCCAGGGATGGAATTGTTACTTAGACACTCAGACCTGCAAGCTGTACCCAGTGCACGGCCAGCTCTCGTTGAGCCTGTGCTGCATCCAGACGCACACAAACTGTTCAGTCAATTCCATCTCTATGCCAAGCACGACGCACCCTGACAGCTGTAAATGCAAATGCTGGGAGGGTTAGAGGCATCGGCTGCACAGTTACGGCCACCGTTCCAGAGTGGTCCCTTCAAGTGCATGGCCTCATCTCCCTGGGATGGGATGCCATCATCCCCTTTGTCTTCTGATTGGAAGTGGCAGTGACCCACAGCTGCTGTGTGTTTGCTGCCCAGGCATGAGCCCCGGAGTCCTGCCACTCTCACATCCTCACTCTGCCACTGCAGTCTCCTACCACCAACAGTGAGCAACTCCCAACCCCTGTTCCCCTTGGAGAACATTATCCTTCCTCCCCTCAAAACCTCTCCAATGTTGCCTGCAAACACGGGTCACTAAAATAAATAAAATTGCAAGCCAAAAGAGAAAAACAGACTGCGATGTTACCCCTACACGCTGCTGTTTGTGGGCTGTCAAAGATGGAGGGACCAGTGAGGTGCATGCCTTTACAGCCGGAGATGGTACATCCTATTTTCTGTTGGGTTGACAATTAATAATATCGACTCCTACTTCACAAATGTATTAGCCAAAATGCACATATATAGACACCTCCTCTCTTGATAGGGTGTTTGAACACACGCAACACTGCACAGCGGGCAAAAGCTAGCAGGGGAAGTGTCTCTAATTAGCCAGAACATGGAATGGAAACCTCCAAGTGGCTGTGTTTTCATACCACCAAATTAGACTCATCAGGTTACCCACTACGGGCAGGATGAGTTTTAAAGTGTTCCTCTGAGGCAGATAAAAGGTAACAGAAATTATTTCAGCAAATCGCTGCAGGCCATGTGGCTAAAAGAAGCTTTTGTCTCCTTTGTACCTGAGTCAAGATGGAAAGCGATCTCCGAACCCCCTCTCCCCCTCCAAAAGCCCAAGGGCCATGGCGGGGGCTCAGCAGACGCCCACCGGTAGGGCTGGTCCCTGCGCACAGCGGCTGCAGCGGGCCTCAGGACCCAGCACACCGCCTGGCTCTTGTGAACGGGAACTCCCGCTCAGGCCAGTTCACTTCCAAATCAGCAAGTGCATAAACTAGAGATCACCAATAGGAGTCTCACGACCGAGACAGACTGAAAGATGGTTAGAGAGGTTTAAAGAAGCTAATCAGTTTTGGCTATACTGCTGAGGTCAGCACTAGATCTTCTTCCCATCTGCTTCTGAACACAGCAAGAGAGAAATGTCCTTGGGGATCACAAGGAAATGAGGACAGCAACTCTTTCCTTCTGCTCAGCTGTGCTTTTCATGGAAAACTATGGCGAGAACTGTGCTATTAGCAGTATATCAGTCTTATTTCTTCCACTGGAACAGGCCAAACCACGGGTGTGCTACTGTAGGGCAGACCCTACAGTCACGGTCCTCTTCTCTCTACTCTGCAAAAAGCCAAGCAGAAGACAAACAGTATCATCCCTCCTGCTCCTCCAAGTCCATGAGCTGAGCCCTAGCGTCAAGCTCATCTTCAGCTTGGACTGAACTCACTGCAGTACAGAATAGCCAAAGTTCAGAGCAGTAAAAATGCAGAAATCAGAAATAATAAAATCAATGGGAGGAAGAGGAACAAGAGAAAGACCACCATCACAACAGCAACACACGAAGCCGGCCTCATGCAATAAAGATTTGGAAAGTAATACACTCGGACGTAAGCCACACAGCCCACATTATGCAGAGAATGCTGGGTCCCAATTCCTAGTCAAATCCACCCAATCCCATTTTTTGTCTGCACTCTCCTAGCAGAAAAATAGACTGTGAAAATAGGTAGCTTGCTTTGTAACATTAAATATCTCTGTTTTCCTTTAATAAGAAAGCAGTGGCATCAATTAGCGGACAAAGCCATTAGACACAATTTGTTTATTCAAATTAGTGACAAGTCTGTGTCAAAACACTGGCTCCCCACGGCCCTGATCTCAGAAGAGGTTTTGAGGCAGAATGATTGACTGAGCCACCCAGAGTCCCCTGTTGACTTCAATAGGCTTTGGACTGGGTTGCTCAAGAAACGATCTCAGCTTTCCAAGGCCTGTCTCCTGTCAGAGCAGACCTGCCTCCCTCCTGGTCCCCAGCTGCGCGACCATCCTCTGGTTTAAATGAGCGCTAGCCTCAATCACAGCCCGCCGCATCCTCCTAGCACCAGCGTGCACCGGTAACCCATGCCAACATGCAGGAATAAGGCTTCCCCGTGGATCTGTCCCACCTGATATAGCTTTGAGCTCCTGAAAGCGAAGCAGATATTAAAAAAAAAAAAGCCACCTGAGATGTTTCATCTCACTGGGGTCCCTTTGATCCCCATAGGGTTTCAGTAAGATCTGCACTGGGTGTGCCCACGCTAGTCAGCCACTAATCCAGTCTCCAGTCTGCTACAAAAGCAAGCGAACACTGAACTTGCTGTATGCCTGAAATATCCCGAGCTATTTCAAAAGGATTTTGGTAAGGACCTCCACTGCTCCTTTTCTATATCCATTTATGAAAGGTTCATGCACACATCACTGCACAGCGATACAGTGTCACGCTCCCAGCTCCCAGGGTTAATTGGCCCTTAGCATCTCTGGGGCCGCTTCCTCCTTTAATAGCCAATTAGGCCTTATTAGCTACCTTGTCATTTACATCCAAGGCTCCCAGCAGCAGTCTGGAAGCTACAAATTCGCCTCAGTAGCCCTTCTCACAAGGCTGCGCAGCCTTTTACATCACAAGCTGACCCTTCTGGTTAGCTTGTGGCCTCTTTGCTGCAGTACACCTTCTGGCCAGCAGCTCACCAGTGTGCTGATGTGCGGAGTCACCTGCAGGGAGCCCAGATGGAAGACCCAAGGAAGATCTGACCCATCAGGAAGAGACCAGTCTGTTCAGCGTGTCTTCTAATGGGCCTCAGCAAAAGGGATGCAGGCATATTAAGCAGACCAACGTCTGCTCATAG
This sequence comes from Fregata magnificens, assembly GCA_013389945.1. NCBI lineage: Eukaryota > Metazoa > Chordata > Aves > Suliformes > Fregatidae > Fregata > Fregata magnificens. The sequence goes on along the minus strand of WAAD01030124.1, from coordinate 124,331 downwards.
CCATCTGCCAGAACATGTTGACATACTGCAGCATGGATCAATAGAAAGAGAGCTAGATAATGGCGATTGATTTTACACATGTAATGAAGTTGTTGAGTCTCTGATTCAGCCATTAGTAAGTGTTCATTTTATCGACCTGAAGGGCAAGGGGACTGAGATGTTTTGTTCTTTCCTTTTAAAAAGCAAGCATCATTTGCTAATGAGAGATGGCCTGGTTTCCTCCTCATTATCTCTCTGCTTCACCTTTCCCTCCTCTGCTTTGTCCAGCCACAGCTGAAACCCACAGACAGCAGCTTGACCCGTTTCACACTGCCATCACAATGCCGGTTGCACATACTCTTAGAGTCATTCACACACTTCTCTTGCCACAGAAGGTTCCCTAACCCGCCCGCAGCAGATCTCCCTTTCTGGACCAGATGGACTTGCCTCCTTGCAGAAGCCTGATGCATAATCCTTTTTTGGAAAGGTGGACCTATACAAGCACCAGCTGCTTCCCCCTGCCCTGCCTTTTGTTCCTTTAAACACATAGCAGTCACTCAGATCCACCTCATTTCAACAAGGCCAGAGACAGACACTATCCAGGATTTTTGCAGGAGTGATGAACAAAGTCTGCTGCATTCACGCTCTGTTGTCAAAATGGAAAGCTAGGAAAGGACTTGTGCCAGCTTCTAGCCTCTTTGTGCTTCAAATACACACCTCCCTACTAACTACAAACTTCTCCTAGAGTAGGCATCACTGACAGCCCCTCTGTTCAGGGTAACGAGCTCACTGTGGAACTGGAAAGAGGTTTTCAAAGGAAACCGTACTGGGGAGGAAAGCTCCCTTCTCTGACTTCAGTGACCACACAACATAATGCTCAGCTAGCGGATTTGTGAGCAGTGCTGCCAAGATTCACAATGTACAGTAATGAAGAAAATAACCTCCAACCTCTTTGGCCTGAATTTGGTCCACACTTTCTCTGCAAAGTAACGAAGGTTCCAGCACTCAAACTGTGCTGCAAAAATGGACCCTTGTCGCTGTGTTGTGATAAGTTACAGTGGAGCAGTCTTTTACCTTATACAAAGCATCACGGCAGCAAAAGGATTGGTACGTGCAGTGAGATGAATTTATCCTGAGAAAGATCCACATTAGCCAGCAGACAGGTGATATGATCCTCCTGGGCTTGTTATATATAAAGGGGATGACTCCATCAATTGCATAAGCTGGTTACTAACACACAGTAGAGATACATACTTAGGGCAGGAGCTGATGAAGTCTTTGCAGTTGGAAAACTAAAACAAGGTCCTTTTGATGGCAAGCCTGGGGCATCCTGGCTAATATTCCAAGGCTTTGCCATCGATGTTTGGGTTAGTAACTATTACTCAGATCATTCCTCTGGACTACAAGAGACAAGACTTCATACTGTCTCCAGCACCTATCAGGCATCCAACATCTGGGTGGACACAAGTAGTAAGACACCAAAAAAACTCCAGAGAAAAGAAAAGCACATGCCTCCCAGCACCAGCTAGGAAAGTTCCTATGTGTGCCTATCACAAAGTGGTATCTCCTGGGCCTTTGGCATCAGGATGCATGTGAAGCATCCACAAACAGGTAACAGCAGTTCCCCGGTACACCGTGCACTGGTGTGAGCAATGTGTTCACAGATCACACTGAACGACCTTGCCCCAGTACGGTAGCTCTGCTGTGGTGGTCTCCTGTCCATGTCCCGCCCCAGCTGACCTCACACAGCACGTCATGTTGGACAAGACCACAGCCTGAGGCCATGCAGCTTTAGGCAACAATATCAGAAGACTTCTGGTTTGAAAAACAAGACTGAAGAAAAGATGTATGGGGGACTGAATTAGAAAAGGACTTGCAGTAAGGAAAGATTCAAAGGTATATCACAGATAAGATTAGGCCAGCGTATAAGTCCTCCTAATGGAGTCTCAATGAGGCTGTGTGTATATATAGGGAGAGATAAAGCAAGACACCCAAAACTATAAAACCAAAGATGTTTAAATTAGAAGGGATCCAAGGGAGGCTAATAAAATGCTGGAAAGAATTATGTATCAACATCTACATAGAGGTTGAAGGAACATAACATGCTTTTCCTAGAGAAGTGGCAACTAAAACTGACGCATGGAGAGGGTAGGAGAGATTGGGAGAGCAAGATAACTCCACCAAAAAGTGCAAGAGAGAATCACTTAGAGATGAAGCAGATATTTAAGGATGACATTAAAAAGAAGAAATGAGTGTGCAGCTACGGAAATGGGAGAAGGGTGTTTTGTTTCATGTAAGAAAAAACAAACTTAGGTTTAAACTAATTCTGCTTCCAGAAAAGCAGGAAATAACTTCAAGCAGCAGTTTCCAGTGCTAGGCTTGTGCAAATACCTCCTCCAAAAGGCTTTGCGGATCAGTTTGCAACAGCCCATGTGGCCCAGAGAAGGTGCTGTGGCTCTATGGCCTATGACGGAGGTGCAGCATGTGCTGGCTGAGCCTTGGCAGTATACGGCCTCTTCGTTTCATCTCAACCATTAGATCCCAAGGGGCGTTGGGCCCTGCTTGCACAGAGACATACCCCAGCAGCACAGTCCTCTGGCAATTTCTGCTACCACTAGAGCAAACAGGCGCTTTTGGTTTTGTTGGCATGCCTCAGTGTCAGCAGCAAGGAGCCGCCGCCAGTCCTGCTCCTCCTGCGGGTCTCCGGTGCCAGTCTGCTCTGTTGCAGTTTATTTCACACATGGACACCCAGCACAGCTCACCGCTACCCTGCGCACACAGCTGCATATCCTGGTCTTTGTCACGCTGATGCACTCTCAGGGCTCTACTCCATTGACACACACTTGCCCTCCGGCATCCTCCCCTGGCTTGGAAGGCAATTTCATGCTCACATAGTGCTGTTTTCTGCCCTATGCGTGCATGCATACTGCAGGTTCCCATGCAGTTACCATCAGATGCTTGAGGCTGCAATGGCTCAGCACACAGATACCATCAACATTATCTGCACACAGCAAACTGCCCTCCCGCTTCTACTTACTGCACCCAAACCTACCCCCATCCCCTGATACCTGCTGCTTGCCCCTTTGCACTGGCAATCACAGACACAGTTCAGTGCTGCCACAAGTCTCCACTGCGTGTTGCTAACAGCCCAGCCGGATTTCAACAGCTTTCAGTCTTGATGGACAGTACACTAGACGGGGACTTGGGAGATGTAGGTGCTAATTTGAGAACTTGCTACAGGCAATTCCTTTCATTTTCTCTGTGCCTTTGCTTCATATCTGGATCGTAAGAACAAATGTTACTGTCAAACCAAAAGTCCATCCAATAATTCCTACTAATAGCCTCCCAGCCTTCAGCTACTCTCAGGTTAGGAAACTTCTGAAACTGATGTTGTTTATATATTTAATAACTCTTAAGTGCTTTTCTCTTCTCTGTGCTTGCCCAGTTTCCCCTTAAATCTATGAAAACTTTCTGTACTCACAACATCCTTTGAGCTCAACATATCAATCACCTGTTGCACAAAACCAACATACTGCTGTTTGTTCTGAACTCGGTCCCGATCGGCCTCATTCAGTGTCCTCTGGTTCTCCTACCAGGAGAGACACGGAGCAACTGATCCTCTCCACCTTCTCCATTCTGCTCATGATTTGCCTTCCTGTAACTCTCTGGTACAGACATTGCTTCTCGCTATAAATAACACACTGTACAGCAAGGGGCACTGAGGGTGCTCCATCTCAGCTGGAAATCCTGGGCATCACCACAAGCCAAGCTGGGTTACCCGTGTGCACTTGTACAGCTGTCCCGTGCAGACACGTGCTCCCCTGTACACCCAGGGCTTGCAGAGGGCTACTCCAGGCACAGGTTCCCTTCCACAGCATGGTTGAATCCAGCCCTGCCTGAAATCCGCAGGCCCCATTAGAAGCTGATGAATTGTTTTCTGCTCTCATGCTTGACTCCACATTGGGTTATCTATGCGGAAACATAATTTGTTTGCTGATATCAAAATGCTGCCGCTCACCTGAGGGATTAACACCGTGACAAAATCATTAGAAACCTGATGGAGTACTGGAGTTTGTGGAAAATTCATTCTTCAGCCTAATGAATGTCTTTTTCCAAACACCTACAACAGCAACACCCGTTTCTCCGTTCCCTCTAGAGCGGCCAGAAATGCACTCACACGCTTAAGGGCTCAGCTTACTCTTAAACCAGCTAAAGGGGCAAACAACACCTGAGGCTCATGAGAACCGTAAAGGTCCAGCAGCAATACTGCAATACAGGGCTCCCCTTCAAACACCGACATGGCATGGGGAACAAATCCTACCACTGTGTCTTAACCCCACCTCCACGGGGCATGAGTCCCACCACTGCAGCTCAACTTCACAGCCACGGGAAGCCCCCAGATAAGCAACACCAGGTGCTAAGCCTTTCCCTGCCGCTCTGCTTCCACGTCTTCCCCTCGCTCATGCATCCGGTTTCCCCCAGGCACTCTTCACAAGAGACAAAACACTCCTCTTGTAACTCTCCCCACTGCTCCCTGCGAGTCACTACTCCTGCATGGCATTATGAACTGGCAATGAGTCACTGTCACTCCTAGGGAAGGGGGAGAAAAGCGACCTTCCTTTTGCTGATTCACTGCCAAAACCCCCACGTAATGCAAGCTGTCTGCTCCACGTTAAAGCCTCCTTCCACAGCATGCTGGAGAGGATTTTTCTATTGCCCTGCCACCAAGGTGACACGATCAAGCATTTTTTCCAAACAGCGCTCTAAGCGACACTGAAATTTGCATTTCAATTTGAATTCATTCTTATGGTTCAAATGAACGTCTGAAATACCTCTTCGCGTGTGGTTAAGAAGCACGCTCTCTTGCTCTACTGGTATACACACGTATATATTTTTAGCCTTGATCCCTACATTAGAGAAAAGTCACCCTTTTAAAAGAGTGGTTTTATTGCCAAGCAATATTAGGACAATGAAGAAAATCACTCCTAATTTTTATAAATTATCTCATCGTCTGCAACTAATTAGCAGCTGCCGAAAGCTGGGAAATCGCTCTTCACCCTAGAGAGACCAGCTCCAAGCTACGCAGAACTCAAACATCCCTGATGGTCAAGGATTTCATGAGAAGCCTCCAGCCGGCTCCAGCACAGGTCCCACTGGCTGTCCCACCAGGTGAGAAGTTGTGCAAACCCAGCATCCCAAGCATCACCGCTGTGAGGAATAGTTGTGATGCAGCTTAGCTGGAAACTTTATTAAAATCCAATCTAATCAAGCTGTTGCGACTCTCCATTCTCCTTACCCTTGCTCCTAGGTGCTTGTGCCTCTGTCTGTGCCACTGTAAATGTGTCTATAAAAGTAAAATGAGCAAGCAGCCAACGGCTAAATGGCACTTAATCAGAAGAAAATGTATACCCTGGTGGATAGCAAACTGCTATTAAGTTGCGGGGGGAGACAGAAGAAAATAATAAGCTATAAATGGACAGCCAAATAAATCTCCTGCTGTACCAAGTGAGAGCACATCTGGTTGGATGCCACTTCCAATGAGCGGTGAGCAAAATATTTATTTGCCACCAAGTACCTGGCAGCAGGAGTGGGAAGGGATTACAGCCTGGAGAACAGTGCCGCTTCCACTGCCTCCCTGCCTGCCCTCGGAAGCAGCAGCACATCAGGTGCCTGCCCTCTTTGGCTGCAGCAAAATCTGATCTGAAAACATCCAACCTCCAAAGCCAGCAAGCTGGCGGGCCCCAGGCATCACTGACCAGGCTGTGACGGTGCCCACGGCTGGTGAGTCAGCCCCAGCTCACTCTCTCTGCTGCAAGGACATGGGCTCAAGCTTGAAAAGCCATCTCCTCTCCAACAGGAGAGCCCCTCAGACTCCATCCCCATCCCAAGCCCTAAGACAGTCAATAAGGCAACAGACGATACACCAGAGACTCCAAAGCTACAAATACTGGAGGACTTGCACACCTCTGATCCTTGAGAGAGCCTTAATTTAATACAGAGCGCTTCAGCATTAGGAGAAAATCCAATTTGGGACTTGGAAGTCCCTCAGGGAAGAGCTCCTCAGAGAGGGGCACCATTGCAAAGGGGATTATCACCATAATCATGAGATTAGTTGAATAATCTCAGCCTAAAAGATAGTTTTTGTCATCTGCAAGATGCTCAGCACCCTCCAGCTTTCATGGAAATACAGTGCAAAGCAGGGTCAGATTGACTTTGAGGAACAATATGGGGAAAGAGGAACCCGATGCAGCAAACACTGTGCTTCACAGTCCCATCCAAATCCGCCAGTGCGTTACTGCTTTGCTGAGTGGAGGCTGGTTTGCTCAGCTGCCTCAGCTGGGGCTGGCCAGGTCCTGCTTCGCTACACTGGCGATACAGCACATATGCATTGACTTTTTGTTCCCTCACAACACCTCTCTGCTTCAGACCAAGGGATTTTGCTGTTGATTCCTCCTGCTACAGATTTAATGCAGTAATGGGGTTCAGGCCTCCTACAAATGGCAAAAACAAGAAACCCAGTCCTACCGAATTAATAGACAACGTGACAGGGAAAACAAAATAAAATAAACCTCCTCTACTAATCACCTAGCCTGGCTCTTCTAAGGAAGCGCTTGCGCAGTTATGCTGCACAAAGTAAACAAATAATTACTGGCTATTTTCTACTATAGGTCAGAGAGCAGATTAGCTAGCTGAGGCTGAAATCTAAAGCATGTGTGTGTCGTGCCCACGCTTACAAAAAGAAGAAAAAAAAGCCAGCCAGGAGCAGAACCCTGTACCACAACCGCAGCTATCAGATCCTGCTGCTCTCCAAGAGACAAACTCTTCTGCGCAACAAGAAATCCACTTCGTCTCACCACTCAGGCATTCATATCCTGGCTAGAAAAATACATAAAACCAATGCTAATATTTTTACATTTCCAGATTCTCAGCTTTTAACTGAATACATTCAAATTTACTACTTGGGGAGAGATTTTCTGAGAAGGGAAAGGCAGAATTTGGTATTTCTCCTGGGAATGGCTACATCTTACAGACAACCCAGATGTCTCAAAACCCAGGTATACACGTGGCTGAAGTCTGTTGCCAGAATCAGAAGGGAAAGAGAGGAGAGGTGCAAGAAAAAGTAATGCCTGCATTTAATTTCACTGCATTTTCCATTTCTGCAACTGAAAGCAAAATTCACCCCCTCAAGCGCACTGCAAACCTGGGAAGGATGGTCCTGGTGGTTCAAAAGTTCTGGTCAGGAAGCTAGTGACACCTTTCCCCATGGCACTGGAGAACCTGCTTAATTCAGCTTTAGTAGAGAGATCTATAAAACCAGTGGAGAAGCAATGATATTCCAAGTATCAAGCGTGAACTATCATGAACTATCACGTTTCACAGGAGAGCCTGCGCTCTGGCAACTCCCAAAGGAGCAGCGAGCTTTAGCCCTGAAAGGTTGCACTGACCTGTGCAAGCGGAGCAGGTGAGGATGCGCATCCCCACAGCACGCACTCCTGTACGCAGATTGCTCTGCTCTCCCTTAAGAAGGCTGCAAAAAAGCAAGCAGACAGTAACCTGTTGCACAGTTCCCTGCAGGTGCTGGCTGTAGCTCGGGCAGCTCAGCACAGAGAGCCAGTTCTGCCTTTTCAAGCATGAATAATGCTGGATTGTTTCCAGAAGGGGGGGTGGGAGAGAGCAAAGAATAGAGCCAGGACATTTAAAACAAAAGTGTACAGCTATATTCAGCAAATGACTGTTTTTCAGAAGGGCTTCAGGTGTTAGTCACACAGATGCTCTTTCTTGCATTTCTTCTGGAGTTTTGCTGTGGGATTTTTTTTTAATTTTTGTTCTCACTTCACCTTTCGTTAGAAAGCCTCCATGCTTCATGCTAGAGGTGGCTTGTTTCAGTAGCAGGAGAGGAAACTTTCAAGCCGGTGCTCTTCTAAACCAAGCCACCAAATCTTTTCGAGGTTAATTGATTCCCTAAGCATCAGGACACATCTTTCAAAAGCATGCTTAGTGGCACGAACTTCTGCTCAAAGACTCTCTGTGCTGCTAGCCAATGCCTGAAAATTCTTCCCATTTCCTTGCAATAAAATTGACAGTCCCAGGACAAGAAACAGCCACTGACCCCTTGCAGTTTGCCATCCAAAAGGGCAGGAGCCGGGCAATGAGGAGGAGGAGAAGCGAAAGCAGCAGAGGGACCACGACCAGCTCAAAGCCATCTCCAGCAATGCACGGCTGCCCCCAGCACCGTGGAAAATGTCCTCCTCCTAAGAGGTCCCCGTCACAGTGCAGAGCTTGGGGGCCTGAAAACATCTGCCAAGAGACCTCTGTGCAAGGGGCTTACTGAGCTCTCCTTGCTGCTGCGCTTTGCAGAGGCACTTACTCTGATGCCAAAAAGCTCCTATGGACCATGAATGCTAGAACTGGCCAACATGACCAAGAGGCTCTTACTTGATAAACAGTCACTGCTCCTCCAGAGCAATTACAGACTATTAAGTAAATGAGACATGTTATGGGGGGAAAAAAAAAATTAAGAGCCTGTATTTACACATGAGCCTGTAATGACTCCATCGTCCTGTCAGCTTCACATGCTTGACAAGACAGACGCAGGCAAACTTTTGAGTCTCCTGCCTTCGCTTCATTTCCTTTTCATAAAGCCAAGTACAGCAGCCACAGATTAATTTTTTTTTCTCTTCTGAGATGCCCTGATATCACTCAAGCAGAGAGTGAGGCTGGGGTTGCCTCCACGTCAATCTATGAATATACCATACAGCACTGTGCAGCAGTGGAGCCTCAAACAACTATCAGGGTTAGCTATGCAGCTGAGGTGTGCAACACCTCCATGCTCACACCCCATGTCTTGCTTTATTTTTCTGAACTGTTTATTCCTTCTCCATCTAGCTCTCCAGCAAAAAGCAAAACATCTGGCAGGAAGCTGTTTTAAATTTATTTTGGTTTTTGCTGGCCTTTGCGCTTACAGTTTATAGCTCATTTTCTATTACCTGTGGAGAACTTGCAAAGTCCAGAGATGAAAGAAAACCAGCCATGCAGCTTACCGTATGTGCCAGCATGGAGAGGCAGAAAGGATGGCTCCAAGAGGAGGTGCTGCTCTCCTGGTGGCCATTCCTGCCCCAAATACGCAGCAATGAAGCATACAGAGACAGAACTTCCTGTAGATGTCCCCACATCAATCTGTGGGTTCTGTACACCACTCCCCGTGGAAACGGCTGTGCCTGTGTCCTGCTCAGGGCAACTCATGATACACTGCAGGCACCTTATATCCCCTTCTCCAAGCATGGCTGCATGTTCCTGACCTACGCACACCCAGTCTCTTCCATTCATTTTGTTCCCAGTGTCAACAATTTTACTAGCAGTATTTGCAGGGCTGTAGGGACTGAAAACACACAGAAATAGAAAACAGTAACCTAGAGACGGGGAAGTGAGGGAGTTCAAAGCGCTTTCCTGCTAAACGACAACCCAAGCTGCCTGCAAATAAAACCCTGGAGCTCATCAAGTAACTCTGACCACTGAGGGTGCTTAATAAAGATTACTTTTCTATAGCTCCACTTGCCTGAGGCGTCATTTGTTCCTAAGGAGATGCTCCACGGGATTTAAACGTATGAGAGAAGAACAGGCTTTTCAACCACCGCCATTACAACGAAAACAAGCTTTCTGCTCCAAAACCCAAGTGCTCAGACCCCTGGCCTGGCCTGGCAATGCTCCTCAGCCATGCCAAGCTGGACAACCACAGTGCTTGCTTTCTGCCAGATCCAGTAGGCAGCTATCCCATAGCATTACCTCTTAAAGACTGGTCATGCTGGGGACTTTGAGGCAAGCTCTGGTGAGAGCTGCAGCACTCAGGACACTGCTTGCTGTCTGGGCAAAGCTAGTGCAACTTCACTTGGCCCCAAAAGCCCAACACCAGCTTCTTCAGTGAAGCAGCACACCTGGGGCTGGTGAGGCATCTGGGGTGGCTATTGCACGGGATAGCTAAGACTTTGCACAAGTACCGCAAGATATTTCATTGCCAACTCAACTGTTCTTTTGCTTTGTCTTGTGTGATTGCTAAGATCATGGTATTTCTGAGCATGCCTGCAATAATGAAGTACTTCTTCCCACTGTACCAGGGCCACCAATGAAACAAGCATGCCAACAAATTCCACATGCCACTGAAATGGATAGAAACACAACAGATAATAAATGCTAAAGGTCTGCAACTGCCAAGCTATCTTCTTGCAAGGGATGTGGAACAAAATGTTCTGAAGTGCCGAAGCCAAACAACAGAATGGACTTCTGCTGCTGGTCAAACGGGAAGATGTGCGGGGCAGCTGAACACAACCAGAAAACCACTCTGCAGGGTGAATGAAGGAGTATTATTAGGGGCATTCTGCTATGGTAAAATTAGATGCCTGTGAATCAGATCTGGTACAAGGTAGAGGCTATCAAACGTGCTGTTGAACACCATGGCGTGGTGCATGCATCCATAAGCACAAATTTTGTAAGATGCTGGTGACCACAAAATCCTCTAGCAGTGAGATGGGGCAGTTGATCCTATCGGATAGAGGTTAGTGGATTCTTCTCGCCAAGCGGAAGAACCACAAATCAGGGTTGGGAAGGGGGTGGAATCTGTAACGAATGTGGAGATCCTCAGACAAACCCAAGCTGACACCACATTACGACTTTTCAGACTTCATTATCCCTTGCGCTTGGCAAGAAGATCAGAGAAGTCTAAAGCTCATGTGGGATGAGCCTCAGGCTAGATTTCAGGCATTCATCCTGGCCTGCACCTCTACGATATGAAACCAGGAATAATTCCAGAGGACATGGCACATACAGACCAGCTGCAGTGAGTCTGCACTGTGCTACAACACAGGGTAGTGAACAGCAATCCCTCCAGCAAGAGAAAAAAAAATATATGGGCAAATAGAGCCCCTTCCCGGCCTTCTTCCTGCTATCCCAGCTCTAACGTCCTCCCTGAACACAATTTTAGCAGCATGAGATGCAAGAACTTCCAGCATTTATAGAGACCAGGTTGTCAGGACAGTCCCAGGAAAAGAGGCAAAAATAAAAGACGGGAAAGCTCTGGCAGGCTCAGCTCTGCCTGCTAGCCAGTTTCATTAGGTCTCCTGACAACCACAATAACAAGGGCTACCAAAGATGTAATATTTACAGAAGACAGTATCCTTTGAACAGATAGGAGCATAACCCAGACAGGTTACCCACGGACTCCTACAGGGGCTGGAGTTTGATCCTGGATCTCCCACATCCCTTCTGAGACTCCTAACCCAACAATGACTTTGGAGCTGATTTCTCTCTCAAAACTGTCTAAAAACAGCTTGAAAATTCTTGAATTTTCCAAGTACAGAATATAAGATATTCTGAAACCTCAGAGTTACACAACTAAGAGGAAAATCAAGCCTCATCCCTCCTTGTGCATTAGCCTTTTGTACGTCACATTCAGAACCTCCCCTCTAAGCCATGAGCCCCTCCTGCACGCCATAAGCTCCCCGGTTCAGGTGCTGGCTCCAGCAGCCAAGAGCAGAGTCCTACAGTGCTGAAAGATGACTGCTCAGCACTACGATCAGGTCCTTCCCTCCACAGATGATTTTAGAAGCATCTGGAGCAGTTATGCTTTCGTGACTATCACTAAAGAGAGATGGGTCAGAAACATGTGCAAGATGACAGGTGACATCTGCATTAAGTCAGGTGGCCAGCTAACATTAGCTAAGAGTACCTGGTTGCTCTTCTGCAACAGATCCGCTCTTGCAGAAGCGGATAATCAGTGCCCATTAATAATTACTAGACTCTCTCCTCGCAATGAAATTGCAGCCCTCAAGATTTCCAGCACTCTCCCTCCTAAATACAGCAAGAGTTCGTTCCTTTGCACCATTCCTTTCCAGTGCTCAAGGAGAAGTCTGACTATATTTACCCCAGGAAGCATGAAGTGCTGCATGGCCCTGCGCTATAAATGCTCCCCAGGGACACGTGGTATCACCTAACCAGAAGAAGTGGCCTCCTACTCTGCCAGCAAAAGAGAAGAACTACCCAAGAAGCTTGAACAAAGATAAAATCACTTACCAAGCAGCAAACAAGATCCTCATGAAAGTACAAAGCACTCATGGGCAAACTATTACTTCCGCTTTACCCTTGTGGCTCCATTCTGGAGGATGACGGTACAGCCCGTCCTTCCCCTTCATCACACACATATACCCCTGTAGGCTAAGCTTTTCCTTCAGGAATCCCTGCAGCAGATTAAAACTCAGTTTATTAAATAAGGCGGTACTCTAACAAGGGTAATCCACAGATAATTTCACTCATTTAAACCCTATTTCATCTCAACCAAGTAGACTTATTTCCATTTAACAATCTTAATTCTTTTAGCACTTTCTGGCTCCCAAATTGGCTTCGACAGCAGAATTGACATTCAACCATCATTTTCACATAAAGTTCCATTTAGTCTCTCCAAACCCCTACAGTGTCTGGAGGTGCAAGAGGAATTCATTAGCGGTGTCTTTGGGAAAATGAGCCATTCCTCCCTGCAGCCTTCTTACGTTCACAGTCCTCATTTGGCAGGGGTCAAGTCAGAGTTGGCAAATGCCAGGCTAAGCTGCTCTTCCACTGCACATCCCCCCTGTTGCTCCCCTCTAACTCCACGCTCAAGTCCACTTCTGTGCTGACACATGAAGCTTTCTTTGCTTCTCTGCCCGCTGAGCTTAGCATTTCACTTTTTTTTATGGGCCACAGAGCTAAAATCTTGCAGCCTTTACCCTGCTTGCTTACTCACATGCTCCCTCCCTCATTCCCCCCAGCCCTACGAGCACCAGGTCTGCACGTCCCTCCCCGCAGGGAGGTCTCTGCCAGCCCTGAGGTCCATGCCCGGCTGCTGCTCCAGGTTACCACTCTCAGGCATAACCGGCCATGGCTATAGGCACCCATCTCCATGCATCTCCTGGGTCTTCCCCATTTCAGGAGCTCTCCTCCAGCTGGGATCTTCACCTTCTGCTTCTCAGGTGTCCTGCACTCATCTCCCCTCCAGAGATAACACCCCAAAGAAGGGCTCTGGGGAACGATGCTACCCTCACATGTTGTCATCCTCTTGGATGGCTTTCCCAGCAACAAACAAAATGCAGGCTGAGGGCACCCAATTTGTCCTGCCTGCTCACAGCTACTTTAGGTATGGATTGTGCCCTGGGTGTTGCCCTCTTCTCTCCCACATGCACACTGCTTCTCCTGCTCATCAGTGCAGCCTACAGCTCTGTACTTTTCATAGCAGATATCCTACAGAAAAGCAAAACTCATTCTTTCAAGTTCTTCCGTCCTTCCCTTTTTCCTCAGCATTTTTTAAGCAATCTCAGCCAGTAGCTTCAATTTCATCACAGTGAGGTCTTTGTGGGGGACAAGCGGAGCAAGAGGAGCATGAAGCTGGTAGCAAGGCTTTGCAGGGAAGGGCAGGACTTACCCCTCACGGAGGCCGGAGCCCTGCGTAGGGCCCAGCACGCAGGGAGCCAGGATCTGTCTCACCTGCTTTGTCAGTGGGCTGTTCTCTGCTTCTGGGGTTGGGATTTTTCAAATGCTATACGTTCAAAACACCTGGATATCAAGAGCTAGAGCTTCTGAATCCAAGCCAGGACAATTTGGGCTTTTAGCTTTACAGGGGTGTGTTTATCTTAAACTGAGCCACAAGCAATTAGCTGCAGAGGGGCACTTGAGATAAGTGCCCTTTCAGGTCAAAAGCACCTTTTCTGGGAAGGTTGCCCAATAGCCCTGCAGTGCCTAATGCTAGCAAGAGGGCTTTAACACCTCACTGAGCTGAGCGCTGCACACGTTGCATCCAGGAGAGCTGCCCCCTGAGCTTGCAGTCCACCCATCTACAAAGCGAGGACAAGTGAACTTGCCAAGAGTTACACAGCAGGAGAATGGGGAATAAACCTCTGAGCTCAAGGCACATCACTTTGAACAGAAAGAAACCCTACCTTACACTCGCAGTGTGAGGATCTCAGCTCTGCTCCAACAGACTGTTACAAGCTGGAGTTGCCTTGCTGTCTTCCTCTTCCCATCTGCCATCCTCCAGCTTGCCTTCTCAGAAAGGTTATAATAGTTCACAAGTAATGACTTTGGCTTTATCTTAACTCACCTTTAGAAACTTGGGCCACTACCTTAATCTGCAAGGCTATCCTCCATCTCACTTCCTGAAAACGACCTTCAAATCACGTCATAGTCACTACAGATAGGCATCTCCCTAAAAGCAAGCAACCATGCTCTTCAGCCATGTATCCACAGGTGCCCCAACCTCAGTAGTCAGCCTTACAACTGGTCCCTGCCCTCCCACACCAGCAGCTGCTGCATGGACGGAGGGCTTGCTTCCCCTGCGTGCTTATTCAAAGTTTCTAACTCAACCCAGCTCCTGTCCACATCCAAAAAATCTCCTGCTCAGTTCAGGTGGTTCTTTAAATGCAAGTTAATTGGTCCATGGGGAGGAACAAATTTGAAGTTCAGAGTATCACTGATGCTGGCACTAAGTTTCCAGGTGCTCTGAGCTGCCAAGACAGCTGCTCTCTATCAAGTGAGCACCGCTTTACAGTGTGATGGCCCTCACTCCAGCAAGGGTCTGCTAAGGATATTTAATTCAGGCTTATTCTGCAGTGAAGTCAAGCTCACCACAGAGTGTGTGAAATCCATCCTTCCTCAACTGCCCACATGGATAGCCAAGGGCAAGGGGCTGGGCAGCAGTAATCTGTAATGCAGACTAATGCACAAGCCTATCTCATGCTGCACTGGAGCTTTCTGCAGAAATTCCAGCTTTGCTGAGTTTGGCTCAGAGTTGGAATTAATTTTGGCAGCTGTTTAGGCAGGGAACCAAGCATCTTTCATTCATGTAATTGACTTTTTTATTCATGTATATATATATATATATGAAAAAATAATGAAAGAAATGACAAAGTGGCTCTTGCTATGACTAGCTTTCACTCTATGAAACAAAAAGATCTGTATTAAAAATGCCTCAGCGGCTAAATACACAAAGTGCTGCCCAAGGGCACTAACAGTATTTAGATATAAAAGAGGTTATATGGCTCTCAGATCCTGATCCTTGGCTTAGGGAGAATCTTCAACATTCAGGAACAAAAGTCAAAAATCAGACCTCTGAAGCAAAACTCTGTACATGCACCTATCCATGTCTGCCCTCTGTCGCTCCCCCTGCAATTGCACAGGACTGTGCCTGTAAGAGAGAGAGAGATGTATGACCTTTTCAGTGACCAGCCCCTCTCTCTCTCTGGCTCCTCTCCTTAAAGCTCATTTTCCTCTTCCTGCTGAATTAGCACCTACTTCGAACCCGGTCACCTTACAGATGTACAAAGCAGTACAGCATGGGGCAGCAGCTGGCTGCTGTGCCCAGGCGCACCACAGCTTTACCCGTGCTGGTGAGCAAATAACTTTCATTAAACAAGGAAATGAAAAAATAGAGCTCTATGTTGATTTGCCATTTGAGCAAGATGGCTCTTTTCCATAACTACCAGCTGACTTTCCCATCCAGATGCTCTGCACACAGACATCTATACCTATATAATATGCATGTGGATATATAATGAATCAAAACAAAGCTTAAGGCCTCTTGGGATGTACAATGTAGTCTGCCTCTCAGATATTAATGAACGGATCACTAAAAATAACTCTGCCACAGAGGTGCAAAACACATAAAGAGATGGTCTGTCTCGCTGAATCCACACCTCTCCTCACTCCATGCCCTGTAGCATTGATCCAAGATATAAATCTGCTTATTATTTATTATTCATATTGTTATAGTGCTGGATTCCTTAGCTGTACACCAGAAGCTCATTATGTTTTATGTGGCAAAACCGCAGCCTAGAGAGACACACACCCCCTCCCACACCGATCTCGCAGGCGAGGCAAGGGGCACTGCCTGCCCCAGGGCGTGGGCGAGCAGGGCAGCCTTGCAGGCAGCCTCGCAGACACTGGGCTGCCCGGCACATGCCACGGACACCTTTCTCCTGCAGAGGCATCAATGGCAGCGCAGGTCACCCCACTTTGCACCAAGTCCCTCTTTCTTCCGTGAAGGCTCCCTGGAGCATGCAGCTCAGTCCATTTTAAGCCAAATGCATTCAACCCTGATGACATGCAATTCATGTAGAAACAAACCTCTATGGTGGAGGAAGCCATCAGTCTCTCCCCCTTTGGTATCCAGCCTTCAGTCAGTATGCCAAATAGGCCCCTCACTGTTTAAAAACAAAGCACAAGGAAGCAGGGACACAGGATTTCTACATCCCTCAAGTACTGCTCAAGTCCTCGCTTGCAGCTCAATCCGATTCCCACTCGCTTTCTCCCAGGGCTCCTCGCTCAGAAGTGCTCACTTTCCTCCCGCAGTTTTCGCTTGCACTTCGATGGTGCTAATGAGCCTCCTGCCTCTGCAGGCAGAGAAGCCGCCCAGCGCATCCCCAGGAAAAGTCACGTTCGAGGCAGTGGGAACAGCGTGCAAAACCCTACCAGCACACGGTGACCACCCAGTGACCACGTTCTCCTCAGATACCAGCATCAGCACACGTGCAGGGAGCCTGAACGCTCTGCCCTGGCATCCAACATCAAAAGCATTCAAGAAAATCACTTTTCACCTGATCATTTCAGAGAAGAACGTGTTAGATAAGAGACCGCAGCAGTCACCAGCAGCGTGCAGCTCCTCTTTGAACAGCTTCAGTTGCCTTTTCCTGGGAAAAAAGGCTCCTTTTATCCTGGAAGTAGCCTCCATGGATGAGTTGCCTTTACAAGACCACTCAGGACAGGGAAGGTATGGCTAGGAGATGGGGCACTGTTAGCCACTTTTCCTAGCACTGTAACACAGCAGTACCTGGGGAGAACTGCAAAGAATCAAAGCGCAAGTCTCGACAAGCAATGTGGAAAGGGCCTGGCATCTATACTGGTGACCTTTTTAAAAATAAAGATTTATGCACGTAACTCAGAAAACATAAATAAAATATCACTCTCCTAGAAGAATAATGAAAACAAAATTAAAAGGGCAAATAGTTAACAAATGAATATTGTATTTTTCTCTACTTCTCACTACTCTTCAGCAGCAAATGACGAATAACTATGAATCTACTTCACCTTAATGAACTTAACTGGGCCTTTTTAATATTGGGGGAAATTAAACATTTACAATGTTTCAGCCAGACAAATTTACTAAGTCATGCATCAACAAATATGTGGATGCCTCCTCTCCTATTACTACTCCACAGTTCTCTATTTCTTTAGACTCTCAGATTCCAGGAAAGTCCTGAATGAAATGTGAAAGCCTTTAAAAAAAAAAAAAAATCACATAAAATCAATATAGGCCAAACCCTACACAGAAGTGCTCAAATGAGCCCAGTGAGGCATGAATCAAGCAGGGGACAGAACTGGAGCTCAGGCACCCAGTAGTACTTCCCAGCTCCAAGCGCTGGGTGTGCTGGTGGGCCACATCCCAGGGCAGGTCTCCAGGAGATGGGCAACTACTGTGTGGACCATGGGAGCCATGGGGCACCCCTGGGAAAGCCTCTAGCTTGGGTTCCTAGGGACTAGGACTCCAACATACACATGGAAAGCATCTACCCACATTTAATGTCAACCTAGCTGCAGCCCACACCTACTCCTGTCACCGCAGCATGGGGACAGCCCTCTGTTCATGCCTTATTTCTCCAGATGAAACTCGGCAAACATTTTGCAAACAGCTAACTCCTCCACCGTCCCTCGTGCCCCAAAGGTACCCCTCGACCTGACCCCCAGAGCAGCTACACCCTCCTCCCACCCCACTCCTCAAGCCAGGCTGGTATTATCACAGTCCAAACAGACTTGAAATATTATGTCCAACGAGCGCTGCTGCCCTCCAGGAGTGCGGGTACAGCCTCGGGCACTGGGGCCCCACAGCTCGCAATGGTGACCAGCGCAGAAGGATTACTTTTAGTCCTTTAAAAACAGTTAGGTCCACGCACAGAGAAGCCAGCTAATCACGCGCATCTCAGCAGCCTGCTTTGTTTCCAGCCCAGTTCTTCCCCTCCGGTCTGCTGCCTTCTGGCGAGGAGTCATTAGCTGTGTGCCCTCCCGCACAGGCAGTACCTAACACCTCAGCTCCCACCGTCGGTGGGACAGCTGGCCTGAGAGAGAGTCACCTAACCCTTACCAGAAGCTTTGTTTTCTTAAACGCTAATCGTAATTACAAGTGGAAAGGTTTTCCAGCAACAGCACCACCATGTGAGACTGTTTCTCTGCTTTAAGCTGATCGCAGCAGCCTTGCTGGGTTCAAAGCCAGAGTAAGTCCATTTCTCTGCTGGGGAATAGCGAACTGGTGGACAGCAGTTTATTGCAGTTGCATTGGTATCATCCACAAAGGCCTCGGATATGCCAGAAAGCAGCACTGCATAAGGAAAGGAGTTTGTGTTTAAACACGCTCCTCTGCCTCCGTGCAGGCGAGAGAAGTGGAGTTTCAAGCCCTGTCAGCAAGGTGCCATCAGGATATGGGGGAGCTGGGGCTGGCACAAGCCAACCTGCCACAAAGCCGCAGCTCTCCCCACCTGCCATAAAGGGCACAGTCGTGTTTCGCCCCATCTCGGGCCGCACTCCTGGGAGGAAGCATTTGTACCTGCCCATGGGGGCTGACATCGACTTTTTTCTCTTACAGCATCCAGGGGACTGACTGCACCTTCATCACCAGTGGCACTATCATCCTTTAAAATGGTAATGTTAAATAACATGCTGCCTTGTGGGATCTTCTCTGCAGTGCTTTTAGGAGAATTATGTATATCCTCTGGGACTTGGGGAAACTGAACTAAATGGTCCACAATTCTGTTCATCACCATTATCGTTCATTTTTGCCTTACACATTTTTAATGCTCAGTGCTTCTTCCTTGCTTCAGCCCTCCAGCTCAGACTCACCAATGTACAAACTGCATCGGACAGGGCAGAAGCACACCATGCAGCTACGGGGCCTTTAGCTCACTACACAAGCAGCTTAGTACCATAAGCACCTCAGGAGGGTAATTATACAGAGATGCAAGGCTACACAAATGATGCTCTGCTACACAAGTCTGTGACAGAGCGATAGGTAGGAAATAGAGGGGCACTATCCAATTGCAGTGATACAGAAAAAGCTGGATGCATGTCTCCAGTCTGCCTCTTCCCACCTACTTCAGCATGTACAGCTAAATGCCAGCGCTTTCCCACGACTCCACATGCTCTGGGGGATCCCAAGAACATTTTCTTGACATTATAGTTCCACGATCAGAGCAGATGTAGGAGGTTCACAGCCCTTTAGGTATTCCAGATTTTTTGAAACATGCCTAGAAACAAGGACAAATGTCCCAGGCTGGCACTTCTAGTGACACCCCACCGTCAGTTTGGACTCATGGAGGCTTTGACCACACATTGCTTCTCTGGTGGATGAAACGCTATCACAAGCACTGGGACAGCAGTGCAGATTGCTTCAACTACCAGCTGAGCAAGTGGTGGATTCATTTTCACTGGGTATGGGGTAGAAGAACCCTAGGTTTCACCACACAAAATACCATAAATGCTAGAGCTGCATCTTGCCTTTTGTATAAAGTTTGCAAAGTTGGGAGCTAGAGGGAAGGAAGGGATTTGGACAGACAGAGGCGATTACAGAAAAGAGCACTTTAAAGAGCTGCAAGGCTGAAGGAGGCCTTGCAAGGAGTTTGTCAGTAGATCGTATGTCAGTGCTACTGAGCCTGCTGCTAGTTAGGGCAATGCCGTGTATAAACTACAACTTTGGCTTGTATATGAATTTTAAATGAGCTGTTAGTACACCCAATGAATCTAGCAAGAGAATACCAATTTAGGGCTCTGACCGTCTGCTCTATAAGACCAAGTAAATAACTCAGTAAATAACTCAAGTAAATTTCCTGACACTTTATTGAACATGAGTGAACAAACAAAAAACAAAACCAGAATTACTTCTACAGCCAGTATATGCCACTGGAAACCAGAGCTAGGAGAGATGCTGGCCCACAACGCACTGCAGCAGCCATCCTTCTTGCCTGCCGCTGGGGCGGGCAGGAGGGAGATGATGTGTTTCATGCTTTTGGTGTGGTTGGATGCAAGGCAGCATGTGCAAGGGCACATGTTGGGCAAGCACCAACTATCGGGTTTTGCTCCCAGGACATTTTGGTAGGACATACAGTGGCTCTTTCAAGGGCTACAGGATGTCTCGAGGCAATTCCCTACATACCTCCTGGAGCTCTTGAAAACTTCCAAGAACATGCCCATTCCTGCCTGCTTCATACCCTGATCACAATCAACTTTTGAGCATCTAGGGAGATAATACCTCACCAAGGCAGACTAGGTGCGCTGACTAAATAAAGAAAAGATATCTTCTGATAAAGAAAAGACACTCTTAGTAAAAAGACACTGTTTTGGATAAAGCATGTGGGTCAGTGTTTTCCCCCTCCAGAACGATGTGAACTAGGAGAGTTTCTCCAGGATGGGATCAGAAGGGAATACACAGAGTTCAAGGCTGAACAAAAAGGCTGAAAAAAAGGCTTGCACCAATGTTTTTTCCTGTGTATCCAGGAGAGAAATAGAGCATACAATAGGCTCCAGATTGTTCCTATGAATGCCAAAGTCACAGGGAAGGTCACGCCGTAGCCTATATTCTGCTCATTTTTTTGCATAGATGATGCCTCTAAAGCTCACTGCAATGCAACACTCATCGTTGGTCCTGTCCAGGCTAGCAAAACTTCCTGTCACTGTGTGCTCAAAGATTAAGCAATCTGCTGCCTAGAAACTCCACTGAGAAATAGCAGGGCCAAGATCCACCCGAAACCTCAAGAAAGCAGCAGCAGGGAAGATCAGTGCTTAGTTTAAAAGCCAAGCCAAGTGCCCCTGACTCAGCACCACCGTGCCTCCTTCTACCCTGGAAGCCAAGCACAGCAGGCAATAATCTCTTCTAGCAACCTGGTGAAGAAACCAGACATGGCATTGCCTATGCTCACCTCACATTACTAATCATATAACTGTGCATTTGAGCGGTCCGTTACCAGATGGCTTTCGGAATTATTTGAAATGTTAGCTTGCATTTTCTTTGAGTATTTAAATGTTCATGCTGGTCTGTTTTCCTTTTCTATGCAGTGCACTGATTTATGTTGCCAGATACCATACCTCCCTGCCTTGCCAAAAGCATGCATTTGGGAATGATTTCAGGGCTGCTAGTAATATTTTTTCTCTCCTTTTATTTTGTACTTTATTTTTATTAACTTTTTTGCTGGATATATTGTTAAAATAAACCTATGTCTTGAAGAAACAAAACCAAAACCCCAAACCCCTGCTCAGCCTTTGCCCATCTGCTTCAGACACCATTTCAGAGAAGTTAGCTCTGTGGCCATGAGCAAAGCAAAAGCAGTAGATATGTACTAACATACGTACCTGAGCTTCCCCCCCCTCAGTAAATTCTTGCTTTAGGCTCACGTGCGGGAATTGGCCGGGTCCAAGGTCAGGACTGCCGGTGTCCCATTCTCAAGAGGCAGGAGGTGACTGGGGACACCTGTGCCACTCTTACATTTAACGCTATCTGGCACAGAAGCCACGACCTCCAGTGCCTTTTAGAAGGATTGGCAAAGTTCCCTCCCATTCCCTCAACAACATTACTCCTTCTTTGAAATCTTGACTTCTACATTGCCTTTGCAACATCCTAATACAAGTTCTTCAGTCCTAGGAGGATTCAACAGACAGATTTCCACTGCCTTGCCCTGTGCAGGCTAAGAAAATCCAGCATTTCCATCCTGGACTAGGCAGTGGTAGTGTAAGTTTTAGGAGCAACTGTGTCTGGAGCAGCTCCATTATTTTTGCAAAGGAAAGTCAAAAGCAAAGAATTCCTAAATGCATGAGGATTTTAAAACTGCAGAGGCGGGCCCAAGAGAGCACGACCTCAGCATGAGAGAGTTGAAAACCACTGGTGGAGCAATCTCTGGGATGGAGACCAAAGCACTGGCAGACCATCGCTGGGTAACTCTGCACAGCAGCCTAACCACCAGCACCGCAGCCCTTGGCCTCTGCAGGTATACAACGCGAAGGAGGAGAGGCTTATGTTTAACCAGCATGCGCTCAGCTATTCACCACCATGTGTCTCTGCTAAGCGCAGAGGCATACGGGTTTGTACCTGTACGAGGCAGTGGGACCAGGACATGTGAACCATGCCTGTGTTCAAGTGTGTGAGTAATTTCTATTACGGATATGACTTCAGGCCCCAGCAGTGTGTCAAGATCTCCTTCACCCAGCAGCGGATAGCAGGCACAGAAGACAAAACCAGTATTTGGACAGATGGAGGGAGACAGATTTTCTACCACCACCACAGTTGCTCGTGTGTCCCCTGAACACACAGACGCCCCAGCTTCTTCTTGCCTGCCCTCAGGGGTCAGCACCGACATGGCCTCAGAGCAGCCACCATCAACTCCATTTAGGGAGCCCCTGAGCACGCACTGAGCTGAGACCTGGAAGGCAGCAGCTAATCCTGCGTGGTAGCTGCCCCCAGCGCGGTGCAGCACAGATTTTCATTTCCAGGCCTCAGCCAGGAACACAAAAGCACAGTCCCATGCCTCTCAAACACCTTCCCATTTCACTCTGGGTTGCACTGTGGAGGTGGACAACTACGCCAGTTCCCAGAGTGGTTTGCAGCCCGGTGCTGCTAAGTGCGCTGCCAGGGGAGCTCCTCTTCCCCTTGCACTCCCAAGCACCAACAGTACTTTCCCCACAGAAGGAGATGGCTGGGGCACAAGGTGCAATGAAGGATCTTTCACTTTCAGCATCCTGATAACATACCGTCCGTCCCCATCCCCGTCTGCTGGCTCAAGTGGAGGATCTGTCAACCAACATGAAATGCAGTCTGTGGAGCTGAGACTATACAGCATGAGTGCTCCACATGAATCACAGATGCTGGGGATATAAAACACCCAGCCACCCTTCCCAGACTCCTGCCAGCACACACCCTCTCTTGATATACTTCTGAGCTGCTCCATGCTCCACTAACAGAGGGGAGAAGTAATTTTACTTCAAGTGTCACCTATGAAAGTTGCAATCGGAGACAGGAATAGATTAGCTTCTTATCTGCAACAAATAGTTAATAAAACCAGCTAGTAGCTCCAGAGAGAACAGTCAGGTAAAGCAGTTTTGTTTCTAAACAATAGAGCAAAGTGTCAATACTATGAAGCAAGTTTCATCACAAGGTTTCTGGATGCATTTCTTTTCCCTAATCCACACAGGCAGCAAGCGAAGATGACAATGCCTCTTCCTGAACACTTTTTAATAAAACCCAAAGGAGATCGAATGCATAGGACTCTCTTACAAATGGAGCATTGTGGAGTTATTAATGTTCTTGTGGCACCGCATAACTAGGTTCAGTTTGGGCTCAAACACTCCTTGCTCATCAATGTGGGGACAAATAAATTTGTGTTAAAAACCTATTTCCTTTTGTGTGGAGCTTAGGAGAGCATCAAGGGGGGTAGGGCGTGGGGGGGAGCAAGCTTCATTCCTCAGTGCCTCTTTGAGGAGTGGCTTTCACTTCGAATTTATACAGAAAGAGATTCCCATCAGGTAACGTTACCACCACAAAAATCAATGCAAATACGTACGCTCAATATAAACTGCATTTCATTTACAAGATGAAGGAGAGAACAT
Source organism: Fregata magnificens (assembly GCA_013389945.1). NCBI lineage: Eukaryota > Metazoa > Chordata > Aves > Suliformes > Fregatidae > Fregata > Fregata magnificens. The sequence continues at coordinate 100,700 of WAAD01030124.1, read as the reverse complement.
TTCCAAAATGCAGGTGGGACACTGTAGCTCAGCAAGTGCCTCAGCCCCACCCAAATGGGGAGCACACCACCAACGCAGGGAGCCCAGCCACCGCAGGCAAGGCTTGGCTTCCCTTGTCCGAGCACATCTCTGCAGAGTGGCCCAAACAATCAGTGGAAGGATGGTTAAATGCAGGGCAGAGCAAGCTTTGTACTCACCGATCCTCAGGGAATGGGGGCTGGCAGCAATCTTTATTAGCCACAGCAGAACGAGCACCAGAGGCGCCAAGACACGGGGCATCTTCTATAAATCCTCATGGAGCCCTTTGGTGGTCTGGGCATGACATAACTCTGCAGAGAGAGAACACACGGCACCGTGAGCACCTCGGCTCTCGAACCAGCGACTCAGCAGGATGACACTGCTTCGAGCTTGCCAAGCACTTGGGACAAAGAGTCTATTTACCAAAGGAGGAGGAGGAGGAAGCTATTTACAGACTATGAATTATTCAGGAATTGGAGTCAAACTGGGCAAAGAGCTTCTAACAAAAAATGGAAAAGAAACACAAGGAAAAGTCCAAATATTTCATCTTGGCATTTTTAGCATTTCCACAAAAACAAGTGGAAATCAATATTGAGTCACATCTCTAATTTTTCTTTCCCCCTCCCCCTCTTTTTTTTTTTTTTACTCAAAGCAGCCTGCAAATTAAAATATAACACTGACTTCTGGTTTTAGGATAGGACAAAACATTTTGATACCAAAACATAATTTGCAGGATGGGAGTCGGAGACAGAGAGTCACTTCGGCCACCAAACTAGAAACCAATTCTTTGTACTGCTCCAGCCCCGATGACAGTCACGACCTCCTTCTCTCCCTTTCATGCACAAGAGGATTCAGGACAAGACCAAGAGCAGGACCATTTGTTTTTTCTCCTCTTACAAGGTAACACTACCCCAACACACAGAGGTCTAACTTTCAAAGTCGAAACACCATCAAAACGAAGAGCAGTAGGTGGTGAATCCACAAACCTATCATTAGTACAGATGTTGGACCTGGTTGTCCCACAGCAGACTCCCACAGGGCAGTTAAACAAATTTTTAACAAATACCATTTTAAACAGCTACGTAGAGGGTAGATTTTACTTTATAGGAGAAATGGCTGTCCCTCAAGTTGATAAAATTATCTCCACAGGCAACAATGTCTTTAAATGCTGACTTTGAGTATTTCATCTGTTACCTTATCTCTCCCTTCTCCAATTTTCTGGCAAACATTCTCACACTATTCCATTTGTCTAATTCTTGGGCCAAATACTGAAGTCCTGAGGCAGGCAAAGTCTTTAGTCTGCCTTTCAAGTTACCAGGAGCTTTGTTCGAGAAAGACGTAGCTTTTTACTTGCAATTTTTTAATTCACCTATTTTTAGATTATGTTTAGACTTATTCCATCTCATCTCAGCACTCCCCAGAGGGGCTATCCCCTTTTTACAGACAAGGAAGGGAGGCAGAAGAAATATTGAGACGTGGCCATAGAAACGAAGGCAACGCAGGGGCTGAGCAGGGAGCCCCTGCACATCTCCACTCCCTGGGGCTTGATCTCTTTCTGGATCATGTCTCTCTTGGGAGCTCCCACCAGCAGCCCTGCCTTCTGAGTCCCAGTTCTCTCAGTTTTAAGAAAATTGAGGGACCCCATGCTCAAATGTCAGTTGGACATTTGAAGAGCATTCCGATTTCAGAAGTTGTGTGCTCAACACATTTTTAAAAAGCAGAAGCTGCCAAAAACCCCCTGGAAATTATTAGCCACCTCTGAGAAGGGCAATGGCAATTTTCTCTTTTTTTTAGCGGGAGTTACAGAGTAATGCCAAGGGAGGAAAAGCCCTAAAAGGTTAAGCGCATGGTAAATTGGTTACTTAGAAGCGTTGGCAGCAGCAGAGACAGATTGTGGAGCAACGTATCATTTGAGCACTTTGAAGCAGTTATTTCAAAACTTTCCAAGTTATTGACAAAACAGCAGGATCACATCAAATTAACTCACGCCGGTATTACAGCTTAGGCTGTGGAACCGGCGCTTGCAGCACTGAAGTCACACACAGGCACACACACATCCCCTCTCAAACCTTCCCTGCAGAGCCAGAGAAGGAGTTGGGGGGACCTCAAGAGGAGCTTGAGGTCTGCACCCCGAGGAGCTGCATCGTGCCCAGCGTTGGCTCCAAAGCCGCTCCCCAGGACTCACAGTCTTGTTTCCCTCCTTCAGGTCCCACTTCTTGCACCGCTACCCTAGGCGTGCTTTCAGTGCAAAAAATGTCCTGAGCAGCCCTTGCCAGCCAGTGGCGATTAACAGCTACATCTTGACTAGCAAAGCATCTGATACAGGACCTCAGAAGTGTTTTGCCTCCTTTCTCCTCCACTGCCCCCTCCTGTCTGGTCAAGGCAGTCTAGAAGAAGCTACTAGAGCCATCAGAAGGAGAGAGGCAGAGAAAGGCTCCAAACGCATCTTGAGACATAACTGAGAAAACCGGCACTTGCTCATCCCTGCTGTTTCCCCGCCACTGCCCCGCTGTAGTCTGCCAGCCGCTGACACGTTGCCTCTTTGCTCAAAAGAGCAACTCATCTGCCCCTTCCCTGGGCAGACCCTTCCCTTTGCACCGCAGCTGCCTGCGGCACTCACCAAGGAGGGCATAGGGATCAACAGCACCTGGGGTACGGCTTGGTCCCAGGGAAAGGTGGCGCAAACACTCAGACTCGTCAGCATTTCTCACAAAAAATGAGAGGAAATAAGAGAAGCAACCACACACAGAGGTCAGAGATGCAAAAAGAGCCAGGCCTGAGAAGACCTCAGTGCTAAAGCAGGTTTCCCTGCCACAGTGCTGAGCTTGTTCCTCTGGTAGAGGCAGTGAGAGATGACAGCCTTTGGCTACATTCCCACTACCCTCTCCCCCTCCACCAGCATGCACTTCTCCTCCATAACATCGGCTGCATCCATCGAATATCATCTGGCAAGGAGTTTTAAGATCATGTCTTTGTGCAGATAAATACAACGATCCCACCTGCAGCAAACACTTTGTATCTGCATCTAAAAGGCAGCCACTGTGAGGAAAAAGCAGGGCAGCAGCCTAACTGTGCCTCTGGACGAGGGCAAGGAAAGGCAGATAACCCCCCCCATTTTTCCAGCCAAAGCAGCAGAGGAAAATGCCTGCCTGCCATTTGGGGAGGATGCTGGAGTTAACATCCCTGTCGTTCTCTGCCAAAGCACTATGGGATCACCATGCCAAAATAGGTGGTTCTCATCTTAGACTCTGCAAAGACAAACTGCATGAGGGTAACCACTCCAGGCAAACTACGCACAGCCAAGGTCTGGGAAAGGGTCCCATGACTTTCAGCTCCGAGGGACAGACCTCAAGGCCTCCTCTCCTGTTTGCAGTCTGGTTTGGCGAAGAGGCGAATTATAAGATTCCCAGAGAAGCAGTTGCCTTTGCATCACCAGCTTAGAGTTAATAGCAAAGCTAAATAATAAATACAGGGCACCCACTGTGCTCTGCTACGTGAGCGGCAGGGTTGTAATTACCTAGAACATGGAGCACAGAGGGATGCTGCGTTCACCTAACGCATTATCCACTGCTAAGAATGGCTTCCTAGTACTTCGATTTTTGAGCACGAACCCAAGTAACAGCTGTCAGCAATAGAAATACACCTTGGGGTTCGCCGAACAGCAGAACTACACAGGCTCCTACGACCTGTACCCATAGACCATCTGGTTGATGAAGGTGCTTGCAAAATACCCAGGGAGTGCAACACAAGGACGCTTCCCCACCATCACACCTGCGCCACCAAGCAGTGGGAACAGACACTGGAATTCAAGACGTAGGATAAGAGGGAAAAGAGAGAGAGGATTTTTATTCCTAGCCTAACATCAAGGTTTCTACTCTCAAAGGAACACAGGTATTTCAGTCCTCACAGCTCTCTTCATCTCCCCAGTCCCCAAGTTCCTCCTGCCTCCTACGCTCTGAATTGAGGCACGAAAGGGTGGTAAACACAGTTCAAACCCCTTCGTTGTAAACTAATTTTTGCCTTGCTGAGCTAGCTATCCTCCCAGCAGCTTTTGCTTCCTTACAGCTGCAAGATGCATCTGTCTCTCTCTCATCTCCCCATGAGAAGCCATAAAACATGCTTTCTGCCCAGGTGCAGTAATGAATCACAGGTACGACTGGGGTATCAGCTCCAGCGCAGCCCGAAATTCCACACAGAGAGGGAAGGAAGATGACATTCTTCTTTCATGCAACACAAAGCAGGAAGCCTTAGAAGCCAAGAAAACACTTAAGAGAACAAGGATATTTAGCAACTTGCTGCACTAAGTCTTGTGCATGTGAAGATGACTTATCCCAACTCACCCTCACCACAGCTTGCTGGGAATAAATCAAACCAACTTCCTTTACTAAAGTTTCCACCAAGAACATGAGAACTTTTGTCAGCCTGTACATTTACAGCTCTTGCATTAATGGTTCCTCTTTATTGTACTGGCAGTGTGCTACGATAGCAAGCAAGCCTGGTTGATGGACAGCTGTTTATAAAGCAGTCTGGATCTGCTACCCCCAAAAGGAGCGGGCTGGCTAGAAAAGAGTTTCATAGGTCCTTCAGGGTGGTACGTGCTGAATAGCTGGTGGATCATGGGCTGGCCCCTGGCTTCTCTCTGCACAGCACAAGTACGTAATTCTTCTTTTGTTAAGCCCTTTTTCATCTTTAGCTCTGGAAATTCAAGAGAATAAAATAAATCAAGACTGTACTGAATAGTTTTGAGTTCTCTCTGGAGATAAAAGTCTCTAAATACCAAGCAGAATTATGGACGATTTGCTTCTCAGAGGAAGCAACTTGCTTCTGAAACTACTTATACATTTTTAATGACTGTGTGAGATGGTACTCTTCTTCGTCGCTATCGCCGCTTCTTCCTGGTATTTTGAGATTTTTGCAGAAAAATTTTTAGACGATACAGCAAAAGCCAAAAGGCAGAATAAAATGTTAAATCACAGAATAAAACTCTCTTGAAGCTGTCACACCAATAGTGAAGTTATCCCTGAACACCAGCCACCTCTCTTCTCTCCCTCTTGTTCCCTCTGCCCAACCTGCCAAGGACACTCAAGAAATCCAGGTCCATTCACACTTCCAAAGATACTGCCAGCCTGCAAAATCTGTTTGTCACCTGCCCTGCCACATCTGGCCCCAGCAAGTTGGGGAGCCCTGGAGATGGGCTGCAGCCCAGCAAGACAGGGCACAGCATTTCCAGCTGCACTGGCTCTTTGCTCCAGAGTCCTGGAAAGGTTGCCAGGACCAGGCTTTCAAAAACCCCAACGTGTACTTTATCCTGATGCAACCTCCATTTACTTCTACTGCAAAACCCCTACGCCATCATCTGCGAGCTGACTTAGAAACCATAAACACCCTTTAAAAATTGGCAGCAACTTCAATCTTACCCAGGCAATTGGGAGGCAGACTTTTACCCAACTGCTAGTTTGGAGGTGGCTTTGGTGTTGATGGATCTTTCTGTGCATCACCAGAAGCTTGATGAATGGTGAGAAAATGCAGCTCAAGCAAAGCTAGAGTAATCCTCACAGCTGAGACAACAAATTTAACAGCTGCAGAGCAGCAAGGAATTCTGAAAAACTGTCAGGAAATATCAACAAACAACTTAACAGAGCCGTTTTCATTCTTTCGACAAGCAAAGAGAGCTATTTCCTTTTGCAAAGCTTCATCTGCAGAGGGGCTCAAATTTAAATGGAACTGACAAGAGGGAAAGAACCTGAAAAACATTTCAACAGGTGACTGTTGCTGGGCTTGAGAAAGCGCCTGTGTGTCTCAGGGGAAGGGGAGGAACTAAATTGCAAGCCTGCCCCAGGGATACAGAGATGTAAGTTCAATTAAACCAAAAAATCACTCCATTTAAAGCTACGAACAATATGTTTTCCTCTGCAAAATGCATAATTAGCATGGGTAAATCATTACCACTAGGTATTGTTGCAGTCAAAACCTCAGTAAGATTGAGAGAAGGATCAGACGTTTATAAAGAGAATGAATAGCTAGAATTACAATAGTGAAGTTAAAAAAAAAAAAGAGAAAATAAGATTTTGGATGGCATGTAAACCCTTCACGCTGCAAGGCACTGGCTAAGTCCCTATGTTGGAGGTTTAGAAGAATCACCCCTTGGGGCAAGCCTCCTTACACTGCTTCTGGAAGCAGCTAGTACTAAAAAAGGATACTTAACAATATGAAGCACAGTTCTGTTCCAGTCTAGCAATTTCTATGTTCCTATAAAAACTATGTCTCCTTTTAGATTTCATCAGCATTAAAGAGCCTGCTTTGCTTTCAGTCACCATGCCTTTCCTCTTCTCGCATTGTCCTCACAATATTCGCACTGTGTCTTGCCAGGGATGAACTCATCTGAGGTGAGAGACAGACCAGTGGTATCTCTCTTTCTCAGGTGTCAGGGGGATAAAAGGACCTCCGACTCTCCATCACAGCGCAGTGACGGCACAGCTCCGTGAGGGTCATTCAGTTAGCACTGGAGTAGGTGATATTCAAGGGAAGGTGATGCTAGTGATAAACACCTGCTCAGCTGATACGTAAAATGGATTTTTTTTCTCTCCTAGCTGTATTCTTTTATCTCTCTCTTTTTCTTTTTTTCCTCACCCACTTTGTGACTTCCAGAAAAAGAAGCAAGAAACTTCAAGGAGAAAAGAATTCTGGAGGCAGTGAAGCAGAAGGACGAGTGTATTCCTGACATTTCTCATTCCTGTGGATTATTTTCTTTAACTTTCTCTCTCCAGAATCCTGAGTCCTCTCTTGTCTCACCCTTCTCAATCCTCCCCAGCATTAGCAAAGCCTGATCAACTTTTCCTATCATTGCTCAGAGATAAAAGCAATATCTACCCATCCTAATTCCTCATACAAGCTGCATATAGACTCAGCTATCTCAAAGTCAGATTTTCCCCAGCATTATCAACCACAGACCTGCGAACACACGGAGACTTCAGCAGTTACAGTTTCCGGCTGAGTCACAGGACGTCTTCATTCAATTATCCGCTCCTCCGCAGGCTTGTCACACGACCTAGCAGGCCCTCCAGGGTCGGTCAATACTTGAAAGCTTTATTGGCACAGCGAAGTGAATTACGAGTGTGAAAACCCCACCTCCCCCCTCAGAGTCACGCTTACAAAGGTCCCATTACAGACATTGACTTGATAGCATTAAAACTCATTTGTTGGGGCAGCTTATTTTATTCTAGGAACGGGTTTAAGCTGATTCTCTGCTAGGAAATTTTGCAAGTACAACCACACTGGCAAACCCCTTTGGGCACACAAAAGGATCCAGCCTCTGTGCGGCTGTCCCCTGTCTTTCTGCCCTGCTTCACAGGGCACTGCAAGGCACAGCAAAGCCTTCAAGCACTACATCAACGAAGAAAGTCCTATGGCTGTTGAGAGAATACACACCAAGGCGCATAACACAATGGACGCGTGCAGCATGACGAGCAAAAGACCCCAATATATGAAAGCGCTAGGACCGCTTGACAGGGCTGTTTAGTGTAACCCTGCCTCATCCTCCCCAGCAGAGCCACCTGAGCCATGCTTCTGCAGCAGGGAGCTGTGATGGAAGAGCTCTGGCCAGCTTCACAGTACGACAAAGAGGATGCTGACTTTGGCTGCCCCATCCCTCTGCCAGAAGTTGCTGCTCCCGGCAGCAGAGGCAGCAAAACACCAGCTTTGCCTGTGCCTCGGACCCCTCCGGTTCACAGCCCGGCATCGTAGCTTGTAGGCGATGATTCACACCGCGCGCAGAGCAGCCAAGCCAAGGAGATGGGGGGGCACACGTGCAAGGGGACTACAGGACCGGGAGCCTTCCAAACTATCCCAGCACAACCCTCTCAACACCATCTGCCAAAAGCCTCACTGGCTGTGACAATTCACTTCTCACTGGGGAAAAAAAAACAAAAAGAGAAAACTAAGATCATGTGGGACTTTCTCCCTCCCCGGTGCCCACAATTTATTTTTATTAACAAACAATAGCAGTTAAAAGCACTGTGGTCTCACACAGCGACATCTGCTCTACCCACTTCAGACACTCTTAATTGGCTCGAAGCTGTTATCTTAAAGGAAAAATCACGACAAGCCTGGGGGAAGGGGAGTGTCTGTAGGTGGAAGGAGGAAGGCAGTTTTTCTTCCAGCTGAGGAGGACAGCAAGCTGCCATTAAACAGGGGCCAGAGCTATCCACACCAGCACTGATCCTCTGATCTAAGAGATGTATGTTGTGACATCACCTCAATTTTTTAACCATTTTAAGCATGCTGACAATGATCATTACTAGGCTGAGGGCTGTTTACCTTGGATAAAGTTTCTGGACAGGCTTGACTCCGAATCATCTAAAAAGCAGCAAGAAAAGCTTTGTTTACTTCCCCACACCTGGCACTCACGAAAGCCTCAGTGTACAGCCTTGCACCAGCTGTTTCTCCCGTATAAAGAGGCCAGGGCTCTCGTATCAAACATTATGCCACATTTATTCAGCAGAAGACTCCTACCCACTCTGCAGGTCATCACTTCCATTAAACCACCTCTGGTGCGGGAAAGAGCAGCTAGTTTGCACTGCATACAGTGTGCAGCCAAGTACAAGCGAGTATTTTCGGAAGGGGAAATACAAACTGATCTCTCCAGCTGAGGTGGCATGGCGAAACTCCTAGGTGAGCAGAATCTCAATTCCTCAACAACTCTCTTCTTGCAAAGAGGCCTGTGGGACCCTGAATAAATAAAAACAGTCAGAGCCTTGGCTTCATAAAAAGCTTAACCAGGAAAAAGAAAAAGCCTTTAAACCAACAATTGTTTTACATTAAGAAATAAATAAAACTGGAGTCTTGAAATTTCAGTTTTGTTCCAATAGAGAACAAACCCGACACAAACATGTGAACCAGGGACAAGCTGCTGTACAAAACTGGGGACATCACCTCTTTTGCAGAAAATTTCCCTTGGCAACACTCCTGTCCTACAGCAAACGTGGAAATGCAAAGCAAAGAAGTTCCTTTCACTGGAGGGTATATACAGCCCAAGTCAAAGCATTCCTCAAAAGCAGGTGGCAGGACACAAGCTCAGCCCAAATACTGCTTTCCCTTGGGTCGTGTATACGGGGGTGAGAAGAGCCAACAGTAAAATAAGACTGAAGAGTCAGAGCAAGTGCAAAAGCAACCCTGGTGCCATTTCCGACTGTGCCACTGGCTCTCTTCCTGGTTTGAGACAAGTCAGCTTCTGTCCGAGCCCTGCCACGGCCAAACATTCACCTTACAGGCGGCAGGCCAGAGACACACACTTCATCTAGGAAATGGTTGGACATCACTAGGCAGCCAGGTAGGAGAAAGGGCAAGCCAGGCATCTACATTTTCCCAGTGCTATGCCGGGAAAGGACACATACACACCACACAATTTTAGCAATACTATATCTTTCCCTGGGCGGTGTAAGACCCAAGTCTTGGCATTAAACCTTCAGTTCTTCAAACGTGCTTGACTATTTCTCACTAAGCTGTGATGCAAGAGCACACACTGGAAGAAAAAAACAATCACCAGGACCCCAGCTTTATAACGTGCCAAGGACCGTGTTCAGAATGCACTGCTTTAAGAAACCCTTTCCATGAGACCTCCTTACACTCAGTGTATATCCTTTCACTGCAGAAAACAGAGCTGCTCAGAAAACCATTTTCTCCTCCTCAAAACCGATTACTTTTCCAGTTCTGCCATACTTTTTCACAGTTCTGTTTTGATAAGTATATACACATTTGGAAATCTGCTTTCAGCCATTTGGCTCGCAGCAATTGAACCTTCTTTGAAGACACATGGTCTTGCAAAATACCGAATTTTTCTTTTGAAGAAGATCTTCAGGTTTTGGGTGGTGTGTCATCCCCCCCCCCCCCCCCCGGACTGATATTTTTCCACAAAATTTCCTTTTATCAAAAATGCTTTGATGGAAAATTTTCAGCTCTCTCAGAAGAAAAGAAATCCAACGAGCACTAACCCCTATTTGCTGTTAGTGAAGAATTACTGCTACCACTGAGTCTCTTTACACATGAAGGAAGTTCTAAAATATGAATCGGATCTGTGAACATATCAGAAGTCTAGGGGGAGAAAAAGCTCTTAAATGCATCAACCTGATCTCTGGGCTACAGAAAGAAGATTAATCTATTTATTTCACTTAAAGTCTCTGGCAGATTCAAGAGGGAAAAGAAAGGAAAACAAAGAAGCCTCTACCAAATCAACCTGCAAGAAGTGGTTTATGGCCAAAAAGCTAGTTTTGCTTCTTTTTATAGCTGCCAAAACTGTAAGTGAAATAAATAGATTAATCTCCCATCTATCACCCACAGAACATTTTGATACATGCAAGCTCCGAAAGCCTGTACTTTGAGGCTAGGAGGAGGTAATTTGTGAATGGCTGAAGATGATGTTTGTAAGACTTGGTTTGTATATTTTAAAGAAGCAAGAATTTTTGGGTGTGCATTTGGAAGACAGTAAGCATATGCATCTGAAAGGAGGTGGGAAAGAGGACAGATGCCAAGCTAAGAATATGCACAAGAAAGCATAGGGGTGATAGGCTTGAGAGCGGGCAGAGGAGAAAAGTCTGCACAAGAGAGCAAGGAAACCTGCAAAACTAAAGGTATGCAAGGAAAACACAGGAGTTAGGAGATGCACATACATGCAACAGTAGAGCTGCACACAATTAGATGCAAAAGAGAGCTGCTGGAGTAATGGAGTGGCTTGTAGCAATAAATAGTCTTGCACAGGAAAGCAGAACCAAAGACCAAACTGGTAAGTGATGTTGCATTTAAAAGGCATTAATTTGCATGAGAGAAGCTTTTAATCCTGCTTGTAGCACAAGTGACACAAAAAAGATTTCAAACTAGAAACCTATGTGTTTGATTAACAGTTTAACACCAAAGAGCATCCAATTAGAGGTGCAGTGCTACTGTGTTACCAAGATGAAACATCCAAGTCCCAGAGGGATGGAGGAGAATAGGCAGCTCTGGCATTTTTCCCCTGCTTGTTGCAACAGCGTGCCAAATCCCACACCAAGCAGCAGCTGAGAAGCGAGGGGAGTCCTGGCCACATGAGAAATACCACCCAGACAAGTGCAAGTATACAGTGCTTCGAGGGGGGCAGAATTTGCTAACCTCCCTCACTGGGTCACTGCAGAGGATGTGAGCCTGAGGGAATAGGCTTTTCATTTAATCCAATAGAGATTTTTAAAAAGAGCTCACTGGGGAATGAGCCCTCACCTTTCTGGCTCTGCAGGAGGAGCACCCTTGTAGCGGTGATGATGAAAGGAGAGAAGAGAGGCAATGTTTACTGACAAAAAGAAATTTCTTCTTAGGCCTGTCGATACATTACTGGGTGAAAGACCAGAGAAATCTTCACACACACACACACATCCTTGGCAAAAAGCTGCTCAGCTTTTCCCCTCATGGCAGCACAGAAAATTCAGTAAGAGACATGACTTCTCTCCACAGTCTTGGCTCTGGCACCTCTCTGTTTCTCACCATCCTCTTCTCTCTGTCTCATGGCCTTTAATGTATTTATTCTAAGGCTTGGAGAGTCTTTTGCATAACAGGGAATACGAGCACAGAGCAGCTTGCCTGATGATACAAGAAGTGCTTTTGAACAAAGCACCACTCAAGTTTCATAAGTCTCAAGATAACTGCTCTGTCTCTGGCTTATCCTTTGTTTCTCAAATATCTGGCCACTTTGCTTCAGATACGGCCGTAACATACAATTCCTGGACAGCTCCAGACTTCACATACGGGTTTGCCTAAGTTATCTACCATTTCTCTCTTTAGCAAGCCAAATGCCATCAGCCCTCTCACTTGCAGAGATCTTGCCCAGACAGAGTCACTCCTGCAAGAGATCCAAGCTCTTCTACACTAAAGGCTCGCAGAGATCTCTAGAAGTGCTGATGGGACTTGCACTCCTGAATTGCCATGAAAACTAGCCTTAGGAAAGCCCTGAGTAAAACCCCACACCCAGCAAAGAATTTCACCATTGATTCAAATGGAGTCTGCATTTTACCATCACTTGAAGAGTTAAGCATGGGATAAATCTCACAGACATTTAACGGGCCTTTGTTCCATTCTTACCCGAGCACAAGGATTCCCCTCCTATCTGCAATGTGCTCTAAGCAGATGAATGACGCCACAGTTGTGGACTTTATCCAGGGGTTCAATGTGCAGCAAGCAAAGATCACTTGGCTTCGTTAACAAAGCATAACACACAGGCCTACAAAGGCACAGGACATTGCCTCAGTGTGAAAAACAAATTTGTTCACAGAACAAATTCATTCTGACCACCTTGCCTTTCTGTTTCTCCAAGTTAGCTATAATCAGGGTGTCTGTGCTTCTGACTTAGCAGCATTCTCAAAACTGCTCCCAGAGCACTCATCCTCATCAGCAATATCCAATTTCCAAACTGAGCAAGAAACGACCCGTTCCAGAGTTGGCTTTTCAGCTGTTCTCATCACTGGCTTAACATCAATTCCAGTTAAATGAGGAAAATACAAAGGGACTAAGTTATGCCCATGCTGAGCACTCTGAAAACCCTGATCACATCATTCTCTTCCAGCTATAAGCATAAATTGTCCTCATTAACCAGCCTTAGCCCAACTTTAATGCTTGCATCTTGACCTATAATCCATCCAAAATCCAGCACCATATTCTAATGCACCTGTTGTCCTTAAGCCCGAATTCACAGCCTGTCTGGCCAGATGAGCCAACAGGACTCAGACATCTGACATTCTGAACTTGCTCTTTCTGATCCAGACACTTGTGGTTTGGTCCCAATACCGGAGGAAGCGAGGCTTACACAGTTGTGCTTTCGATACTCATTGATGTGCCCATCCCTAATCAACCTGGAATATGATGGCCAGTTTCCAACCAAATTTCATGGGGGATGCAGACTCACGAAACTATTGGTTTCTATGAGTTTCATGAAATAATAATCTTGCAGAGGAGAGAAAGATTTCTTCACGGAAGGAAGGACTGCACGTTTAGCTCAACTCCCATTAGGCACCAAGGAAGCCACAAGGGAAAGATGTTATGCATGCCCCAAATATAGGGAAAATCATCAGTTAGAGCTTACTGAACTCAGCCACAAGGCATAAACTGTACACTAGGCTGCCTTAACTCCCCAGCTCACAGGAACCACTTGGGTTTTCTCCCCCCACCCTCTGGGATTCACTTCAGCTCAGATACACTCCAAGCAGAGGAAGTTTTCTGCGGCTGTGATTCAGTGCAACTCATTTTGAACCAGTTTTGAGCCCAGCAGGCTTCCAACTATTCCAGCTGCCCAGTAGCCATCAGCCCAGATGATTGTTGCTAACTGCTGTCAAATGGCAGCCTGGCAGCCTCTGCATCTTCTCCCACCCCCAAAAGAAAAGCTATTAATGCTAAACTCCACATTATTCCTTTCCAAAAGTAGCTTAGATACTGCTGGTGGGAAAGGGACAAACACCCAGAAGGAGAGATAACACCGAGCATTTTGAAGGTGAACGAAGGTGGTCACTCATCAGACCTCCAGCCTGAGCTCTTCCCCCAGCCCCACGCGGAGCAGCTTTTCCTCCCCCCCACCTCTCAGCCTGCTTTGCCAGAAGGTAAATCACTAACATTAGGGGGCCATTTTCTCTCTGCCACCCCCAACAAATGCTGTTGCTTCAACAACAAATCCTCAAAGAGTGCAGTGAGATGGTGACCCCAGTATGCAGATGCCGTTATTAACAGAACAAGGACAGCCTGGTGTGTGCAAATAGACCCTTAAATTAAAAACAAAACCAACTGCCATCACCTCGGTTGCTTCCTGTTATACGAATAGTCCCTGCCCTGAAGACATGTCGCTTAGGAAGCTGTCTGCGTCCACCACTCCGCTGTTTGTGCTCAGACAGCTATTCTACCAAAGCAGCTCTTCTGCTGAGATGACACACAAATCGGGAAGGCTATTTCACACCTGGATTTCAGCCACTGATCTGAACGTCGTCTGCAGGGGCCCACGGGGTTCATGAGGGACTCTAATTTTACCCAGTGACGCAAGCGTGTGTCGGCACAAGCGCCGGCAGAGCGCAGGAGACGTGATGTGGGAGGAAGGTGGTTAGATACTGACACAACAAGACAGAAATGGTTAACTGTGCAGCCCAAACTTCTGCAGTGACACCACGCAGGAGCCTGGCCAAGTGCACAGCACAAACTCCTTTTGCTTCAAGAGCAGCTTTAGGGAGGAAATGCAGCAAAGAACAATCGGTGCAGAGAGCCTTTGATACACCAAGAAAAAAAAAAAAAAAAAAAACACATTCTCAGCAATAAACAGTGCATAATTTCTTATTATGGAAGTGCTGGATTAACTCTGGCCCCTGAACAGCCTCAGATATACCACCCTACAGGACCTCGCCTGACAGCACTTCCAGGGAGCTGCTTATTAAGGGCTGAACAAACGCAATGCCCCTTCAGATCAAGCTTCTCTCTGAAGTTGCAGTGCCTTCTCCCTTGCTCCTTGCAAGCAGGCTGTACAACTCTGCAGTCACTAGAGCCTCCTAAAAACAGAGTTCATTTCTCTAGATAGTTGGTGCAGATGTTTATCCCAATGGCTCCCTCTTTGGGACCATTTCACCCATGAGCCATGCAAGCTCAATGTCTCCCCAAGCCCAGCAGCAATCACTCAGGACAACAGGCTGCTGAAAACGGAGACAGCTCATCTGCCTGTTCTGCCTGGTGTGGCCAGCTAGATGTGTGCCTGTCCTTTTTGCCCTGGCTCCTACCTGCAACTGAGCATCCCCCTTCTCCCATCCCCATGGCTACCAACACTGCCTTTTTGCCAGTTATCTGCCAAACACCCATCCTCACAGGCAGGAGAAATGAGCACCTGCCCTCTGTTGCTATATGATACAGTCCCTGGGAATGGATCCCACTGTTCTCCCCATCTCGCCTATTTAAGTTAGTTATGTCTTTCCCACTTCTTTGTTATGAACTTCCTTGGCCATATTTATCCTCAGAGCATCCCTGCAGAGGAGGGCAGTGCTATTATCTGTCATATAGGTTGGCACGCCAGAGGGGACACAGCGAGTCCCTGGTAGGGCACACGCAGCCCCCACAAAGCCCCACGCAGTCAAATCAACATCAGGACCACTTGCACCGTCGGAAGGGATGGCGAGAACAGACATAGCAAGCAAAGGCATCCTGAAGTTTAATGGGAAATACCTGGTGCTACACAACCCTTCAGGTGTAGCAAATCAGGCAAAACTCCCAGTTTCATTGAAACACTGCCATTTCTGACTGCCATCCTCCACCACAGCCTGGGAGCGCAGTAAATATCTGCAGGAGTGAGAGCAGCTCTGGGCAGCAACCTGAAATCTCTGCCCTTCAGGACATTTTAACTTAGGCTACTCTGTTCAGCCAAAACCATTCCTTGATCTCAGCTTTGTCAGCCTTGACCACCCCTCCTCCAGTCTCAGCCCAGCAGAAGCTCAGCGAGGACCGGCCATGCACACAGGCAGGGCCCGCTGGCTCGGCAGCGAGACCCACGGCTGGGGGCACGGTCCTGCCCCCACGCTGCCTGCAGCTTCCTGCAACACCATCGGGCCACCATCCTGGAGAGGTGCATATGGAGGTAGAGAGGGGTATCTGAAAATGGCGTGTCTGGGGAAGAGGAGTCAAAACCACTGGGCACTCAGAGCTTGAAGTGGCCACATTTCTGCCTGAAAGTGAGCAGGCTAGAGACAGGAGAAGAGCATCCAAGTCCCAGGGAAAGAATGGCTGGTCTCCAGATACTTGAATTTATGTCAACCTGGAGACTAGACAAAGACCCATTAATTCCTGGGCTGTCCAAGCAAGAATTGGATGAGTGACAACCATAGCATTATGACTTCAATGGACCATCTCCCCGGGGTGCCAGGGAGAAGATGCTCTTTCTGGCTCTACTGTCCGAAATGCCAAGAGATATCCAAATCAACCAGAGCCCACCGTCCTCACGTTAACAGCCAGGAGCCCTCTTCATCCTATGTGCCTTGTGAAGGCTGATAAAGAGAGCTGCTTGGCAGCACTGAAGTCTTTGCTCTTCCTTCATCCGCCTCCTCACAGCTCCCTGGCCTTCTCTTATGAGACTGACTGCCACTCATGCAGGAATTGGTCTCTGGGGAGGATGGGGGGCACAGGATTTTCAAATCCCTCTTTTTGAGCTGACAGCAGCCTTTCAGCCCAACAACAGCTCAAAATGCTTGTGAAGAGAGATATTTTTGTGAGAGCTCACCCCCTCCAAATCTTTCCAAGCTCCTTTTCTTAGGCACTTTGAAATAATTAAAGTCTTCCATCAAATTATACTGAAGATCTCTATGAAAAGCCTTTAATTTCCATTCGCTTAATGTAACTCCATCCACCAGATGAACTCTGTGGGGGGCTTTTTTGTTTTGGGTTTTTCTTTTTCCGTCTCTTTTTAATTTTTTTTCCCCTCCTAAAATATCATGCTGGGAAACGTTAATTTGATTTTAGCCTGACTAGAATTTTGGGCTGTGCCACATCCTGTCAGCCGATCACAGCTGCAGTGGTAATCTCAAGCTCTCTTTAACTTCGACGCGTCGCATTTAATCAGCTCATGGTCGGCAGCAGCAATCTCTGCGCGTAAAGCCTCCAAGTTAGCAAGAAACCTAAAGAGCACCAGAGTCTCCCCAATCCATTGCTCCCTCCTACAGGCAGGCTGAAATACCAAAAGGTGGTCTAGCAAGCATAGGCTTACAGCAGAGAAGGGAAGGTTACATATTTTATCTAAATAGGGGAGATTGCCAAACTGACCTTTAGCTCACAAAATAAACGGCAAGGATTTTCCACAGGGCAGAAATAGCTCTTTCCACCCCAGCGACTTTTTCAACTGATAAACTCCTTAATGAACACGAAGTTTCCTAAAGAAGAGCCAATATCCCCTTCCAAGTGACTATCAGCAGACATTGGACAAACGGTGACACAATGCCACAGTTCAGAGCAAAACCACAGGAGCCACTGCAGTCAGAGGCAGCTCAGGATGCCGCCGGGGAAGTGCAGATGTGCACAGGATTTCCTCGCGTGTGCCAAAGCGTCTAGCTGCAACTGAAGGAACCAAGCCTAAGAACGAACCCAAAAAAATCTGAATTCCCCTGTCGCTATTGCTGTAGCAGTTTAGTCACTTCAAAGCCTATTTGCCTTTACACAAATGAAGAGAGTCTGCTCCCCAAACTGTTCCGGCCACCTGTGTGCTGCGCGTTAACATCTCGGGAGCGTGAACTCACCGGCGCTAAACGCAGGGAGCCACAGAGTGCAAAGAAGGGATGCAGAGCCCACTCTCTCCCACACGCCTCCAGCTCTGCACTCCAGCAGAGGCAAGAGGCAGCCACCTACACAGCCCCGGCTCTCCGCAGCGGTGGCAGACTGCCTGCACAGCCGAGAGACGCAACTCTTCCCCGGGATGAGGAAGAAGCTGAGAGAGCCAACACCTTTGAATTGCACCAGACAGTTGAGGAGAAGCCAAGGAAAACGGCAGATCAGGAAGGGCTGCTCCCAGAGGGGACTCTGCTGGGAGGGCAGCACGACCTCCTGTCCAATGCAGTGGGAGTTTCCCGATTTTTTTGGCTTTCTGCAGGGTCCTGCTTCCACTGGTGCTGATCCACCCCTCCTTGTCGGGTACCCGGCTGCCTCATGGCCAAAAACATTCACTCTGGCACTAGGGTAGAAGCAGTGGTGTAATATAAAGGAGAGAAACCAAGGCTCAAATCAAACCAAGCAAGATGCCCACAGCCAGCCTGCACAGTGCACGGCAGAGGGGAGGACCGAGAGAACCAAACCCAGCCTAAGGGATGAGAAAAATGCCCACAGTTAACACATGTGCTTGAGTGAGGGTGGCACAATGTTAGCTGCAGCCAAAGAGGAGGGAGAGAGCCAGGTACACGCTTGGCAGATATCGGGGCTGGTGCAGAATGGCTTATCAGGATCCCTACGGTGGGGGAAGAAAAAACCCCACAAGCTGCAAGAAACAGGCTTCAACTGTTAATAGTTGAGAGCCACAGGGCAGGGAACAGAGAAAAGGTAGAGGGTCACAAAGCTGCTCTGCGTCCTAGGAGAGGAACCAGAAAGGGAGAAAGGAATACAGATGCATTTCAGGAGCAGCCAGTGTGTTGGACTCTCCCACTGACATAATTCAGCCCTTAAACTTGGTTTGACCATACTAATCCGAGGATTATATCCCTGATTACCCCAGAGCCAGAAATAAGAAAAGGGATGCCTGTGTGCCTGCAGTCACTTCCTAGCAAAGAACGGGACCAGACAGCACTGCATGCAGAGATGTGACCCTACGGGGAGCACGGGGCCATGTCCCAAGACAGCCACGGGGCTCGCTCTTTTCCGGAGCTGTTTAGAGTGCTGCAGAAGCTCTCACATCCCCAGAAAAAGCCCTAAAAAATTTGCGACACCTCTGCCCAGGCTTTGTGAGCAATTTATGAGAGTTAAAGCACTGGCATGTGGTATTCACAGCAGCTGCTCAGCAGAAGGAAGAAGATGATGATAAACTTGTGTTTGATTTTGTCACTGTAAGCACACAGCAGATGCTGGGAGATAGGGTTAAGAGTACTTTACGGGGTCTCCCTGAAGCTAACAGGCAAGCAAGCACGTATGCATGAACAAGAGGTGTAACCTTGCTGACCTTCCAAAACAGCAGGGCTTGACTTAGTAATCAAAGCATCAGCAAAGTCCAGGAGCTGGAAAAGGCAATGGCTCCTATGAGGCAAAGCATGACACTGTTTCAGGACACCAAGATTTCATCCCCAGTTCTCCTGCTTGGCTAAGCTACTTTATCTCTTAATGCATTCATTTTACCACCTGTAGCTAGTGAGAATAATGTTGCAGACCTCTTCAGTGAAGGGCTTTGAGGTCTCAGGATGAAGAGTGTTCTGTGAGACTCATATATCATCATTAGCTCTGGCCAGGAATAACCCGGACGCTGGAAACCTGGAGCAGCATTTTTCCAGCTGCATTTGGAATGCATTTCCCTCCCTCCAACCTCAATAAACCCATACCCTGATGCTCTGCCTAGCTGGACTTTGTCATTTATTTGAACTACAGCAGCACCCCAAATGAAATCCTTGAGGTGCCAGATAAAATCCTTGTCCCCAGATACTACGCTCCTGTCATCCAAACCAAGACAAACCCTGCTCTGCACAGCAAATTCAACTCAGGAGGGGAACCCGAAATAGAGCCCAGCCCTCACAATGCAGTGCTGTGCTCACTAGAATATGCTGCCATTAACATTTCACAGCTTAAGTTTTTAGCCAGCACCCACCGGAAAGACTAATATTTAGTAAAATAAGAAGATAACATCTTTTAGCAACATCCTTATCTCCATTGAATTGCATAGGGCTTTTTGTCCTGTGGTGCAGTCAGCTCAGCCATTCCTATTCCCCTCCACAGTGGGACAGGACGTACAAAAGTCACTCCAAAACCAACAATGCCAATAGTTCATTGTAAACACAAACCAAATGGGTTATGTGAGGCAACCTTCTTCTGTGGAGACCCTCTCTCTCACACCAAACAAAAGCAGTCGCCAGTGATTTACCAGTTCAAGCAATTCTAATAATTCTCCCGCTGACAGCTCAGGACAGGCGACACAGCACTGGTACCATCAGGTCGTTGTTCTGCCTCAGAGCATCATCCAGAACAGTGCTGGGATGAAGGTAATTAACGACGTGGTAACTAATCTGTTTAGTCATCCACTGTGTCTACAATTCATTTCTGTCATGTGTAAATAGAGTATCAAAGCTTGGCAGTAACGGCTGTCAAGTAGTGTGCTACCCCACAGCAGATTTGCTGGGGTTTAGAGAGGAGTCTAAGTAGCCCTCTCTAAACAGCTATGTCCAAATAAACCCGATACTTGCCACCAGCAAGAGTCAGAAGGCAACAGATGTAAGGACCCCTTCTCAGCCCTGCTTCACATACTGTTGCTCCTCACAACCCCTCAGTACAACTATCCATCCTCGCTTTGCAGAAGGGAAAACACAGACCTAAAACCACAAAACAATTTGTCCAGAATCAGGACAGGACATTGAACTGATATCATCGGATAACACTGCAAGCCCTGAAATATCCCATCCTCCCACTAAAACAAACAAACAAAAACCACTACAGACAAGATTTCATGAAATGTAGCTAGTAAACTTCTTTCAGTTTTGGACCTCCCAGTATCTGAACTCTCTAGGAGTCCAGGAGGTCCAAGAAAAAAAAAAAATCAAAGCATTGTCAGTGCATTCAGACATGATTTGGGTTTGGCAGTATCTGATACCCCTGCCAACAAGGCAGGTTTGGGCAAGTACAAAGAGGATCTACTCTCACCTCTGTGCCCTAGATGCCCCATCAAAATGTGACCCAGATTTTTGCATGCTCATGGGGAAGAGGCACGCGTTTCATGGTTTCATTCCCATTTTTGGCTCTGTATGGGACCGGAAGGGACAAAATCACAGCTCAACAGTCTGCGGGGGAATCCACTTCCCAGGAAATCCGCTGCTCGAAATAACAGATGCTTCTCCAAGGGTTCCCAACGCAGTTTGGTAGACCCAAGGGGCGGACGTTCTTAGACTAACAGCCAGGGAAATTTTGGCAATGCCTCTAAAATTGCCTCGTGGAGTTTTCAGGGTTCACCCATCAGCAATGTCTGACACAGCAACTGAGATTAAAACTGTGTGGGTGGGTACATGTTTGTGCCTGCTAGTGAGCCTGTAAAAGATAACACACACAGCGTGATAGTTTGGTCTATTGAATTGGGACTCCAGAAATCCATTTTTAGGTCTGCAACTGCCCTGTTCCCTATCCTTAAATAACTCACTGTCTCTTCTTCCCACTGTTTCCTCCTCTGTAAAACAGGAAGTATTCCCTACCAGGTCTTCTTGCCTTGGTACTGCATGGATCTACCCAAATGAGCTTCAAAAATGCCTTTTCAGTTATGCCATACACTTGCCTGGAAGTCCCAACATGGATTCAAAGGTTGCTTGTAATGAATCCCTACCAGCTACATGGAGAGAAGATGCCTTCAACTCTTTCTCAGAGTGCACAGCAACATATGGATACACTGACAAGGTCATACCTCCCTTTGTAAGGAGATTTGGGAGCTAGAGCCAAGAAGCACCACAGAAAAAAAGACATATCACTATTAAAAAAAAGTAAGCTTCTCATATATACACACACACACACACACACACACAGAGCTCAGCTTCAAGGTGGAAAACCTATTTGTTTGCAGGACATAAGCCTGTAGAAGCTTGATTCGACAAGATGCAAGGCATGCTGGCCCTGCTCCAGCAAAACATTTAAGCATGTGCTCGCCATCAGAGAGCTCACTTCTGTGCCTGGCTTTTAGGCTCAGACAAGTCTTATTTCAAAAGGTGGGGGGTACCCAAGCATTTGCCTGGGTGGAATCACAGGGCTTGACACCAAAATATGCCGAAACCCCAACACTGGATTGACTTCAGCCTGCACAGGCCTTTGCAGCACACAGGCAGAAGACTTGAGAACAGCCAAAAAAGCCCTGGGAAGTTACTGGTCTCCTGAGACTAAATTCAGATGCTCTCTTCTTCCCCATCCACCTCCATTTCTATCACCATTTTATTGTGAACATTTGTGGTTTAATTTCCGCCTCCCCCCCACCTTTTTTTCTTTTCCAACCCCACTAAAACCTGGCAGGTTTTGAAATCTCTGCGTGTCTTGATGAGAGGAGGGCTGGAACGACTCCTTTGGGGACAATGGATTAGATTCTCCTGCAGTGTGCCTACAAAGTCAAAACCAAATTCTTCCTTTTTATAGGAATTCATTCAAAGCCTATTGATCTGAGCCTTCGCGCCGGTCTTAACAGTCTCCGAGTCTGAATTTTTTTGATCAAGGTTTCTAAAATGACGTTCAGGTCTGTGCCCTTATCTGCTCAGCCAGCCAGCCCAGTCCCCTTTGCCTCCTCCTTGCCCCAGTGCTGTTTCCCACATGCTGTGCCCAACTCCACGACAAAAACCACATACTGCTCCATCTCCCCGAACACCCCCCCCCCACACCAAATTTGTACCTTTGCTCCCCACCAACACCACTGCATTCAGCTTTTCAACAAAGGACAATATCACTCATGACAGGTGTGGTTCCTCACAGACACTACTGTAGAAGGTGGGTACAGCTAGGAGATTAGGCAGGCTGAAACCACTCCCTGGGAGTCATTACAAGCCATTACTAAGCTGAACCTAGGGACTCCTTATTACCCGAGTTATTGTTCTGGAAGCAGCTCTTGCCGTTTGCTAAAGAGGTTGTACATGAGGACTCAAGCTTATGGATTATGACAGTTTGGAGTTACTCTGTGCTACTGCATCAAGGTGTGAAAGAGAAACTTCCATAAGTGAATAGCTATAAGAGCAATCACTTATGGCTCCTGCCTGACCATTCCAGCACACTTGCACTGCTGCTGCAGTCATCAGATCATCCCATCTGATCTCCTCAAGATCACTGAGCAATGCCATCAGCAATCCTTGCAGGCTTTTGAGAGCTGGCAACCTGGCCAAGGCAACACAAACACTTCCAGAGCAGAGAAGGATGGCCACCGATTGTACCAAAGAAAGAGGGTTGGGAAATCTCTGACCATGAGCAGCTGAGCAATTCAGGACTTTACATCTCCTCCTTTAAAATGGTTTCCCTTATAGGAAATAATCATTAACTTCAAGGATATAGATGGTACCCAAGTCTTGGCAGCTCCTCCACCATCTCCTGGAGTTTCCTGCACCATCTCCTTTTCCCAGTCCACTGTAACCCAGCCCCAGCCAGTTACCCCTCATCCATGTTCCCAGATCCAGCAAGTTTTGCTCAGGCCACATCAGGTTACACACCAGATATGCTGCCCAAACTGCGAAAGTAGAACCCTCTCCCTCATGTGTCTCTCCAGCGCCGTACAAGCCACAGATAAGCAAGGACACAGCCCCACGATCCCCAAAAAATTGGGATCTGAGCAGAAGAGGAGAGGCAGGCAGACAGATGGATATGCAACAGCAAGCACAAGGCAGCAGTGAGATCACCAAGATGACTGGGAGAAGCAATAGCCCCAGATTTATGTCCAGGTCCGAATGCCTGCTAGAGCAGAAGGTCAGGGGAACAACCCTGCCTGCCAGAGAAGAGCAGCAGTAAATCCTGCCTCCTACCACAGCTGGCCTGGAAATTACAGAAGAAGGACAAAATTGTTCTATTACACAATCCTGAAAGATGACACATTTTTTCTTGGTACCATCGCTCTAAATTTCAGATCTTTCTATATGGGACGACTGAAATCTGTAGCTGTATTTTTTGGGCTGCATTACTATAGGAAGATTAATTAGACCCAAACAAGGAAGCCACTTAAGATACAGCCAAGCCACAGCAGGTTAAGATCATATACATAGCCACTGGATACTGCTCCTAAGGCAGGGAGACAGAGCCAAGCAAATCAGGTAGAACATGCCATCAAGAAGCTCGAGGGCCTTCACTGGAGCCTACTATCATTTCAGACAAAACACAGGGAGATGGAGCTGGTTTCATGCAAACACATAGCTTAATGGCAGATAAAAAGGGTTAGGGAGTAGCAAGAACAGGAAAAATATGTGAAGTTCTGAAGAAAAAAAGGGATTTTACATGTTTTAATAAATAAAGCACATTTCCATTCATCACCATTCAGAAAGTCGATAAATACTGAACTTGCAAAGTAGTAACTATTATGGGTTGATTCCTCCCCCCCTCCCCTTTTGAAAAACACATCAGAATTGGGATTCTTTATTGCCAAACCACTGGGAATAGCAGTGCCAGGTGCTATTAATAAGAGGCTGCCAACAGCCCGGAGGAGCTCAGCCATTCTCACCGGGACTTTCCACCCATGCTCAGACTTTAATTTTCATTCATCAAAAAATAATAAGAAAAGGTTTCAACCACACAGAGTGGATAGATACATACACATTCCCCCCCTCCCCCACCTTCTCCTTTAATGACTTTGCCAAAGGAGAAAAATAATTCAGTTGTGGCCAAGAACAGCATTTAAAAGTGTTTGTTGTTTTATAGCCATTCATTGTACTTAATTATAGACATGTTATAGCTCGCGTGATCTCCTTCCTTTCCTGGAGTGAGTTACATAATCAGCCACCACCACATGCTACCACCTACGACAACAACATTACAGCATAAGGGATGGATCTTGCTAAATAGTAATTTCCCAGAGCTTATTACTGTGAGCAGTATGAGGGATGCAAATATGCAGGTGCTCATCACCTTCTGTGGTCCTCAGGAAGTCCATGAGACCACAGGAAGAGGTAAACACCATGCCTATTCAAAGACAGTGGCTGAAGTGATCTGCATGAGTTGTGAGGCTCTGCTCCCCGGGCTAGCCAGAAGGGCTAAGAGATTTCAGACACAGCTTCAGTTGCCAACTGGTGCTAAGGTTTTGATCCATCATGTGGTTTGGACCCACTGACTTCTCTTGCATCATCTGATACTCCAGCCCTTCAACACCAATGTCCTTTCCACCTGAAGGGCTTAAGAGGCTCTCTCAGGTTACAACTTCACTGACCCTGCGGATTCAATGGATGCCGCACTTCCATTGAGCACATCTAGGCACTGAACTAGACACACACTTCATTACAAAAAAAAAAAAAAAAAATCGCATCCCTTTCCATCATAAACAACCCCAGCCGAAACCACAAGCAGAGCAAACAATTCCAATGTCACTACACAAAAATCACACTAAAAGTAACAATCCCCCAAACCCATATTGTCATATAAGCTAACATATGAATACCAATATATCTGGCATTCTTAATTTCCTTCTGGTTTCTGACCATGCTTCTTGTGCCTAAGGTTTGTCTCACAAACAAGAGACTTATTCTGGTTTAGAAAAGGAAAGTGGAAGTTGCAGGGAAGATGCAGGACACCAGGAACTGCAACTGTCTTGCAAAACTACAAACCCATTCAAGCACCTGCAACAAAATCAGAAAACTTGGCAAATTTTGAATTCTTCTAGAATGCAAAGTTGCAGAGTGAGCAGGATATCGCCACTCGTCCACAGCTCAGCTGAAACTTCCGCCAAGGCTGCAAGTGAGTTATAAGTCAGGCGCTCAGTGCCAGCTACACTGACACCGGTCATCACTGTGCCAAAGACAGGCTACCTGGCCTGTGATCACTGCTGCAGAGAAAGCCCTGCCCTGTTTAAAGCCCTCCTGGAAGCAAAGAGGTTTCGAAATGTGGCACAGGCAAGAAGCTGAGACAGTCAGATAGCAAGGCTGGTACCAAATTCCCTTAGCCACAACAGTGCCCAAGTCCCAGCGTAACTCTGGAAGGAGACACGCCTTTGAAGGGTAGACGGGCATGCACAAGGAAGCATGTGCACGGATGCTCCAGAAGTCACGGGTCACAGCAGCCCAGTTAAGACAGCAGTTGTCATTCCAATACCAACCAGGGACAGAGGAGACTAATCTCTGCTTGTCACGTGGATGCACTGAGTGCATCCAACTGCTTTACAGATTAATCAAAAGCTTCAGCCTCCAGCCATGCCAGAGACTTCACAAGAGCAATTTATCACAATAATTTAAAAAAGTATTACAAGGATTCTGGAGATAGCCATCGGTCAAGGAGCAGAGGAGGGGAAAAAAGCTTTCCCTAGACTCTAACAGGTTATCTTTTGCTAGCCTTCTCTCCAATAACAGATCATTTCCACCAACATCAAGAGGAGACAGCTTCAGGAACCTGTCACATCACTGGCCTTTCACATCATCCTCTTAGCTTTTCTTTCCTCTCCCTGCCTTCCTCACATCTCCATTCACTTTGTGCATTTTATTTCAGCTATCCAATCAAAAGGGGAAGGAAAAAAGGATTAAGACATAAAAGTTTATTGATTGATTTAAAGTTATGCTTTGAAACAAAACCCTCTGGATTGGAAAGCTTGTATTTCAATGTGAAAAGGGATGGTGGAACACAGGAAACACACTGCGAAATAAACAACCTCATCTCAGAGCATATATTTTGTCTTCATTATGCCCCTGAGAAGGTGTTAATATACAACGTACAATGTATTAATCACCCCTCTAACTTCCAAATGAGAAATGCATCATTAACATTCATGTTGGTTTCAATTAGTTTGCTGTATGGGAAGGAGGGGAACAAAGACAGGTTCCCTCACTAGGTTTTGTTTCATTTGCAAAGCACAGGGATCATAAAAAGCAGCCTGGGTGAAACTCCTGCACTTCCCACCATACACAAGGGCCTGCTGACAGCAAGACGCAGAAAGGCTTTTAATTGATATGACTATTAGAAAAAGCCAACGCTATGGATAATGTTTTCAGGCAACCAGGTAATTTAGAAGTGTAAGTTCCATTTTCAGGAGTGATTCAAGTACTTTGGGACAGATTTTCAAAAGATATCAGCCACTGAAAGAGGCAGATAAGCACCTAGTGGGATTTTTAAGAGCCCCTAAACTAATAAGGCCCCTGACTCCTATCGATACTTTCATTTAAAAAGAAGGGCTTTGAAGCTTTTTTGTTCCAAAGTCTTAGAAGTTCTCCAGTACAGATACAAGCTCTCCTATGGAGAAAACCTGTTTGTTTATCATTTGTGAAAGTCTCATCTTTCACAGACTCCTTTGCCAATGGACCCAAGATTCAAAGTCACTCATTTAGGGCGCCATGCCTTGGTGTCTACCTGTCCCTAAAGGCAGCTACGTGCCTGCCCATTAGGAGATGTCATCACTTAAGCTTGAAAGGATTTAGTTTCTGGGTGCTGACCACTTCTGAAAGGAGATGTGCACTCTTGAGAACTGGAAGGGCGGCAACACCACCAATAGGTTAGCTGTAAAATTTTCCACCTGGCCAAACTCTTCTGAGTCTCGTGGCCATTCTTTCAGGAACTCAGCTTCAGTGGCAAAGCTGGAGCAGTTCAAAAGAGCTTGTTGAAAAAAAAAAAAAAAAAAAAAAAAAAAATCGGTGAACACTGGACTCTTTTCCTGAACCAGCTCCCACTTACAGATCAGCAAGAACCCTGTGGTTGTCCAGGCCCCCTTCCAAAACAACCAGCCATGGGCCTCCTTGAGCTCATTCCAATTTCAACTAAAGCACGTCTTTCAGGAAAAGCATCCAATCGCAATGTAAAGTTGCCATTCACGGATAATTGACCACAAGCCTTAGGGGAGATATTACAGTTTCTAATTACTCTCACTGTTCAAAAACATCTGTCTTATTTCTAGGCAGAGCTTCTTGAGCTCCAGTTACTTGCAAATGGCTCTTACTGTACTTTCTTAAGATGAAAAAATGGAGTCGCCTTGCCAGCAGGAAGAAAACAGGATTTTGTAAAGAGAAAGTCAGACACCCTGAGCCCAGGAGGATGACTCACATCTGAGATATCACCTCCAGAAGGAACACAGTCCAATTCTTCTACGTTGACTTAAGAAGGAGATGAGATGCCTCAGTGAAGGTAAGTGGGATGGATCCAGGGCGAGGTATATATATGAGAGTTGAGCTCTCCCCCAAAAAAATCTAACCCCTAGCCGACACAGACATGTCACCACTCAGCCTCCACAGAGCCCAGCTGTTAAAGCAGTCCCATAGAAACCCCTTGGCTTAACACAGGAATTTAAAAGGATGCACCCAAGTCCAATGACTGAAACAGGATGGAGCCCATGTTCTGATTACAAGGACGCAGCGCTGGCTCTGCTGCATCCCAAGCTGCCATCCCTACCTGCAGAAGCAGAGTCACTGTGTACTGGTGACTTGATACAGAAGGCAACAGAATTCAGCTGTTGTTCCCCAAAGTGAGAAGCAGTAATCAAAAAACTCCCACACAGATCAAGGCAAAGACAAATACTGAGCCCTTCCTAATTAACAGGAGTTACGTGCATCTTCCTTTAACTGTGGCAGCAAATTCCACTTAATCCCCCTCATTATATCACGTGAGCTGTTAAACAAAATCGCCTTTTGTTTCAAAGTGACACTGCCGGTGACAGACAGAGCTGCCTGCCTCAGTCTAGCATTCCGCACAAAACCATCTCTCACCCAGTCCCTACTAACCATGATCCTCTATAGATGGTTACTGCGCAGCAGCCCATGGGGGATAAGCCAAGCCAAAAAGTTCCCACGTTCTGGAGACCTGAGACCACCCAGTGGAATAGGTTGCTATGGTTGCCAAGATTTAATCCAAATTGATACAGGTAAAAAAAGAAAAATGTAGTGAATAAAAACAAATAAATAGACAAATCTGGGCCTTGTGCCATGAAAAATGTGAAGTTGTCCTTGACTCCAGTAGCAAATGAGGCATGAAATGTATCAAAATGTGATATTGAATATAAGGATGTATTTAATATTTTACAACACTGGAAATCTTGTTACAAAAGAGTTAGATAATAAATCAAGCTGAGAGGGGCCTTCTCTCCCCTCTCTTTACCTCTAATTGTTCTTAGAAAAGTTTGAGCAGCTGAATCATTTACTGGGGAAAAGCAAGCTGAATATCACTCACAAGAAAACTGGAGGTGCTTCATTCGTCCATCAAGAGCAATAAATTCTCATTAATCATCTCTTCCGTTTGAAAGTCACTGTTAATTTCTGAAGATGTCTATCCTCCATGGCTATTCCCTGCAAGCCTTCAGAAAGGGCATAAAGACTTGAAGCAAACCTCTACATAAAGGAGATCTCTGACATCAGTTAATTTAACCAATCGTGTTAATTGTGTACCTGGGCTACCAGTTATCAGCTTATCGCTTGTTATTTGTACAGAAAGATTTGTCACTCTGCTCTCCCGTCCTGATTTTGCCCCCTGATTTTTACTTCTTCATTGGATGCAAAACATCAAAGCTGGAGCACGCCAGCACCATCCCATCAGCTTTAAAGCTGGGGGAATTCATCTGGCAAACCAGAGGTTCTGCAGACAGGAACTCGTCTGTATAGCTCCTAGGCAAGAGATGAAATACATATTTCACTCCTCTTCCTTCTTATTGCCCAGACACACATACACTTTTCATTACTGCTTTTGTTTAAGCACACTCCTGAAAATGACTAACACTGAAAAGGTAAAGTCATTTTAGGAAGATTGCGTCTACAGTGGAGAAATGGATCATTTTTTAATATACCGCATGCCATTTAACTAACCCTCTGGTAACTGCTGATATGGTACTCGCCAAACACAAGAACCGACACATTTCAATCCCATCCACCGGTCATGGTTAACTAGCAGTTTTAATTTAAGCACCACGCCTACCCACCCTGCAGGCCAAGTCCTGTTTGTCACTGTGTTAATGGACATGTTTATTCACACGGTCCTGGAACAAACCAACTCCCAAGGGGAAAAAATGCCCTTTCTTCCTCTCAGAGTCCACAAATGGTGTCACCGACTCCACCAGGGTCCTATCAAAGGTACATCTTCCAAACTGTTCTTTAACCACCTATACTTCTTACCTGCTTTCCCATGGAAACAAGCTCCCCTGAGCAGCTGCCTATCAGCCTCCCACAGCCATAAATGAACCCACTAGCCACCTGCAGCCACATTTGACAGAGCCAGCTCCCTCAAATACTTAATGTTTCACAAAAATAGCTGACAGACAATAGCCAGTCTCTCAGCGTCCTCACGGACAGGCAGCATGCAATGCAAGCTCACGTCTTATTAGAGAATTTACACACAGTACAGCTTCTCTGAAGCTTTTTCCGTGGCCAGGGCATTCAGTAAAAGCTCGCACTTATTTAGTTATCAAAGAATCCAACCATGAGAAAGAAATCCATAGGAAACCAGGCTTCATTACTTCCACTGCTGATGATACTACCTCGAAGACCAGGAGAAAAAAAGAAAAACATTGCTACTTCAAGTGATGGAGCTTCCAACACTTACCTTGAAATTTATTGCCCAGAGTAATTGAATTGCTGGATTGCAAACTAACACCTGCTCAAGGCTTAAAAAAGTTCAGCAGAGACAGAGAAAGGCTTTGCTCAAATCACCACTATTGCATGCCAACAGATCCCTGCGTGCCTCTTCCACAGGAGAACAGCACAAGCGGTCCCTCTCGGGGAGCCCCTCCAGCCCACAGGAGACACCCTGCGCCTCACAGACTGCTCATCAGCTACTGGGGAAAATCCAGAATTGTTTGTTTCAGGTTAAATAAAATGCTTTGTTCCAATTTCAATATTTATAACCTTAATAAAAAGATGAAACACATTTCAAAACAAAATTATTTCTTAATGGAAAACAATCAAAGCATGTTTTTTATAAGATGCCAAACTAGCATATTTAGTCTTTTCTAGAATTTTAGCTTTAACATTCCATTTTTCTAAGCTTTTGTTCTGTGATGATTTTACTGAAAAGTTCTGACAAGAAGTTGCTCTATTTGCCAGATACCAAACAGTGCTTGTGGAGCCCATCTGTATTGTAATCACTAAGCCAGAACCCCAAAGTGATTTACATAGTTAATTCCCACCGTAAGCAATGACAATTAGGTATCGAGGTATCTGGGCTTATTTCCATTTGTTTCCTTCCTTGGGAACAAACCTTGAGCTACATGGGAGGAGGCTCAGATCCGAGGTGAAGCAGCGAGCCCCTCCGCAGCCTGCCGCGGCGCAGGTTCTGGTGCCTTCGCAGTGACTCACCTTCCTCCCCTCCCACAGCCGCTGTTTTGCAGAACTGCTGCGCCCTCACTTCACTGCCACCCACCACAGCCCGCAACAGGCTCCTTTCAGCAACTGTTTTAAACCTCCTTGCAATTTCCCGATTTCAGTAACACCTCTGTAAACCTAAACCCATCTTGAGGCATAGGTAGATTCGACATTTGCTTGCTCTTCCTTAAACCTCTGTCCTGTGTTCCTTCTGACAGCAACAGCTTCCTCTGTCCAGCATCACTCATTCCCCCTGGCTGGACACAGCTACTGCAACAACCACTGCCTTTTTTTACTTAAATTACGCAGAGAGGCCACTGTGCAAGAAAGCTGTAATTTGCAGGGGAGAGGAAACTGGTTGCTGTCTGGCTTTACAGCAGACCCAATCAGCTGTCCACAATCTCTCAATGTGATCTTCCACAAGTACCAGTTCGTCACAGATTTGTCCTCTCTGAGGAACAGTATCCTCTCCCCAGAGACCCAGAAGATCCCACATATCAGCTCCACCAGTGCTTCTAATCCAGTGTTCACGCAGCTCTTGATGGAATAAACATAACCCCCCCCTTTCCTCAAATTCAGAGTGCCATCTGACATCTTTATTTCATTTTTTTTCTTCCTTCCCATCTCCAGAAGACATTTCCACCCAACATTCTCTGCCTCAGCAACTCTAAGTAAAACGTATGAAACGGTGTCTTTATTCACTTCTCCAAGAAGTAATTAGAAGCAAGAACAGGAGTCAGGAATGTAGACATTACCCTTCCTAAAGGAAAGCAGATTTCTAATTAGTGAAGGAAGCAGCTTCTGTGGGATTCTTTCTCCAAACAGCTGTTGCTGAGGGATCATCTGTCTTTCTTCTTTTCCCCTTTTGCAGTAAAAAGTTCATTTATTTTAACATATGTAACTGTTGCAGTACCCAATTAAGGCAGACATAGCAAGACTAGAATCAAGGGATACCGCAGTGGAATAAAGACGACTCGATGAATCCGAAACCATTGCAGGAAGAAGGCAGCCAGCGCCCTAATCTCTGCAAGCCACCACAGAAAGCCAAATGGCAGTTTCTGCCTCTCCCCTCCACACAGACTACTGCTCAGCCTTCCACCAGCCAATTTCTATAGCTCGCCCTCAACCTCACACGCACATATGCCACTTAAACCATCCTATTTTTTCTGTGCCCCACTAAATGAATACAAGAGGTGGGAAAACAGTGCAAGGACCGGCTCAGCTCAGAAGAAACTGAAGGACAAAAGTACTCACAATGTTGTTGTGGCAAGGGGCTTTTTTCACCCACTACTGAGCAAATGCCTATACTGGCATTAATCATACACAGTTAAAATAACTATGTAAAAATCCCCATACAACCATGACATCCAAAAAAAAAAAAAAAACCCAAAAACAAAAACCACCACAAAACCAACCCAACCCATCAGAGCCACGCTGTCTCCATGCTCAACATCGCACAGCCAGGACAGGTGGTCACTCTGGCCATGCCCTGAGGCCCGGACCACACTGTTGCTTGCTGAAGATGTTTGATGAAAGCATTCAAATGAAAAAGATTCTCAAATATCAGATATAGGAAGATGACATTTTTCCAGCCATCGTTTTTTAGGCCTCAGTCTAAAAGCTGCAGTCAGGTGCATGAAGTGCACGACTGACTGTCCCTCCTCTGGCCCTCTGACAGAGGTCAGACAACTTCCATCCAAAGCAGCAGACATGCTTCTTTCCACTGGTATCGTTTCCTTTCCTCACTTCTAGGACATGACAAACACAATTGTTTTTAAACCATGCAAAAGTCAAAGCTGTGATAGTACTTCACACACACACACACACACACAAACTTGTCACATCGAAAAAGACATTTTCCATTAAAGAACGTTTTTCACAAGATACCTCTTTCTTATCAATTGTATTTGTTTTTCTTCATTATCATTTTAACCTGGGAAAGTTTGACAAGTTCTTTTGAAGGGGGACTCTGTGGAAATGTAAATCATCCCCTGCAAAGCTGAAGTGGCAAGGGCACCTTTTTTACTTCATGCTGAAACGGACCCTCAAGCAAAACCCAACCCAAGCAAGCTTGCACACACGTGCTACTGTGATGCGCACATTGCTGCACAATTACAGATGAAGATTAGTTCAGTGGACAACTCCTCTATATGGCTATTTATGTCCAAGGATAATAATGACACAAAAACTAATGGGGCTAAGCAAGTTCTGAATTAATTTAGGCTGGCATTCTGAAGGCATTCCCAGCCATTAGAGCAACAAGGATCTAGAATAGCCTTCCCAAAAACTAACAAGGGAAAAAAAAAAAAACAATAGTAACTTTGAGATAGTGCTTGCTAAGTTTTACCAAGGCAGGTACCTATGATTGCAGGGACTCTGCGTGTCTCATAAGGTCCCTGTCCGGGCTTACATCCAATATTCCTTCAACACATCACACAGAGAGAACAGAGCAATGCGTACATATGCACCACACACAGAGTGTTTTCAGCCAAGCCCTCTACTTCTTCAAGATGAAGGTGGCTGTGGCATACACAGACATATTGTGCACCTAAGATACCATATAAACAAACACACCTACAAAGGCATTTCATGTTGAACTGGTTTCTCTCCAATCTGTATGCCACAGCTTCCTAAAGAAGTCCTACAGAACCGGAACAACCAACCCAGCATCAAGTGTTGAAATTTAAATGATCACTTAATAATTCAAATTCAAGCTGCTTCACTTGTATCTGGACAAACCACTCACTCCTGCACTCTTGGAAAGGCTTGGGTCCCTTCCTAGACTGCATTTCCTTGCCTTGGAAGGCAGATGAGGGAGCTTGCAAGTGTGAAACCAAGGAGAAACACGGCCCCCTGAAGGACACTTGCTATTGCCAATGCAATGCAGGCCTGCCAAAATAAGCCCCTTTTGCCAGCCCAAAGCTAGAGATTCAGTCAGACACACAGCTAAAAGAGCTCTCATACTTGACTGCTGGAAAAGGTTACACAAACCGTATTCAGTGGCTGACCTCAGAAAGTCCACACGTGCCTAAAGGCATCCAAGCTCCATCACACACATGTTCGTGTTTGCAGAGGAATGCTCATGTGCCCACTTGGAGAGGGACAGAAAAGGAAAAAAAAAAAAACAGCAAAGAAAAAAAAAAAAAAAGAAAATCTGTAAGAGTAAGTGTAGTCAGGGATAATTCCCAAGCACTCAGTTACACATGAGCTAGTGCAGACACACAAATAAAAAGATGAGATCTGTGTCAACACTCTGGGACTGGCACATCACAGGTACCCCCTAGAAACTGATAAAGCCAAACAAGGCGGAGGGCAGAGAAAGCCACAAAACAAGAGGACCAGAGGCAGAGCAGCCTAAGATGGCCTAAGGCTTAAGCCTAAGACTTTAGGCTTAAGCCTAAGACCATCAGAGGTGGTCCTGCTCTGCGCAGACATACACGCACCACAGATGACTCCTGCCTTAGTCTTAGAGAAACACTGACACTCTGCAACCACGCAGTACCATTGGCAGAAAGGGTCAAGAGACAGATGCAGCTACAAATTTTCCAATAGCTGAAATGGTGTTTGATAAAAGGAATGTCTTAGAAATCACTGGTGCATTGCTGGGAGAGAGCATAGGAGCAGACATTTCAAAAGTAATTCTTCGCTTGCATCACACATCTCCTGCAAAAAGCCAGCACCTGGCCTCCCTCCCTCCCTCCCTCCCTGTCTTCACGGGCTGCCTTGACTCCACTCCTTGTTATTCAGCATATTTACATCAGGTTTCCTTAGCACTTCAGTTCACATTATACCATCTCAATCCAGTGTTATAAACCAGTCCATCATAAACATCAGCTTGATTACAGAGACTGCTGCATATAATAAATGTGTATAATGTATACGTAGGAAGCAAAAGACACCTCTATATTTTTGGTTTTGTAAAGACAAATAGCCTCAATTGTTTAATCAATAAAAATGCCTCTCCGGCTCCTACTGTTATTACAAAGCAATTTCAGACAGAGTGAAAAAGAACCATTGCATCTATATTCCTGTCAAAGGAGACAGTGGCTGATCGGCCAGCAAATGAACTACCTGGACACATCCTCTGTGCTACTCTCAAACTCCTGAATTCTAGCACTAAGCAAGCTGGATCACCACTGCATCCCAATCTCTCCCTAGTACCACGGCTTCATCCACTTTAAAGCACCCCATTAACCTAAGTGGGGATTCTTCCAGGAAAGGACACCGCATCTAAGCCGAAAATGCAGAATCTGTAAATTATTCAGCAAATGGTAATTACAGTGAAGGGGGGCATGCTGGCTTGGAAGGGTCATATATGCTGACATCAACAGAAGAGCAGCTGGTGGTCCCAGAGAGCTGGGAGATGGGGAGCTGAGGAGGCAGGCAGCAATTCTGTGCAGGCAAGCTCTGCAGCAGGTCCTGGGAAGAGGGAGGCTGGAACAGGTGCCGCTCCAGCAGGGAGCAGTGGTCCTGCAGCAGAGACCTCAGAGATCCAGCTGCCAGGAAGCCTTCTGAGAGGCAGGGAGTGCTGGAGCAGTTGTTCGTAATTGCCAGCAATGCTTTCCTGGTAGGAACAGCAGGGACCAGCATGATGTGAGGTGTGTCACCATATGCCTCACAACTTGCTCACTGCAACTCCAGCTTAGAGCTGTAGGGAACTCTCAACTCAAAGGACAAAGAAATTGCATTTCTTATAGCTTGCTCTCCTCTTCCCCTTCAGCACATCTTGTCTTCAGGCTTCTTGCTTCTGGAGACACACGCCACCTTCAGGAAGAATGCAAGGTTTTCCATCAGTGGAAACACAAGATCCATTTTATCCCTCAAAACCTGAACTCGATGCACAGGTTAAAAGTAAAGCTTAGCTCTGAAGTAAGCAAGCACAACTCCCAATAGTTCCTTGAGGAACAGACCCTGGAGTGTATTTGGGCAAAGGCTCAGCAAATCCAGAAACTCTGTTGTACAGGAAGGCAGCAGGAGAAAATGGCAGCAGGCAAAGCTTGAAGCCAGATCAGAGGGCAAAGCCCTGTCCCTCTCAGGGGTGGAAGCAGATGCAGAAACAAGAAACCACACTTCCCCACACATATACACTTTGATCTCAGTGCTGGACAAGGGAAACAGGCAGGTGCCCGCTGTGCGGGATGACCCCTTCAAATCCAGTCTGTAGCAAAAACAGATACCGCAAGTCCCACCTTCACACTGTAACTGTGAACAGCCTCCTGTTCAGGGTCCAGCTTCAGCTCTTGTATTTTTTCCACCATCTTTGTCTAACCTAGAACCTCCCCGTGGTGGCAGGGGAGAGCTCCTGGACAAGGGTTTCCCTCATAGCCTCAGGGAGATGCAATTTGCACTGCCTAGGACACCTAGGACTACTGCAGTAGAAAGAGGAGAAAACCCAGGAGTCAGGAAGGTGCCACGTATTTCCACACCACCATTGACTCTCTTCCGTATCACTTGCTTCTTTGCAACAGAGACATTTTTTCCCTTTTCTTTTCCCTTTTCTCTCCTGGAGACTGTGAATTAACTGTCAGTTCCCTGGTATTTTGTACACTGCTCTTTCTGGCTCTTTTCCAGATCTCCAGGGTGCCATTTTTTTTCCTCCTCCTTGCTGCTCTCTTTTCTTCACCTCTCCAGTTCACCCCACTCTCCCCTGAGGTTTCTTTATCTCCACAGCTCCTGGCTGATGGACTCATGGCCACCAATGCCCAACAAGGCTGATCTCACCCATGCCCCTGTCAGTTCAGTGTCTTCTTCCCCTTGCTCTTTGCTCTCTGGGAAGAGGGCTCGGTTGCCCTTTCTTCTGCAGGTGGCAAACTCCCAGAGGAAGGGAGGGGGAAAGAGGGAAATATATCAACACAGCCCACAATATCCCAAAGATCCCCCGTCAATCACAGCCTGACCAAAACTGCCCTTCAGCCCTGTCCAAGCTGAGCTGTTGCTGGCTGGGGAAAAGGAACTCATTTTACTTATCAGTGCAGGAAGAGAGATTAGAGACGTTCTGGAGTCTGAAGAGAAAAATCAGTGAATGGAGAGAGAAAACGTACTTGCGGAGAAGGAGAGGAGGCATTTGCTCATCAGGTACAAGTAGAAGCTAATGGGAGAAAATGGATTGAGAAGTGAAGAAGGGACAGGAGGAGGAGGAAACCAGACTACAAAGAGAAGATACTGCAAACTATTCTGCCCTGTACTTCAAACCGATTTTGAGTAAAGAGAAGAAACCGATGCCACAAGCTTCTTCTGATGCAAGCAATCAGAGCCTGAAGCAGTCTAACATCAAAAACAGAGGGGTGTGGGGGGAAATTGTATTCTCTCTATCATTTGCACTCCCCATCGCCATGCCCTCACACCAACCATCCGCCGCAGCCCACCCCCACCCCCCCCATATATACACATATGGGCACACACTTTCTCCTTGGCTCCTGGACTACAGTTTAGGCTCAGGAGATTTTGCAGCTTGCCAAGACGTTGAGAAAGTGACAGACCTGACAGGGATCGGTCTGCCCAAACCCACCCACCCGGCTCTTGAGCAGTCTCCTCTCCGTGCCGTCCTTCCCAAAGGCTCCCCCACAGTCCTGCTATTGCTCAGCCCTTCCCTCTCCCCTCCCAAGAAACCTGCAGGGACACACACAGATTTCTACCCCATTCCTGCCCCCAACATTATCCCCTCCTCCACCCCCTCAGCCCACAAACTCACTTCCTCCTAGCTCCCACACCCCAAAAAGCAGCCAGCCTCCTCCCCTATCACAGAGGATGCTTGCTGCCACAGATGAAGGGTACCAGGAGGATGTCCTGGCTGGAGCTGCAGCCTCTGGGGCCGGGACTGCACATGCTGCCCCATTTCCCGGCGACTCAGGTCCTGCTCCGGCATAGCTCTCCTTCATTAAGCTCCTGGCTACGCTGAGATACAGGCAACTACTCATGCCTGGCTAAAAGCTCAGCTGAAGCACAGCCAGAGTGAAGAGGTCTTGCTGGCAGGTGAAATAGAGCCCCTGGGATGAGCCAGGAGCAGGAGAGCTCAGCCGTGACAAAGAGAAGGGCAGGGGGATATGGGAGCTGGAGAGAGGAGGGGAAGAAGGGCAGGCAGTTGTGAAAGCAGGGGATGCATTTCTGCCTGATGTTAAGTAGATGAAGACAGATGCCCACTGAGGAGCACCCTGGTAAATATCTGAATATTTACCATATCGTTCATTCATATAATTTTCCATCTCACTCTGTTCAGCATCGCCCATCTCAGCACCTACAGATCAGGCAGAGGCGTTCCCAGCTCTGCACGCCGCCGGCTCAGACAGCCCTGAGGGAGCAGAGAGGGACACAAAAGCCCCAATGCTGCCGCTATGGTCAGGCAGGTGGACCCAGGACCACTGCAGCCATACCAGCTGCTTCACTCTGGGCACACCAGCCTTTCATGAGCTCCCCTCCATCTAAGATGGCCCTACAAATTCCCACAACAGAGCAATCAGGGAGGAGAGGAGCCTACTTCAGAGTACTTCCAATCAACACAGAAAACTCATATGAAAGGAAAGAGGAAGACAGACAGGTTGGTAGGAAGCCCTGGAAGGGAAGAAAGTGAGCAACGTAGTAGATTCAAGCCACAGTATTTCTGCACGGGAGAGGGGGAAAAAAAAAAATTCTAACCTCATGCCTCTAAAAAGGAAGGAGTGGATAACACTGAGCTTATGAAGACTTCTCCCTCTGAAAAATTAATCCTGACAACACAAAGACACACACAAGAAAGGAACAACTCTCTGCAGAGCACCCATGAAAGAGGAAGCCAAGTTTGGTCAGGAAAGATGATTACTTTAACATAATAATGCCCCCCATGTATTTTGAGAAAACCTGTTTTGTGTTTTCTTGTACTGAAAGGCTGTAATATCCCCACAAATACTCAGTCAGCTACAATAAAAGCCACATCACAATAAACCAGCCAAAAGGCCATTATATGAAACACATTTTCAATAAAAAAAAAAGAGAGAAAAAAACAATAAAGCCAACATTTTCAGAGCAAAATCTCAATGCTTCTTGCCCATCGCTTTCGGGGACACACTTGCAGATTGCCTCAGTTCTCAAAGACTTCTCTGTTTTCCACTTCAGGAATAGTTTTTTTGCAGGTCATTAGCAGCCCTCAGGGAAATGCACTTTCCCACAAGCCTGCATCCCCAGGCAGTGCATCTGGATGACAGCGGGAGAAGGCAAGGCCTTATTTTTTTGACCAATATACTGACATGGATGCAAACAGCCTTAACCAGCACAGCAATGAGAATGGGGCTTGTGATTTTCCTGATTTTTCCTCAGTTGTACAAACCCACCACAGTAGGACGCCTTGAAAGGCAGCACCTTCTGGGATGGAGGGCCAGCAGATCATTAAGCTGAACATAACACTTCCCAACGTGGACCCAGCCTCCCTTGGGACAGACTAGTGGTCTCTTTGGTCTGGCTGTCAGGGCCTGACAGCAGCCAGCACCGAGTACTTGAAAAGAAAGTGCAAAGGCAGAGGAGAGACAGCTTGTCCTCAGGTTAAGTTTCTGCTCAGCTCTCATTAAGCAGAAGTTAGGTCATATCCTGAAGCATAAGAATTTATAACTTTCTATTCATTTATGCTTTTACACTTACAACTCCGTAAAAAGTCTGATAAGCCACATAAATATCTACTCTCAGCTTCAATTATACTGTGTGACAATGAATACCACGGGCTATTTTTCCACGATACTTAGGAATTAACCCACGTCAGCAACTCAAGTTTAACTTTAAATTACCTAGTCTTTCCTGATGATTTTGCCTGAATGATCCATCCACACATTTTTGTCTGCTCATCATAGAGCAAACCTTGCATATCAAATGCAGCAAAAGGAATTTTTTTGGTGAGCTTGTCTTATCACATAGGGTTTGGTCTCCATATGCTATTAGCAAACCTCCTCAGATGCTAACACAATCACCCCGCACAAGTACTGCAACCACTATGCCGCTGCACGCTGTTTCAGAGCGTGCCTCCCGCGCGCCTGGCTAACTGCAGACGAGATAGCGAGCCCAGGGGAGTTTGGTCCGCAGCAGACAGGAGCTTCAGCAGCATCGTGCCCCCTCGCACCAAGCAGAGCAAAGTCACAGAGCAACCAGTCACCTCCTGCACCAGCACCATCCATCGCAGCATCACTCTCCTGCACTAGGTTTCCTTGCCCAGGTACTGACCCTGCCTGACCTTGCCTAGGTCCAACACAGCCACAGGGGAGAGGGAAAGCATGACGAAGTGAAAGTGAGCATTGCACATCGGCAAGCAAGAGATGCACATCGCTCCTCCCTCCGTGCTGTAGGACTCCCCTCTCTCGTGTCATCCCAACAGCAAGCTCTGCTCTGGCACCTGATGCTGAGCCCACTACGGCTATTGCTATTCCAAGCACACGTATTTGTATGGCTGCAGAGTGGCAGAGCTGCTCCTTCTCTCCTACAACATTACTCTGATGCTCTCCCTAGCAAGGCTAGAAACTTCACTGTAAACCTCTCGTCTTCTAAAACAGGGAAGGGCAGTGGAGGAGGAAAGAGGAGATGGCGGGGGACTACAGTTCCCTCGTGTCTCTCTGCAGTGTTCCGTGTGTCAGGAGAAAAAACCATTATGGCCTTTTATTACTCCTTCAGTTTTAAAGTTATTGTCACAAGTTCTTAAGAGGTCAACAATGAAGAATCCCATTGTTCTCCTAATTAATTCGGCAATCTCAGTGAAATAATACAAGCTGCAATTGTAATTCCAAGCTCACCCCTCGACCACTGGAATCAACTAATTAAATAACAATCAGCACTACCGTTTGCATTTAGAAGATGGACTATTCCTTTTTATTGCTGCAATTAGGGAATGCACTCAATAATCGGAATGAAATACAAATTTACCCAGGAGCCCACTAAATTATGACCATTCATACTTTGTTTTCTTTTCGTCCTAGCAAAAAGATGGCAATTTCTCCCCTTCCCTGCTTCCTCAGTTAGAAAGGGCACTCTGGAGACGTAAGGCAGGTTACCAGCTGCAGACAGCCCTGCTGTGCAGGCACCATTTTTTCTTCCTCCCAGTTAGGATAACCTCTGTCTTTTTGATCAAGGTCCCTCATAATCATCTCGGACTGCATCCTTTATTGAATAAATCAGCATGGGGCCTGCAGACACATTCACGCAGAGATTTCAGCTGAGTAGGGAACTGTCCTGGTGTTACTGGTAGTATGCAGCACGTGCGCTAGCTGCCCTGCTGCAATTACCCTAGCTCAGGTCTCGGTAGAGGCAAGGCAAGGCAATGACAGAGATCACTAGTACAGTGACAATGGGCTGGAGAGACAGCAGTCCCAGATGCTCACCCAGGATCCCTCTCCATCCCTGGAGGTGTCACCACCCCTGTATGCCACTGTGTCCTCAGCAGCAAATTAGAAATCCTTGCTGTCCTCCCCAGAATGGTACCTCCAAGTGATGGCCAGATCACATTATTTCATGCAAGTGCTAAATACTATGCACAGAGCAAAAACAGTATGTAGAAAAATAGCTGGGGGGTACAGTTATCCATTTTAAAAGGGGATACATGGACATAACTGTCATGCTTTGAGTCATTTTTCTTCTTCTATACTACACCTGTACCTCGAGGTCAATGGTTATGAGGTCCCGCACATTTGCACAGAGCAGTGCCAACACTTCCCTCCCACTTCTTCTAGCCTTTTTCCAGCTACTGCATCCTCTGTAGTGTGGCACCGGACACTAAACCGAAAGGGAAGAGGTCCCTCATCTAGTGAGGAGCATCCTGTTTGTTACGAAGCTCTGGTTGAGGATTTCTGAGCACCTCACTAGGGTAAAAGAAAGGTGCTCAGAAATCCTCAACCAGAGCTTCGTAACAAACAGGATGCTCCTCACTAGATGAGGTTGTGCACAACCCGCTGCCTTTCTGGGCCTTGCTATTCAGACTCTGCCTTCCCAGCCCTGTTAAAAAGGTAACAGCAGTCTGAAAAATGGGATGGTAGAGCAAGCACCCCTGTTGGCACATTAGTTACTCTGCCCAAATGAGCCCAGATTTCTCTGTTAAGAGCACATCATTCTCTCTCTCCTCTTCTTAACTGCCAATCCTGCAAACTCAGACGGGAGCTGGAGATTCATGCTGGGTCCTTTCCTTTTTGGCCATTATGAGTCATAAAGAGCACACAAGCCAAATGCGGCCTGCGAGGCCACTGGGCCCAGGAGAACCTGGCTCTGTTTTCGGGGATATAGAAGTGCAATTGCCTGGCCCTTCAGCTGAGACTTCATTAGCACTTCTGGCGATGCCCAAGCCAGAGCGATGATGACTTCTCCTCCAGCTGCTGTGCTGTCGCTGCAGGGCTAGCAGGAGCAAGGAGAAGAATAAACACAGAGAGGTCTGACTAAAAGCAGACAGGTGTCTTAAGGATGAAACCATACTAAAGTGACTATGAGATGGTCACTGCCATCAAGAAGAGATGCACGTGTCTAAGAGAATCGTTAGGTACTGTCGTTGAAATGGCAATGGCTATGCCCCACTAAGAAAACCCATGCTAACCACTCTTCCCACATTCACCATCAAAGCTTCACAGAGAGCTGTTAAAGATGTCTTAGCAATAAAGTTTCTTCTCCTTCCCAAACGGGGTAATCGGTACCCAGACTGATGCCTTTGTGATAGCAGCTGCATCCGACAGCAACCACTAGACAAGTCCTCAGAGTCAGAGGAGGAATGTGCCGTTCTCTCTACCGTATTGGTCTGGCAATAACACACAGATGACAAAACTGATGAAGGGACTTGTTTATATTGAAATCAACAGGACTTCAACACAAATCTTAAGTTTACCTTATGCTTTAGTACTGCCTTGGTGGGGATTTGAGGTGTTTGCCCCCAGGGCAGAGGGATGCTGCAGCAGAGTCAGCTCTGGGACCAGATCTCCTGGGCTCATGGAAGCCGGTTCGGGATGGGATGGGAGTCTTCAAGGCAATCGCTCCAATAAAGGAAAGAGACACCCACTGCAGAACCACAGAGATAACTGGCAAGAACACAGCAGCAGCAGGAGGAGGTGTGAAAATTAAATTGGATAAAAGGCAGGTGTTCGGGGAGGAGTGGAGGCTGAGGGGAGGGGGAAGGCAGGAGAGGTAGAGTAAGCAACTAAATAGAACGGTACCGGTATTGTACTGCTGTCACTGGCACTTCAAAACATTTGCAAAATGTTCATGTGTGCTTCAAGGAGAAGAAATAGAAGGAGCTTTAAACTGCATAATCAACTCATCACCAAGAGTAAAAGAAAAAGTATGTCTTCAGTCTGCCGTGGCCCTGCTGCAGAGGTAGAGGTCAGGCAAGCCACACCACCAGACAGCCTGAGGTGCAGTCAGTCAGGTTTGGGGGGATCGGTGTACAGGCAGGAGCACAGCAGAAGCCAGAGGACTTTCTGGGACAGAGGGAGGTGATGGCAGGAAAAGGGGCAGAGGGGAGGGAAGCAGGAAAGCTCCTGCTTCAAAGCAACAGGGCAGAACTGCATGCCTTAAACTTTTTTTTTTCCCCTTTGATTGGCTCCTAAACCTTCCAAGAGCTTCATACAAGAGGGAAGGAAGGTGGCAGCAAGACGAGGCAAAACAGTAGCCACGCTCTGCAATAGAACCAGGTCCGACCAGAGCTCTTTGTTGCTTCAAAGCACAAGCTCAATAGCCACGCTGCTCTGGCCAGCCCATGCTCTGCTACGCTACGATGCAGGTATGACCAAGGGGTTTTGATAGCATCCCTGTGACCCTGAAATCTTGCAATGCCCAGTCACCACCAGGCAAAGCATGCCCTGTTTTATCGAGCCATCGGATTATTTCCAGATTGCCTGCAGACCCGAGATGTCTGGGGTAGAGGGGAGCCATCACATCTTGCCGGTAGGGTCAGAAGGGGAGAGCAAGTCTCTGCAGCTGCCTGACTGAGGCATAATCATTCCTCACGTGAGGAATATTTCAGATGAAGCAGCATCCGTGCTTCAGAAATAATGAACTGTGATTACACAGGATGGTGGCCAAAACACATTATAGCTGGAGCTGGGGAGAATTTCTCAAATAGTTTTTGTCAAAAGAATGGCCTTCTTCCAAAAATTCATAATTTTTGCAATTCAGCCCCCTCACCAACAAGTTTCCAGTTTTTCCACAAGCCCCTCAAGAAACACACTCAGTTTCTATCTCCTTTATTAGGGGTTACTGGAGAAAANAAAAAAAAGAGCAGAAGGGAAAAGAGGCCGTGAGAAGGAGGAATGTGACTTTTGTTTTTCATCTCCAAAACTGCAACTATTTTTCCACGTATGTATTTTTGCCATTTTGGAGCCTCCTCCAACTCTCACGGGTTTACTCAAGCCTACACAGAGCAGGAGGCAGATGGGATAATTCGGGTTCTTCTGTCACGTGTGCTCTCTGGCTGGGTCAGCCCCAGGCTGAGGCAGAAGAGGTTCCCCTGTCCACAGGGACGAGACCACAGGGTGATGGGGATATACATTTCCAGCACAGCAAGACAGGAGAGCCCCTTCTGAGGAAGGTGCCAAACATGCTCATGGTCAGCAGCTATCCCTGCCCTACATTTGCACACAGATTGACAGAGCAGATGGAGAGGGAGGGGGCTGACAAGCAGCAGGGACATGACCCGCATTTGCCTCCTCTCCCCAGTGCAATTGTTCCAGTGACCTAGAAGGCAAGCACCTCAATTCAGGGGCACAACAGTACTTCTAGCCTGATAATATGAGCTAATCCTCCAGCTGATTATAACTATTCATACATTTTTATGTATAAAATTTTACTGCTTTCTCTTCCACTTTAATGGCTTGAAGAAGTTTCCTGCAATAACTGCTCAGAACCTCTCTCCTCCGCCTGGATGCTGATGCCCAGCCTGGCCCTTCTTTGCTCCTGGGCTACTCTCCTCCACATTTTGACCCAGGAAAGGTGTCAATGGACAGACTCAGGTTTATTCCAGATGCTGTCACTGACTTGCTGTATCTTCCTTAGGATACTTCCATTCCTTTGTTGTCTATTCACTACTGGCAAAAGGTGCAGCAAACAGCAGAACTGCAAGAAAAAGCCCAGTGCTATGCAAGAAGCAGCCCATCAAGGGTGCTACACACGTGTGCTCATGTCTCTGAC
Source organism: Fregata magnificens (assembly GCA_013389945.1). Classification (NCBI taxonomy): domain Eukaryota; kingdom Metazoa; phylum Chordata; class Aves; order Suliformes; family Fregatidae; genus Fregata; species Fregata magnificens. The sequence continues at coordinate 55,959 of WAAD01030124.1, read as the reverse complement.
CACTGCTTCCCTCCTCCAACACAATGCTCGCGCTGCCAGTCACCCTCCCCTGCTCCAGGCACTCTGGAGCAGAGCCTGGGCAGACGTACGCTTCCTTCAGCTCCAGGACCAGTTTCAATTCATGCTGGCGTGGCCAGGACTGAGGCACTGCCACAAGCACAGGCTGCCTCCAGATCAGCCCCACCTGGCCCCCGCAGGAACACGGACAGCTTTTTTGCTTTGGTTTGTGTCCTCTGTTATGCAGAAAGGCTCACAACCTACCCCTGCTCCCCGCCTGACAGCTCTGAGCTTCAGTAGATTTGAAAGAGCATCTATTAATTACCCAACCATAATGAAGTAAAGCAGTTTGTAGCAGAGCTATTACGTTCAAGTCAGGAGTCTTTTATCTTATGAATCAGTGACCTGAAGATTTTGGCATAGAGCACAAAAATCCAAGGGATGCAATGCTAGTATTGTGCTCCCAGCAATCCCTCTGCCTATGAAAGAGCCTTCAGATAAATGGGACTTCACCTGTTCACATCATCTTGCTTTTAACAGTAAAGGCACCCAGAAATGGCTGGAGGCTTTTCCCATAAAAGGAGAACAAGCAGTTAGTCTAATTGGAGACAATTCATCCACAACACACAGTTTGTTGTAAAGCTGGTTTTATAGCTACCAAAGCTGGAAAGGATTTCAAGATTGTTTCCTTTCCCTGCTGCTTATATGAAGTATAGTGGCCCATGACTTTGCTGGATCTCAGTTTCTAGCAGCCAAGAGATCACCATCAAAATGTATAAATTGCTCCACAAGATTAGAGTGCTGGCTAGCCCAGTCCTAGATCTGGTCTCCGACCAAATTGGAAGATTTGGAAGAAGTTGCAAGGAAAAACCGATTAACCTGTCCTGAGGGAGAATTATGCCTAGCCTTTGCCATGTCCAGCATCAGAAAGATTTCCATCCTTAAAAAAAAAAAAAAAAAAAAATCCTGACTGCATAATACTTGCTCTTCTCAGTTTTGATTATCCCTGTGAGTGCCCAATCTGAATGACTTTGAACTCAAGGATATCTTGTAGTAACGAGGTCTGCAGGCAGATACTGCGTTATGTGGAAAAAGATGAATTCACTGCTCACATGGAGACTCAGCAACAGAGCAGAGGACCACACTCCAGCAGAGCCCCGTCATGTATGAGACTCCAGCCAAAATCCTCTGACAGGACAAGAGGGGGATGCTAGAGCCACTCGCTCTGCCCTGCTTCTGCAGAGGATATGTAATCCCTGGCACATCAGCCCAACACATATCCTCATTGCCAACAGCAGTTTCAACTAATGAAAGAGGAAAGTAAGAGAAACTCTCAATTCATCTCCAAAAGACGATACAATTTAGATCCAAATAAGGTTCTCCAGTCCTACAGCAGGGCAGGGGAAAAAAAAACCCAAACAAACTAAAACTCCAACAAGAATTCAAACTGTCGCATCCAAACTCAGGAAATCATGATGCTTCTCTTTTTCCTCTTTTCTTTTTTTTCCACCCCTGGGAAGAAAGACAGGACTTTTTTTTTTTTTTTTCCTATTAAAAAAATTGAAAACCAAACCTTTTCCAATGCAATGCCTTTAAAAAAAAAAATTTTAAAAAAATTCATTCTCAGGGGAGGGAAAGCAGAAGCTTTCTCTACAAGGAAACCAGAAGTACAAACCATAGGAAAGGTGCTTCTGTCATCAATGTATTGAAAGCTCTAATCACAATCCCATAAAATGGTTAATCTGATTAGCCAAGCACGATTTAGGCAAGGTTCCCCCGCCACCATTCCTTGTTTCCCTGACAGGGTTTGATCTGTCAAATGCATTACATTCCCTTTGCCAGTGCGAGGGTGTTTCAGCCAGGCAGCAGTCGTTAGAAATTCAGGAGACACTGCACACCACTCGCCTCTCATGTTTCACTCACCCTCTCTCCCTAATAAAGTTTGCCACACTAATACAACGCCAGTTTTTAGCAGCTTCTTTCACCGTATGCCCCCACATATGCAGTTGGTACAACTTGTCCCAATTCCTGACTGCTAATTAAAGAAAAGGAGGAGTCTATAGATGATCGGGAAGATGTTCTCCTTGGGTTGCAGCATCAAAACCTTTGCGGTGACTTTGCGCTTACTCTGACGTTACCGTAACCCCCATGCCGTAAACCACACTATTCCAGCCCTAATTAAGGCACACGTTTATGCTGCTAAAAACAAACAAATAAGCAAACAAAACCCAAAAAACCAAACCATTTCCTCCGGGCCTAGGGCAAGGTCCCCCCGGGGCACGGGGACACCCCGTCTCCAGCCAAGCCGAGCACCACGCACAGAGCTACAACCGCCGGCGGGCGGGAACGGGGCTGGAGCTGCCAACAAGCCCAAAAACCTGTTTGCTGGCTGTATTCACAGGGACACGTTTGCAACAAGTTTCTTTCTCTGTGCCTGCAATATTTCATCTGGAGGATGGATGTTCTTATGATATACGCTGAGCTGTCAGGGAAAATGGACTTCTCGCCTAACGTTTAACACGTCTCCTGGGATGCTGATGCTGGAGGACAACATCCTCTGAGTCTTGCTGGACGGATCGACATCAGCACAGAGCCAATAACCTGTTAAAAATCAACACCAGTACTTCGCTCTTGTTTAGGTCAGGCTAATTACACAATGCAGCACGGTCCGGAGGTGCCCAAGCAAGCTCTGCATGAGCTGCTTGCCTACAGTCACACCCCCCACTTTGTATTTTATATGCCTTTGGTATCATGTTGACAGGCCATCAACTGGGAGGCTACTGCTGTAGGAAGTGACCAGCATTTCTTCAACACAAAGTGAGGAACACCCCACACATAATTAAATCTGTGGAGCTCACTGCCACAAGAAACCAGCTAATGGCAATAATTGAAAAGACTGACACATTGCACAGGAAAGACCCAGACATTTGAAAGGACTGGTTAGCAAGCGTGGGAGAAACACATGCCTTCCCTCTTTAACCAGACTCTACCAGGCAGGAGCAAAATAAGCATTTTGATCACCAGTTACAGACATCTTGAAACAGATCCAACAGTCCCAGAGTATAGGTAACAATCTAAAAAACACATCGGTTGGATTTGGTACTGCAGCAACTACATTTTTTCAGTCCTCTCACACATTTGGTGAGAGACTACTGCTTTACATGCACAAGAGGGGATGTTCTGCATAGACAAAACAAAATATACACACAAGCAAGGAGGTATATTGAAATCCTGGCCTTTTTGCTCTCCCCTCCATCTTTCGGCTATCCTTGCAGCCATCACCAGACACCTGCATCATCTGCAGCTATCAAGACTATTAATTTTTTTAAAGTCCCATTTATTTTAGCTGCTTCCCTGAAAGCTAGCCCCAACTTGGAGCCCTTCTGCTGACACAAGGCCTTTAAAAAAAAAAAAAAAATGTGCCTTATTGTTGCTGTCGATGTTTACAAATTCTGCTGTATCCTCTGTCCAGTTCATTATTTTGTGCAGTAGCCTGTTAGGTTCTTAAAAAAAAATGAAAAAGGACCCAATTATCATTCTGGGCAGCTCCCTCGATCCCAGAGAAGCAGCACATCCCCAGTGCCACAAATGCCTTTGTTACCGCTGTAAGCTGACAAACAGGCAGAGAGACCGAAGTGCTTTGCAAGACTTTCTTTATTCTGGCGGGATGAGGGCAGAATTTCCATCTCCCTCTTACGTTGAGCCCTCTGCCTCGGTGACAGTTCCCCGCGCTGCTAGCGGGTCTCCCTGCTCTTACCTCTTCCCCAGCATCTCCCCACTCTGTTCACCCTGGGGCTCTCCTGCACTCTCGCCTCCCCCAGCCTTCATCTCCTTTCTATGTCCCCTGGGGCTCAGCCACCTCCAAATACCAGGGACATGGCATGAGGCAAGCGACTCGGTGGCCCTGATTAGGATGCGGCTGTGCCCACCGCTCCGTCTCTCCAGGGCACCTCCTCCTGCGCTCCCCACCACACACGCACTAACAAATAAGTGCACGAATGGATGTCGGTGTCATTCAGCAGAATGAAGGCAGGAGAGTTTTGCTTCAGCTGAGCTTCAATGAGAGCATTTTTCCTGGAACAAGGGGCTGAATTCAGCTGCTTGGTGCTCTCTGATCACAGTTTGTTGCCAGAGTAACGGAGGCGCTGGAGCTGCCAGGGCCAAGCTTCAGGGGAGGGACTGGGCTGCTGCCTGGCACCCCGCTTGCCACCACCCTGTGGAGGGCTGGGGACAAGGTTAAGGGGTCCCCCAAGCCCCTCCGCAGGGTGAGCTTGGCCCCTAAAGCTCCTGCCGAGTGGGAAAAGGGAGAGGCCCCTGGAAAGGCAGAATCAGCTCCTGGCATCTGCTGGAGATGTCCTCAAGTGACTCCAGACTGGCCACTCCATCCCCCTGTGAAATGGGGATACCATGCTGCCACTTCGCCACCCTGCTCCAAGCCCACCCTTAGGACCCAGCCAGAGCTTCACATCTCAGAGCAGAGTCTCTGACCTGACCAAATCACCTATCTACCCCTTGCTGCAGTCCCAGGGATTATAACCCAGGTTTTCCAAAGGTTTTTCCCCCATTTGAGGGCCTGGACATGCAACTGAACACAATCGCAGTAAGGATGCTTGACAGGTTAATGTGTCAGCTATCTCTCCGAGAATGTACTTCAGTTTAAAATAAAATGCAACGATGTCTTCTGTTTTATATAGCAAAACCTGGCCTTAGGGATCCAACAGACCAGCAAAGGCTGAACAGAAGTGGTTTTCTTAGACAGGGAGGACATAATTTGTGCTTTGTACATTGAGAATGCTAACACAGCCCTCTAAGACAGAGCAGGCAGTCTCTCCAGAACAAATAAAACACCCTGTGATTTTCCTTCTAAAGGAAGGACAAGTCAGAAGTTACCCCATCACACATCTGATCCTTAAGCTCTACAGCATACTCCAGCGCTTAGCGGATCACCAGGCAACCCATGCATTTCTCTCCTTTCCCTCTCCCCATGCTTATATATTTGTAAATTGGTTTTTCATTTGTAACCTACTACTCAACTCACTCCACAATTTATCTTTGTAGAGATTTTGTAGATTAAAAGACAGTAAAAGGACACAAATATATGCCCCCCAGTTTTCTCAGCACTCACATATCATAGCACTACAAAGACAAGGGAAAACACTCATAAGTAAGTCAAATAACTATAGACACAAGCAGGCTCAGCATTGCATGGTAAGAGCTTGCCGTTATCCTACACATGCAAACGAAGACCACAGCCATGCCATACCAGGGCTCTTAGACTTCTCTGAATACGAACGAGCTCTGTTTCTCTGCTGATTCCCTCACACAGTCTCTCTGAAGTCAGGAGACCCAGCCAACCCTGCCACACACACTGACTTGCTCCCTTGCTGCCTGTTTTGCAATTTTAATTTCTCACCTTCCTAAACAGCAAAAGATTTATCATGCTCTTGACAGAAATATTTAATTTTCCAAATGTATTTTTTTCCTTCCAGTGGCCCTGAAAGTCTTGAGGTATAACATTTTCATACAAGACCCATCCCAATTTACATAAAACCTGATTGAAAAGAAAGGACTGCACACCACGGGGAGCAGAACCACCCCCGGCGTGCACAAGAAGGGGTGCAAAGGTGTTGATACAGAGCAAATCCGGTTTATTACTGCAAAGTTTGGCCCTGCTTTTATTCTCAGGAGTTGAGATCTTTTCCACTTTATCACCACTATCTCAATCATCCATTGACTGTAAAAGAACATAACACATCTCAGGTCCCTAACATGGATGCCTCTACTTGTTGCTTAAAGTTTGGCCCATGTTCAAGAGGTTAATATGACTTGCCCAAGGTTACATGAGAGGTCTCTGGCAGAGCTATGAATTAAACCTAAGTTTGCAGTAGCCCAGGGCTGCTGCTCATGTATTATTGTCGATAACTGGCATTGACTCCTCAGTGGTCAGAAGGCTAAAAATAAGGTACTAAGAAAGAGCAAGGTAACCCCAAATTCCCTGCCTCCAGGGGTCCGTATGCCCCAGAACCAGACTGTGCCAAGCAGAGGTTAAGTTAAGCACTCCCTGTACAGCCTCAGGCAGGCACGGGCAGAAATGCACCCGCTGCCCTGCCCGCCACTGGGGCAGTTCAGGCTGCCACGACGCTGATGAAGAAACCGTGGGAAACGGAGAGCAAATGAAGAGCTCTGTTAGTCCCCCCCATCTATCCAACAAGCTCAATCCTTCCCAGCCATTTGTCTAATGTGTTCTTTAAAATCTCCAGTGACAGATACTCTGCAAACTCCCTTAGCAATCTATTTTAGTGCTTCACTATTTTTACTGTTCAACAATGTTTCCTGATGTCCAGCTTCAATTTTTCTTGCTGCAATTTATGCTGTTGAGAAGAGTTCATTCCCTTTCTTTGAGACTGTTTCTCTTTGATTCCTGTGGGCATGTGTTCGGTGCCGAGATGGCCGCAGGTTCTCTTGCTTTAATAAATCAATCATTACAGAACAGAATTGATGAGCCATCTTATTTGAACTGCCCTCTGCAAGCCCAGCTCAGAAATTTGCTGTCATTGTATTGCCATCCAACCCTATGCATATGGCACAGCTAAAGCAACAGCGCAAATAGGACCTCTGTGTATTAGAGTCTCAAACTGGCAACCAAAATTGAAACAGTTAGAAACAGCCACTCTCTAAAGGCACTGGCCTGATTTTCCTTTACGCGCCGGCCACAGAGAAGGCAGAACCCGGTACTCAGATTCAGGGACCCAAAGAATCAGTTTCTGTTTCAGACAGGCTAATTACCTTCAGAGATGCAACAGTCGAAGGGTTATTTTTGTGCTTAAACTGCAGACGTTGGAGTTCAGCCTTAAGCTCCCAACTTTGAAACATTGGCTTGTGGTCTTGGGAAACCAGGAGAGGAAAGCAGTGCCTTGCCAGATAGCCGGGACCTAGCAACTGCCAATCAGGGCCAAGGCAACACAAGTTAGTTTTTAAACAAAGTAATACATGGAAAAAAATCGGAGCATGCTGGAAAGCAAATGAAAGAGAAGCAAAGCTCTCCGAGTAACCACAATGCAAATGAGATGGGCACAGTCTCACACCTGTTGCTGAAGCAGAATTGCTGAGCAGCCTCTCTGCTCCCAACTACTCCCTACTCACGGAGATTTTCCTTGTTGATCCAGTTCTACACCCCCTTCCCTCTACGCACTCGGCTCTGAAAGAGATGCGACTCTGCTGACCCGGGCTGTACTGCAGCCCCATAGCCAGAGCTGACTTTGACAGTTTTGAGTGTGGTCCTGCACAGAACCCAGCTTCTTTCTGCCATCCTTTCTATTTCACTACAGACCACGAAACAAGCATTGTATGATGAAGGGAACTGTCTGCATCTCATCCGTGAAGAAATGGCACTGCTTTGCTGACCCCATCGTACCCAGACACCCAAAGGCAGCCCGCGGTCCTTGCCTTTCCCCATCAGCCCCTACTGAAGACTGTTGAGGTTATTGCGCCCCAACACAGGGCAGAGCTGTGGTTCTCAACCTTGGCTGGCCTACAACACCAAGCAACGTTACACTGTGTGTCCTGTAATTTCTTTGTCTGTCTCTGGGCCCCAGCATAGCATCCCACTCCAGGTCACTACAACTCCGGGGGCACACAGACAAGCCAGCCCACACCCAGCTGCACCATGCAACTCGTGCCACGGCTCGGCTGGCTCCATGGCCCCTGCCCTCAGATGCAACCACCAACACAGTGCTGCTCATAACTTCAGCAGGGCCCAACCAACACCACAAGAGCAACAGGATTTTCCACTGCACTAGAGCTCCCTTACTGGACACAGTGGGAGCAAGAACAAGTCCTCAGCACGTACTCACACATTCCTGTATCTGCTGTCTGCATGACCCTCACCACCCCTTTGCAGCACTCTTCTGTTTAATGACATCTTTGCACAAGCCTATAGGACTGCTCTAGCAATTCAGCTTGTCCTGCTCATTTGTAGCAGCCTCCCAGCAACCATCGCTGTGCCATGGTTTAAGGACAGGGAGGACACCCACCAGCTCCCTGCAACAGACACCAGGCACTGTGCTTTTGGACAGTATCTCAATACTGCTCCTAAATGAGTCAATCCTGCCTTCTCCTGCCTGGCTTTCCTATGCCCAACACTGCAAGGACCACAGGACTCAAAAGCATATCATTTTCTTAGACAAATGGGAAAAGAAAACAAGGCAGCAAACTGTCCTCCCCATTTTATGTGCCAGAGGCTTGCTTTCACACACATACACTAGATATCTCGCCAATAACTCCTTGACTGCAAATAGCTAGAATCCAGATAGATGCCTCTGCTATAATACTTTCCTCCTCTTTTTCATTGTTCCAGACTACTCTATAATGCTGCTACACCCTTTGTGTCACTTCTTTATCTCTCTTTAGCTCATGCAAGCTTCTTTTTCCTTCTTGCAGGCACTTTGCCCAAGAAGGATGGGACAGCAGGCCCTAACTAATCACCTGAGACATTAACAACTGCATATGCAATTATTTGCAAGCCCTGTTTCCCTGATGAATTCGATCCCATGCCTCTGCAGGCTGCATCCATTTGTTCCCTGCCTTTTGCTCCCAGATCCCATAAAGAACTTTTCCCTGTCGTCATTAGGGCTTCTGCTTTTTCGTATTCACTGACTAACTGCTCCCAGTGGCTCCATGTTGCTCTGTGCCTTTTAAAAAAGTTCCATGTTACTTCATTTCAGTTGCAAAATAACAATACCCCAAATAGAAAACAATTCTGAACTCTCTTGGACAGGAGTGGATATACGACATGAAAACATACACACACACACAAGTACACCTCATTCTGCTAGACTAGGCCAGTAATGCAGACACACCAATCAAGCCACACTTACATGCTCCCTGTTGTTTAAATTAAGTAGATACATCCACACCTAGGGGGGGAAAGAAAAAGCCAACACATACACAGCAGCTGGCTTGATAATCCTCATCCACTGAAAGCCATTTCTCCAATAATTAGAGGTTTTAGATGCTCTAACAAGGCTAACACTAGTTCCACCCACAGGGCAAAGTTTAGTAAGAGAATCTGGAAAAAAGTGAACAAAAAAGGTGCAGTGAATTAAAACTCAAAAGCTAGTCATCTCAGTGGGAACATCCAAGTACACAAGCCAACAGCTTCCTTTAATTAAAAATAAGTCAGCTCAATCTGTTTTCCACTGCCTTTTTTTTCTTTTAAGGATAGGAAGTGCATTTGAAACTTTTAATAGAAATTAAGTAACACCTGCTTGTCCAAAGCTACCTGCTTCCACATCTCAGATTATTCACAGTTAAGAAGGGTGACATAGGGTCATACAGATCCAAATTCTCACAAAGAGAACATCCTTTATAAATATATATATGCATTGTTCTTTGAAGATGGAGTGAAAGACCATCTGAAACAGTATCCACTTGCAGCACTTGCTGTTCCTAACACTGCCAAGACCCTAACATGGCATGACCCCAAAGCATACCACAAGCATTACTGAACCCAGGTTGTCTATCATTATAAAACTAAACTTCATGGATGTTTTCTAAAACTGAATTCAGTTTTTTCCAACCATTATTCCTTCATACTGGGATCCCATGCAACCAGAGTCCCTCACTGGTGCCCAGAGTGCTCTGGTTGTAGGTACTCCACAGCTACAGGACAGCTTCTGCCCAGAAAAGCTCATGGATTCATGTCCCAGTTCAAAAGAGCTTCCGTGTTCAGAAAAGATATTCAAAGCATAGCACCTGAATTCAACCACTCATGCACTTTTCTGAATCAGGACTTCAGGGACTGCTTGCACAAACAGGAGAGAAAGAGCAAGGAGCAGGGCTGGGTTTCTTTGCTGAGGACCAGGTTAGGATCTTATGCACATCCAGCAGGGTTCAGAGGCTCCCACAGCCTGGCCATGCATGCTTGGCCTCTACCTCCAACCAAGTTGATGCTACGGCAGAATCGAAGTGGCGAAGGGGATCTTCCCAGTCTCCACCAAAGCTAAAGTCTTTATGCAGAGAGACTAGCTTTGCTCAGCCCTGTACTGTTGTAGCCCATCTCACTCAGGGTTAGGTGATTCAATTTGGCTGCTAGAGCTGGTGTGCATGAAGCAGCTAGAGAGACAGACAACAAGCAGCCAGAAGGCATTTACAGGCAGCTGAGAAGGTCACTCGTATCCAGCAAGCTTTTTCTGGCATGTCACTTCTCTACCTAGATCCAGGTTTTCACAATGACACCCAGGAACTAGCCTTTGTACACAACCAAGCCCTACCAGTGGATATTCCTCCTTTTTCCCACCCCCAAGCCTCTTTGTCCTGTAAATGGAAACTTGGTTCCATATTTATCAGCATGCCTTGGCCTCGAAAAGCAGCAGAGCTCCTGCTCTCTGGGATGTTTGTGACAACCACAGCCCCTTTAATTACAAGAAGGTTTAAAAAGTCAGAATACAGACTGGATGTACACGGGGCCGCCTGGGGTGAGCATGCTACACATGCAAAGCGGTAATCACAGCCCTCCTAGGCACAGTTTATCACTTGCTCTCGTGGGGCCCTCCTACACTCCCCTCCACTACAGGAGGCTCTTAGAGATTAGATACGAGCCTGGTATCTTCCCTGTCCCTGTGCAAGCTCATCTGCTTTGTCTTGCCATGCCTCCTCTGCACTTTTAAGTTTGCCTCGTTAAGTGGCCTTTAAAAGTCTATTATGCAGTTCTTGTTAGACAGGCTATACATGACAGAGAGAAAGAGGTACAGGAAAAAAAAAATTGAATAAAATTAGCCAAAGGCTGGCAGAAGAAACATGCACAAAAATTTAATTTCAGAGAGGTGACTTCATGTTTACAGCAGGGGGTTGGGAGTTAGCATCGCAGGTTTCTGGGATGAGCAGGACTAATTTTGACAGATCAGGAGACGCGCGTTCAACTCTCAGTCCTGCCCCAGGGTTTTCCATTTTGTCCCAGGCAGATCACTTCATCCTCCTGCAATGCCTTTGTGAAGAAAAGGGGTAAGGACAATACCCTCACCTAAAGACAGTACGTTTTTTGCAGCTGTGCACACTGGCCAGTGCTGTGGCACCAGCCACATTCACACCTCCTTGTCTTCTGCTTGCTAGCCTTCCCCAGCCCACGGGCATCAACACTGAGCAAACAGCAGCCCATCTTTTTCTCCTTCTCCACTGTCTCCATCGTAAATTCAATGTCTTCCAACTGGGAGAAAATGCCCAAATTCTAGTCCAGGGCCTACTGTTCAAGGTACCCCTAGTACAAAATGTTCTACTCTGTCATCTGAAGACATACCACCTCCAGCAAAAAACCAGCTGCTGCCGCTTTCTTGCTGCTCAACCAGCTTAATAGATTGTGATTCTGGGTCACTGGGAAGCACCTTTACTCCAGTGCTCCCATCAGACCAAGAGGGGTTTCCTGCAGAAACAATATGCCCATGACAGGCAAGGCAGAGCTGTCCAGGCAAAGCAGCTGTGTTTTAGGAGCAGGGGAGAATTATTCATATTTAAAGTACTGTTAACTTCCCTCCTCTTTTTTGTTGCTCACATCCTATTCCCCTCCCAGGAGCATTCCCAGGATTGACTGACTTTTGAAATACATGCCAAGAAAGCATCAGTCCAACCAGCAAGAGTTGGGGGCATGGGCACATGACCCAAACAGATGGCATAACAGACTCCAGGTCATCTGCTGAGCTTCTCAGTGTGGAAGACAAAGCCTTGCATAAGACAGGCAGAGAGAGACAAAAATTCTAGCACCAACTTAGCAGTGAAGCAGAAATAACTCAGCTGTCCCCAACACAGGTGTAGGTTCATGCATTTGACCTTGCCAAAATGTTCAGGGCCAGTGCCTGAGACTGTGGCCACTGCTGAACAGAAAACACCAATAGTGTTTGCATTAAATGATCCCAAATATGTTATCAGCTATGCTTGGAACAGGGAGAACATGCAGTGACACCAAAGGCATTCCAACAGCAATAGCTTGGGAGATAATGACCCTCACACTGCAAAGCCAGGTCAGTTGCTGACAGGTTCAATGCTTCAGACTCTCACTTGAACAAAAGTTCATCCCTTCACCGAGACAGAGACTAATTTCTTTACCAGATTGGAGCTCTTCATTAAAGCACAAACACCCCAGTAACGGAAATAAAATGAACTAGAAACCATGCCGCTGCTCCAGGAAAAGGTAGCACATTTTCTCAAACCCCTGCCATCCATCATGAGTCCTAATGGTCCCATAAAACACAGCTCTCACTTGGTCAGGGACTCCCAGGATATAACATGGAGATGGTACTTTACCAAGGGATGCACTCATCTGACTAGAAAGACCAGCCCGCAGCATGCCACATCCAGACTGTAGACACCACACCAGCACTCCTGATCATCCCCTCCTGGGCTGGCTGTGGGGGGAGAAAGGAGTCACAACTTCTCAGCTTGCAGCTTCCCACTGAAAGCACCAACTCTTCATTATCAAATTTTGGTGGTGGGAAAGGAAAATAAAAGGCTTCCCTTAACCCAGCTTGAGCCTCCAGTCCGTAAAAGGGCTGCAGCAAAACTCCTCATTAGTCATGGCTGGCAAACTTGAAAGGAATAAAGGGAACTAATGAGTAATGCAACACTATAAAAACATAACAACCTCAATGATGGGAAAATCAAAAGCCAGCGCAAAGCCTCCACGTAAACAAAGCTACAGAAACAGGAGCGCTTGAGCCTAGGTACATAGCTCAAAAATTCCATCTGTATAACTGCATTCTGAGCATTTCATCTGAAGTGTTGCTGTACACACCAGCTTGGAAATGGTGGTTTTCTAGTCCTGACATATGCACAAATGCATATATACAACCATTGTCTCCATCGTCTTGGGAATCCCTCCTAAACATTGCCATTCCAAGAAGAAGCAGGTGAGGAGTAGTGGCTCTATCTAGCATATGTGACAGCTTTAAAAGCTGCATTTATGCAAGCAAATGGAGCATATCAACTGCACTGTATTAACACCAGTGTCTGCAAATGGGACTCAGATATTTTTGTTGCTGTGACTGGAAATTTGCTCAACATACAGTGAAGGAGAAAACTGCTTTGAGTTGTACTTTCAGAACAGTGTTTCCACCTCCTGTAGCATTGACCTATCTTTATCTGCCATGTTCCAGGAGCACAGTCTTGTCCATGCTTTGCATGCAGAGAGAAGTGAGGAGAGGCTTTCCAGTACAGTGCTCCCTACCAAACAACCAGCAAATCTACCAGCACAGAGAGGAGAACAACCCAAAGGGCTGTAATTGGCAGCAGGATGAACCCTGCAGACCACTGCTAGCAATGCACAAATTCCATCAATTACCTCAGCTAAGGGCTATAAAGAGCTTTAAGCCAAAGCTGATTTGATCATTCAACTCATGATTTCTGATGTATTGCTAAAAGCCCTGGATCCCCAGCTCAGGAGTTTGCAAGAGAATCTCCACCTTCATTTTAACAGGCTGATGGAAAACAGGTTTCTGGTTCTTGTGGCCCTGAAGAAAAGTTTAAAGCTGCACACCGCCAAAAACTGAATAGGTGAAATTAATAATAAAAATAAAATAACAAAAAAAGATGGCACTGTTTTCTCTTTGAAGCTTTAACCTCCCTGCCACAGGTTTCTTCCCAGTCTTGCCAAGCTTGCCATGCACACACACTGCCATATCTGCCTTCCCCATGCTACCAACTCAGGCCATCTGAGCCCAGTGCAGGCACAGCCCTGGCGCAGCCTGTCCCCTTGCACCCTGCTGCCACGGCACTTTCCAAAATGAGGCTGGCATCAGGACATAGCCACGGAGTGGGGAAGAGATGGGCACCAGAATACATCCTGAGCATGAAAGATAAACAAGGCTGAATTCCTTGCCTGCTTCTAAGCTGATCTGTTTTTTCAGGGCCTTTTTGGGAAGTGGCAGCACTCACGTTCTGCAGTCCAGGTAATCTCATACAAGGACCTGTTCTCAGACGACACCAATCAATAGTTGGGCTGACCAAGCTCATCATCTTTACAACAGTGAAAGACAGTGATGTGAATGCCTCACCTGAACAGTCACTTTCCATCATTTTCCAGCATGTCTCCCTGCCCTGCAGCCTCTGCAGGAAGACCACAAAAAGGGAGCCAAAAGTTCAGTGCAATGGAAAGAGAAGCTGAAGAAACATCACTGTCATGAGGGATTTAGGAGCCTACGGTCCTGTAAGGAGTCCCCTTTCCTTGCTTGTGTCTGCAGAATGGTTGAAAGAAGACGTCAGCAGGATGCACAGAACGACTCTGTAGCACCGCTCGCAGACAGTCGGCAAAGTTCTGCCAGCCCTGACACGCTGCAA